>JARGSG010000011.1:600000-1117992 GCA_030374805.1 Gracilaria gracilis | reverse complement strand
GGGAGTTGATGGGCAGGGTCCAGAAGTGTTTTTTTGTTTTGTGGAGAGGCACAAGAAGTGGTGCGGAGGTTGATGGATGCACTCCGGAAGAAGGCAGGGACTCCTTTTTTTTTTGCGGCTCCGACGGTAGTGAATGTAATGTTCTGGAAGGATGGGCAGAAATGTTTTGTAGTTTTGTGGAGAGGCACAAGAAGTGGTGCAGAGGTTGATGGATGCACTCCAGAGGAGGGCAGGGACTCGCTTTTCTAGTGGACGACATAGTGAATGTAATGTTCTGGGAGTTGATGGGCAGGCTCCAGAAGTGTTCTGTAGTGAATTAATGTGCTGGAAGTTGATGGGCAGGGTGCAGAAGTGTTTTGTAGTTTTGTGGAGAGGCACAAGAAGTGGTGCGAGGTTGATGGATGCACTCCAGAGGAGGGCAAGGACTCGCTTTTTTTAGTGGACTGACATAGTGAATGTAATGTTCTGGGAGTTGAGGGCAGGCTCCAGAAGTGTTTTGTAGTTTTGTCTGAGAAGCAGCAAGGAAGTGTGCAGAAGTTGATTGGATGCACTCCAGAGGAGGGCGGGACTCGCTTTTTCTAGTGGACTGACATAGTGAATGTAATGTTCTGGGAGTTGATGGGCAGGGTCCAGAAGTGTTTTGTTGTAGTTTTCTGGAGAGGGACAAGAAGTGGTGCGGAGGTTGATGGATGCACTCCAGAAGAGGGCAGGGACTCGCTTTTTCTAGGTGGCCGACATAGTGAATGTAATGTTCTGGAAGTTGATGGGCAGGGTCCAGAAGTGTTTTGTAGTTTTGTGGAGAGGCACAAGAAGTGGTGGAGGAGGTGGTTGGATGCACTCCAGAGGAGGGCGAAGAACTCTTTTTTTCTAGTGGACGACATAGTGAATGTAATGTTCTGGGAGTTGATGGGCAGGCTCCAGAAGTGTTTTGTAGTTTGGTGGAGAGGCACAAGAAGTGGTGCGGAGGTTGATGGATGCACTCCAAGAGGGCGGGGGACTCTTTTTCTAGTGGACGACATAGTGAATGTAATGTTCTGGGAGTTGATGGGCAGGGTCCAGAAGTGTTCTGTAGTGAATGTAATGTGCTGGAAGTTGATGGGCAGGGTCCAGAAGTGTTTTGTAGTTTTGTGGAGAGGCACAAGAAGTGGTGCGGAGGTTGATGGATGCACTCCAGAGGAGGGCAAGGACTCGTTTTTTCTAGTGGACGACATAGTGAATGTAATGTTCTGGGAGTTGATGGGCAGGCTCCAGAAGTGTTCTGTAGTGAATGTAATGTGCTGGAAGTTGATGGGCAGGGTCCAGAAGTGTTTTGTAGTTTTGTGGAGAGGCACAAGAAGTGGTGCGGAGGTTGATGGATGCACTCCAGAGGAGGGCAAGGACTCGCTTTTTTCTAGTGGACGACATAGTGAATGTAATGTTCTGGGAGTTGATGGGCAGGCTCCAGAAGTGTTCTGTAGTGAATGTAATGTGCTGGAAGTTGATGGGCAGGGTCCAGAAGTGTTTTGTAGTTTTGTGGAGAGGCACAAGAAGTGGTGCGGAGGTTGATGGATGCACTCCAGAGGAGGGCAAGGACTCGTTTTTCTAGTGGACGACATAGTGAATGTAATGTTCTGGGAGTTGATGGGCAGGCTCCAGAAGTGTTCTGTAGTGAATGTAATGTGCTGGAAGTTGATGGGCAGGGTCCAGAAGTGTTTTGTAGTTTTGTGGAGAGGCACAAGAAGTGGTGCGGAGGTTGATGGATGCACTCCAGAGGAGGGCAAGGACTCGTTTTTTCTAGTGGACGACATAGTGAATGTAATGTTCTGGGAGTTGATGGGCAGGCTCCAGAAGTGTTCTGTAGTGAATGTAATGTGCTGGAAGTTGATGGGCAGGGTCCAGAAGTGTTTTGTAGTTTTGTGGAGAGGCACAAGAAGTGGTGCGGAGGTTGATGGATGCACTCCAGAGGAGGGCAAGGACTCGTTTTTTCTAGTGGACGACATAGTGAATGTAATGTTTCTGGGAGTTGATGGGCAGGGTCCAGAAGTGTTTTGTAGTTTTGTGGAGAGGCACAAGAAGTGGTGCGGAGGTTGATGGATGCACTCCAGAGGAGGGCAAGGACTCGCGTTTTCTAGTAGACAACATAGTGAATGTAATGTTCTGGGAGTTGATGGGCAGGCTCCAGAAGTGTTCTGTAGTGAATGTAATGTGCTGGAAGTTAATGGGCACGGTCCAGAAGTGTTTTGTAGTTTTGTGGAGAGGGACAAGAAGTGGTGCGGAGGTTGATGGATGCACTCCAGAAGAGGGCGAGGACTCGCTTTTTTTTGGTGGCTGACATTGTGAATGTAATGTTCTGGAAGTTGAAGGGCAGGCTCCAGAAGTGTTTTCTAGTTTTGTGGAGAAGCACAAGACGTGGTACAGAGGTTGATGGATGCACTCCAGAGGAGGGCGGAGGCCTCGCTTTTTCTAGTGGATGACATAATGAATGTAATGCAACGAGGGGGGAGTTGATGGGCAGGGCTCCAGAAGTGTCCTGTAGTGAATGTAGTTTGCTGGACGTTGATGGGCAGGATCCAGAAGTGTTTTGTAGTTTTGTGCACGGGCACAAGAAGTGCGTGCAGAAGTTGATCCGATGTACTCCAGAAGACAGGACGGGGACTCCCTTTTTCTGGTGGCCGACATAGTTAATGTAATGTTCAAGAAGTTGATGATCAAACTCCAGAAGTGTTTTGTAGTTTTGTGGAGAAAGACAAGAAGTGGTGCGGAGGTTGATGGATGCACTCCAGAGGATGGCGAGGACTCGCTTTTTCTAGTGGACGACATAGTGAATGTAATGTTTTGGGAGTTGATGGGCATGCTCCCGAAATGTTCTGTGGTGAATGTAATGCTCTGGGAGTTGTTGGGGAGGCTCCAGAACTGTTTTATAGTGAATGTAATGTTCTGGGAGTTGATGGGCAGGTTCCAGAAGTGTTCTGTAGTTAATGTAATGTGCTGGAAGTTGATGGGCAGGGTCCAGAAGTGTTTTGTTGTTTTGTGGAGAGGCACAAGAGGTTGTTCGGAGGTTGATGGATGCATTCCTGGGGAGGGCAAGGACTCGCTTTTTCTAGTGGACGACGTAGTGAATGTAATGTTCTGGGAGTTGATGGGCAATCTCCAGAAGTGTTCTGTAGTGAATGTAATGTGACTGGAAGTTGATGGGGCAGGTTCGATGGAATGCACTCCAGAAGAAGGTGGGGACTGGACTCCCTCGTTCTAGTGGTGCGACAGGTGAATGTAATGTTTCTGGAAGGAGGGCAGAAGTGTTTCGCTAGTTTCTAGTGGAATGACATAGTGAATGTGATGTTCAGAGAGTTGATGGATGCAGGCTCCAGAAGAGGTGTTCTGTAGTGAATGTAATGTGCTGGAAGTTGATGAACAGGGTCCAGAAGTGTTGTGTAGTTTTGTGGAGAGGCACAAGAAGTGGTGCGGATGTGAATGGATGCACTCCAGAACAGGGAGAGGACTCGCGTTTTCTAGTGGACGACATAGTAAATGAAATGTCCTGGTAGTTGACTGGCAGGCTCCAGAAGTGTTCTTACTGAATGTAATGTGCTGGAAGTTGATGGGCAGGGTCGAGAAATGTTTTGTAGTTTTGTGGAGAGGCACAAGAAGTGGTGCGGAGGTTGATGGATGCACTCCAGAGGAGGGCAAGGACTCGCTTTTTCTAGTGGACGACATAGTGAATGTAATGTTCTGGGAGTTGATGGGCAGGCTCCAGAAGTGTTCTGTAGTGAATGTAATGTGCTGGAAGTTGATGGGCAGGGTCCAGAAGTGTTTTGTAGTTTTGTGGAGAGGCACAAGAAGTGGTGCGGAGGTTGATGGATGCATTCCAGCGGAGGGCAAGGACTCGCTTTTTCTAGTGGACGACATAGTGAATGTAATGTTCTGGGAGTTGATGGGCAGGCTCCAGAAGTGTTCTGTAGTCAATGTAATGTTCTGAGAGTTGATGGGCAGGCTCCAGAAGTGGTGCTGAAGTTGAATGTAATGCACTGGGAGTTGATGGGCAGGGACTCGCTTTTTCTAGTGGATGACATAATGAATGTAATGTTCTGGGAGTTGATGGGCAGGGTCCAGAAGTGTTTTGTAGTTTTGTGGAGAGGCACAAGAAGTGGTGCGGAGGTTGATGGATGCACTCCAGAAGAGGGCAGAGGACTCGCTTTTTCTAGTGGACGACATAGTGAATGTAATGTTCTGGTAGTTGACTGGGCAGGCTCCAGAAGTGTTCTGTAGTGAATGGTAATGTGCTGGAAGTTGATGGGCAGGGTCCAGAAGTGTTTTGTAGTTTTGTGGAGAGGCACAAGAAGTGGTGCGGAGGTTGATGGATGCACTCCCAGAGGAGGGGCAAGGACTCGCTTTTTCTAGTGGACGACATAGTGAATGTAATGTTCTGGGAGTTGATGGGCAGGCTCCAGAAGTGTTCTGTAGTTTGGTATGTAATGTTCTGGTGAGTTGATGGATGCACTCCAAAAGGGCGGGCTCCAGAGTGTTTTATAGTGAATGTAATGTTCTGGTGCTTGATGGGCAGGCTCCAGAAGTGTTCTGTAGTGAATGTAATGTGCTGGAAGTTGATGGGCAGGGTCCAGAAGTGTTTTGTAGTTTTGTGGAGAGGCACAAGAAGTGGTGCGGAGGTGGATGGATGCACTCCAGAGGAGGAAAAGGACTCGCTTTTTCTAGTGGACGACATAGTGAATGTAATGTTCTGGTAGTTGATGGGCAGGCTCCAGAAGTGTTCTTAGTGAATGTAATGTGCTGGAAGTTGATGGGCAGGGTCTAGAAATGTTTTGTAGTTTTGTGGAGAGTGCACAAGAAGTGGTGCGGAGGGTTGATGGAATGCACTCCAGAGGAGGGCAAGGACTCGCTTTTTCTAGTGGACGACATAGTGAATGTAATGTTCTGGGAGAGGGCAGGCTCCAGAAGTGTTCTGTGCCGAATGTAATGTGGGAGTTGTTGAGGCGGGCTCCAGAGGTGTTTTATAGTGAATGTTGTTCTGGTGCTAGTGGACGAAATAGTGAATGAAATGTTCTGGACAGTTGATGGGCAGGGTCCAGAAGTGTTTTGTAGTTTTGTGGAGAGGCACATGAAGTGGTGCGGAGGTTGATGGATGCAGGCTCGAGAAGTGTTTTATAGTGAATGTAATGTTCTGGGAGATGATGGGCAGGTTCCAGAAGTGTTCTGTAGTGAATGTAATGTGCTGGAAGTTGATGGGCAGGGTCCAGAAGTGTTTTGTAGTTTTGTGGAGAGGCACAAGAAGTGGTGCGGAGGTTGATGGATGCACTCCAGAGGAGGGCAAGGACTCGCTTTTTCTAGTGGACGAGCATAGTGAATGTAATGTTCTGGGAGTTGATGGGCAGGCTCCAGAAGTGTTCTGTAGTGAATGTGATGTGCTGGTTGTTGATGGGCAGGGTCCAGAAGTGTTTTGTAGTTTTGTGGAGAGGCACAAGAAGTGGTGCGGAGGTTGATGGATGCACTCCAGAGGAGGGCAAGGACTCGCTTTTTCTAGTGGACGACATAGTGAATGTAATGTTCTGGGAGTTGATGGGCAGGCTCCAGAAGTGTTCTGTAGTCAATGTAATGTTCTGGGAGTTGATGGGCAGGCTCCAGAAGTGTTCTGTAGTGAATGTAATGTTCTGGGAGTTGATGGGCAGGCTCCAGAAGTGTTCTGTAGTGAATGTAATGTGCTGGAAGTTGATGGGCAGGGTCCAGAAGTGTTCTGTAGTTTTGTGGAGAGGCACAAGAAGTGGTGCGGATGTGAATGGATGCACTCCAGAACAGGGAGAGGACTCGCGTTTTCTAGTGGACGACATAGTAAATGAAATGTCCTGGTAGTTGACTGGCAGGCTCCAGAAGAGTTCTTACTGAATGTAATGTGCTGGAAGTTGATGGGCAGGGTCCAGAAGTGTTTTGAATTTTTGTGGAGAGGCACAAGAAGTGGTGCGGAGGTTGATGGATGGAGGAGGGCAAGGACTCGCTTTTTTCTAGTGGACGACATAGTGATTGTAATGTTCTGAGAGTTGATGGGCAGGCTCCAGAAGTGTTCTGTAGTTCCAGATGTAATGTTGTGGAGAGGCACAAGAAGTGGTGCGGAGGTTGATGGATGCAGAGGAGGGCAAGGACTCGCGTTTTCTAGTGGACGACATAGTGAATGTAATGTTCTGGGAGTTGATGGGCAGGCTCCAGAAGTGTTCTGTAGTGAATGTAATGTGCTGGAAGTTGATGGGCAGGGTCCAGAAGTGTTTTGTAGTTTTGTGGAGAGGCACAAGAAGTGGTGCGGAGGTTGATGGATGCACTCCAGAGGAGGGCAAGGACTCGCTTTTTCTAGTGGACGACATAGTGAATGTAATGTTCTGGGAGCTTGATGGGCAGGCTCCAGAAGTGTTCTGTAGTGAATGTAATGTGCTGGAAGTTGATGGGCAGGGTCCAGAAGTGTTTTGTAGTTTTGTGGAGAGGCACAAGAAGTGGTGCGGAGGTTGATGGATGCACTCCAGAGGAGGGCAAGGACTCGCTTTTTCTAGTGGACGACATAGTGAATGTAATGTTCTGGGAGTTGATGGGCAGGCTCCAGAAGTGTTCTGTAGTGAATGTAATGTGCTGGAAGTTGATGGGCAGGGTCCAGAAGTGTTTTGTAGTTTTGTGGAGAGGCACAAGAAGTGGTGCGGAGGTTGATGGATGCACTCCAGAGGAGGGCAAGGACTCGTTTTTTCTAGTGGACGACATAGTGAATGTAATGTTCTGGGAGTTGATGGGCAGGCTCCAGAAGTGTTCTGTAGTGAATGTAATGTGCTGGAAGTTGATGGGCAGGGTCCAGAAGTGTTTTGTAGTTTTGTGGAGAGGCACAAGAAGTGGTGCGGAGGTTGATGGATGCACTCCAGAGGAGGGCAAGGACTCGTTTTTTCTAGTGGACGACATAGTGAATGTAATGTTCTGGGAGTTGATGGGCAGGCTCCAGAAGTGTTCTGTAGTGAATGTAATGTGCTGGAAGTTGATGGGCAGGGTCCAGAAGTGTTTTGTAGTTTTGTGGAGAGGCACAAGAAGTGGTGCGGAGGTTGATGGATGCACTCCAGAGGAGGGCAAGGACTCGTTTTTTCTAGTGGACGACATAGTGAATGTAATGTTCTGGGAGTTGATGGGCAGGCTCCAGAAGTGTTCTGTAGTGAATGTAATGTGCTGGAAGTTGATGGGCAGGGTCCAGAAGTGTTTTGTAGTTTTGTGGAGAGGCACAAGAAGTGGTGCGGAGGTTGATGGATGCACTCCAGAGGAGGGCAAGGACTCGCTTTTTCTAGTGGACGACATAGTGAATGTAATGTTCTGGGAGCTGATGGGCAGGCTCCAGAAGTGTTCTGTAGTGAATGTAATGTGCTGGAAGTTGATGGGCAGGGTCCAGAAGTGTTTTGTAGTTTTGTGGAGAGGCACAAGAAGTGGTGCGGAGGTTGATGGATGCACTCCAGAGGAGGGCAAGGACTCGTTTTTTCTAGTGGACGACATAGTGAATGTAATGTTCTGGGAGTTGATGGGCAGGCTCCAGAAGTGTTCTGTAGTGAATGTAATGTGCTGGAAGTTGATGGGCAGGGTCCAGAAGTGTTTTGTAGTTTTGTGGAGAGGCACAAGAAGTGGTGCGGAGGTTGATGGATGCACTCCAGAGGAGGGCAAGGACTCGTTTTTTTCTAGTGGACGACATAGTGAATGTAATGTTCTGGGAGCTGATGGGCAGGCTCCAGAAGTGTTCTGTAGTGAATGTAATGTGCTGGAAGTTGATGGGCAGGGTCCAGAAGTGTTTTGTAGTTTTGTGGAGAGGCACAAGAAGTGGTGCGGAGGTTGATGGATGCACTCCAGAGGAGGGCAAGGACTCGTTTTTTCTAGTGGACGACATAGTGAATGTAATGTTCTGGGAGTTGATGGGCAGGCTCCAGAAGTGTTCTGTAGTGAATGTAATGTGCTGGAAGTTGATGGGCAGGGTCCAGAAGTGTTTTGTAGTTTTAGTGGAGAGGCACAAGAAGTGGTGCGGAGGTTGATGGATGCACTCCAGAGGAGGGCAAGGACTCGTTTTTTCTAGTGGACGACATAGTGAATGTAATGTTCTGGGAGCTGATGGGCAGGCTCCAGAAGTGTTCTGTAGTGAATGTAATGTGCTGGAAGTTGATGGGCAGGGTCCAGAAGTGTTTTGTAGTTTTGTGGAGAGGCACAAGAAGTGGTGCGGAGGTTGATGGATGCACTCCAGAGGAGGGCAAGGACTCGTTTTTTCTAGTGGACGACATAGTGAATGTAATGTTCTGGGAGCTGATGGGCAGGCTCCAGAAGTGTTCTGTAGTGAATGTAATGTGCTGGAAGTTGATGGGCAGGGTCCAGAAGTGTTTTGTAGTTTTGTGGAGAGGCACAAGAAGTGGTGCGGAGGTTGATGGATGCACTCCAGAGGAGGGCAAGGACTCGTTTTTTCTAGTGGACGACATAGTGAATGTAATGTTCTGGGAGTTGATGGGCAGGCTCCAGAAGTGTTCTGTAGTGAATGTAATGTGCTGGAAGTTGATGGGCAGGGTCCAGAAGTGTTTTGTAGTTTTGTGGAGAGGCACAAGAAGTGGTGCGGAGGTTGATGGATGCACTCCAGAGGAGGGCAAGGACTCGTTTTTTCTAGTGGACGACATAGTGAATGTAATGTTCTGGGAGTTGATGGGCAGGCTCCAGAAGTGTTCTGTAGTGAATGTAATGTGCTGGAAGTTGATGGGCAGGGTCCAGAAGTGTTTTGTAGTTTTGTGGAGAGGCACAAGAAGTGGTGCGGAGGTTGATGGATGCACTCCAGAGGAGGGCAAGGACTCGCTTTTTCTAGTGGACGACATAGTGAATGTAATGTTCTGGGAGTTGATGGGCAGGCTCCAGAAGTGTTCTGTAGTGAATGTAATGTGCTGGAAGTTGATGGGCAGGGTCCAGAAGTGTTTTGTAGTTTTGTGGAGAGGCACAAGAAGTGGTGCGGAGGTTGATGGATGCACTCCAGAGGAGGGCAAGGACTCGTTTTTTCTAGTGGACGACATAGTGAATGTAATGTTCTGGGAGTTGATGGGCAGGCTCCAGAAGTGTTCTGTAGTGAATGTAATGTGCTGGAAGTTGATGGGCAGGGTCCAGAAGTGTTTTGTAGTTTTGTGGAGAGGCACAAGAAGTGGTGCGGAGGTTGATGGATGCACTCCAGAGGAGGGCAAGGACTCGTTTTTTCTAGTGGACGACATAGTGAATGTAATGTTCTGGGAGTTGATGGGCAGGCTCCAGAAGTGTTCTGTAGTGAATGTAATGTGCTGGAAGTTGATGGGCAGGGTCCAGAAGTGTTTTGTAGTTTTGTGGAGAGGCACAAGAAGTGGTGCGGAGGTTGATGGATGCACTCCAGAGGAGGGCAAGGACTCGTTTTTTCTAGTGGACGACATAGTGAATGTAATGTTCTGGGAGTTGATGGGCAGGCTCCAGAAGTGTTCTGTAGTGAATGTAATGTGCTGGAAGTTGATGGGCAGGGTCCAGAAGTGTTTTGTAGTTTTGTGGAGAGGCACAAGAAGTGGTGCGGAGGTTGATGGATGCACTCCAGAGGAGGGCAAGGACTCGCTTTTTCTAGTGGACGACATAGTGAATGTAATGTTCTGGGAGTTGATGGGCAGGCTCCAGAAGTGTTCTGTAGTGAATGTAATGTGCTGGAAGTTGATGGGCAGGGTCCAGAAGTGTTTTGTAGTTTTGTGGAGAGGCACAAGAAGTGGTGCGGAGGTTGATGGATGCACTCCAGAGGAGGGCAAGGACTCGCTTTTTCTAGTGGACGACATAGTGAATGTAATGTTCTGGGAGTTGATGGGCAGGCTCCAGAAGTGTTCTGTAGTGAATGTAATGTGCTGGAAGTTGATGGGCAGGGTCCAGAAGTGTTTTGTAGTTTTGTGGAGAGGCACAAGAAGTGGTGCGGAGGTTGATGGATGCACTCCAGAGGAGGGCAAGGACTCGCTTTTTCTAGTGGACGACATAGTGAATGTAATGTTCTGGGAGTTGATGGGCAGGCTCCAGAAGTGTTCTGTAGTGAATGTAATGTGCTGGAAGTTGATGGGCAGGGTCCAGAAGTGTTTTGTAGTTTTGTGGAGAGGCACAAGAAGTGGTGCGGAGGTTGATGGATGCACTCCAGAGGAGGGCAAGGACTCGCTTTTTCTAGTGGACGACATAGTGAATGTAATGTTCTGGGAGTTGATGGGCAGGCTCCAGAAGTGTTCTGTAGTGAATGTAATGTGCTGGAAGTTGATGGGCAGGGTCCAGAAGTGTTTTGTAGTTTTGTGGAGAGGCACAAGAAGTGGTGCGGAGGTTGATGGATGCACTCCAGAGGAGGGCAAGGACTCGCTTTTTCTAGTGGACGACATAGTGAATGTAATGTTCTGGGAGTTGATGGGCAGGCTCCAGAAGTGTTCTGTAGTGAATGTAATGTGCTGGAAGTTGATGGGCAGGGTCCAGAAGTGTTTTGTAGTTTTGTGGAGAGGCACAAGAAGTGGTGCGGAGGTTGATGGATGCACTCCAGAGGAGGGCAAGGACTCGCTTTTTCTAGTGGACGACATAGTGAATGTAATGTTCTGGGAGTTGATGGGCAGGCTCCAGAAGTGTTCTGTAGTGAATGTAATGTGCTGGAAGTTGATGGGCAGGGTCCAGAAGTGTTTTGTAGTTTTGTGGAGAGGCACAAGAAGTGGTGCGGAGGTTGATGGATGCACTCCAGAGGAGGGCAAGGACTCGTTTTTTCTAGTGGACGACATAGTGAATGTAATGTTCTGGGAGTTGATGGGCAGGCTCCAGAAGTGTTCTGTAGTGAATGTAATGTGCTGGAAGTTGATGGGCAGGGTCCAGAAGTGTTTTGTAGTTTTGTGGAGA
The DNA here is from genome assembly GCA_030374805.1 of Gracilaria gracilis. Classification (NCBI taxonomy): domain Eukaryota; phylum Rhodophyta; class Florideophyceae; order Gracilariales; family Gracilariaceae; genus Gracilaria; species Gracilaria gracilis. The sequence goes on along the minus strand of JARGSG010000011.1, from coordinate 1,107,114 downwards.
GGCACAAGAAGTGGTGCGGAGGTTGATGGATGCACTCCAGAGGAGGGCAAGGACTCGTTTTTTCTAGTGGACGACATAGTGAATGTAATGTTCTGGGAGTTGATGGGCAGGCTCCAGAAGTGTTCTGTAGTGAATGTAATGTGCTGGAAGTTGATGGGCAGGGTCCAGAAGTGTTTTGTAGTTTTGTGGAGAGGCACAAGAAGTGGTGCGGAGGTTGATGGATGCACTCCAGAGGAGGGCAAGGACTCGCTTTTTCTAGTGGACGACATAGTGAATGTAATGTTCTGGGAGTTGATGGGCAGGCTCCAGAAGTGTTCTGTAGTGAATGTAATGTGCTGGAAGTTGATGGGCAGGGTCCAGAAGTGTTTTGTAGTTTTGTGGAGAGGCACAAGAAGTGGTGCGGAGGTTGATGGATGCACTCCAGAGGAGGGCAAGGACTCGCTTTTTCTAGTGGACGACATAGTGAATGTAATGTTCTGGGAGTTGATGGGCAGGCTCCAGAAGTGTTCTGTAGTGAATGTAATGTGCTGGAAGTTGATGGGCAGGGTCCAGAAGTGTTTTGTAGTTTTGTGGAGAGGCACAAGAAGTGGTGCGGAGGTTGATGGATGCACTCCAGAGGAGGGCAAGGACTCGCTTTTTCTAGTGGACGACATAGTGAATGTAATGTTCTGGGAGTTGATGGGCAGGCTCCAGAAGTGTTCTGTAGTGAATGTAATGTGCTGGAAGTTGATGGGCAGGGTCCAGAAGTGTTTTGTAGTTTTGTGGAGAGGCACAAGAAGTGGTGCGGAGGTTGATGGATGCACTCCAGAGGAGGGCAAGGACTCGCTTTTTCTAGTGGACGACATAGTGAATGTAATGTTCTGGGAGTTGATGGGCAGGCTCCAGAAGTGTTCTGTAGTGAATGTAATGTGCTGGAAGTTGATGGGCAGGGTCCAGAAGTGTTTTGTAGTTTTGTGGAGAGGCACAAGAAGTGGTGCGGAGGTTGATGGATGCACTCCAGAGGAGGGCAAGGACTCGTTTTTTCTAGTGGACGACATAGTGAATGTAATGTTCTGGGAGTTGATGGGCAGGCTCCAGAAGTGTTCTGTAGTGAATGTAATGTGCTGGAAGTTGATGGGCAGGGTCCAGAAGTGTTTTGTAGTTTTGTGGAGAGGCACAAGAAGTGGTGCGGAGGTTGATGGATGCACTCCAGAGGAGGGCAAGGACTCGCTTTTTCTAGTGGACGACATAGTGAATGTAATGTTCTGGGAGTTGATGGGCAGGCTCCAGAAGTGTTCTGTAGTGAATGTAATGTGCTGGAAGTTGATGGGCAGGGTCCAGAAGTGTTTTGTAGTTTTGTGGAGAGGCACAAGAAGTGGTGCGGAGGTTGATGGATGCACTCCAGAGGAGGGCAAGGACTCGTTTTTTCTAGTGGACGACATAGTGAATGTAATGTTCTGGGAGCTGATGGGCAGGCTTCTGGGAGTTGATGGGCAGGGTCCAGAAGTGTTTTGTAGTTTTGTGGAGAGGCACAAGAAGTGGTGCGGAGGTTGATGGATGCACTCCAGAGGAGGGCAAGGACTGTTCTGTAGTGAATGTAATGTGCTGGAAGTTGATGGGCAGGGTCCAGAAGTGTTTTGTAGTTTTGTGGAGAGGCACAAGAAGTGGTGCGGAGGTTGATGGATGCACTCCAGAGGAGGGCAAGGACTCGTTTTTTCTAGTGGACGACATAGTGAATGTAATGTTCTGGGAGTTGATGGGCAGGCTCCAGAAGTGTTCTGTAGTGAATGTAATGTGCTGGAAGTTGATGGGCAGGGTCCAGAAGTGTTTTGTAGTTTTGTGGAGAGGCACAAGAAGTGGTGCGGAGGTTGATGGATGCACTCCAGAGGAGGGCAAGGACTCGCTTTTTCTAGTGGACGACATAGTGAATGTAATGTTCTGGGAGTTGATGGGCAGGCTCCAGAAGTGTTCTGTAGTGAATGTAATGTGCTGGAAGTTGATGGGCAGGGTCCAGAAGTGTTTTGTAGTTTTGTGGAGAGGCACAAGAAGTGGTGCGGAGGTTGATGGATGCACTCCAGAGGAGGGCAAGGACTCGCTTTTTCTAGTGGACGACATAGTGAATGTAATGTTCTGGGAGTTGATGGGCAGGCTCCAGAAGTGTTCTGTAGTGAATGTAATGTGCTGGAAGTTGATGGGCAGGGTCCAGAAGTGTTTTGTAGTTTTGTGGAGAGGCACAAGAAGTGGTGCGGAGGTTGATGGATGCACTCCAGAGGAGGGCAAGGACTCGTTTTTTCTAGTGGACGACATAGTGAATGTAATGTTCTGGGAGTTGATGGGCAGGCTCCAGAAGTGTTCTGTAGTGAATGTAATGTGCTGGAAGTTGATGGGCAGGGTCCAGAAGTGTTTTGTGGTTTTGTGGAGAGGCACAAGAAGTGGTGCGGAGGTTGATGGATGCACTCCAGAGGAGGGCAAGGACTCGTTTTTTCTAGTGGACGACATAGTGAATGTAATGTTCTGGGAGTTGATGGGCAGGCTCCAGAAGTGTTCTCTAGTGAATTTAATGTGCTGGAAGGAAATGGGCAGGGTCCAGAAGTGTTTTGTAGTTTTGTGGAGAGGCACAAGAAGTGGTGCAGAGGTTGATGGATGCACTCCAGAGGAGGGCAAGGACTCGCTTTTTCTAGTGGACGACATAGTGAATGTAATGTTCTGGGAGTTGATGGGCAGGCTCCAGAAGTGTTCTGTAGTGAATGTAATGTGCTGGAAGTTGATGGGCAGGGTCCAGAAGTGTTTTGTAGTTTTGTTGAGAGGCACAAGAAGTGGTGCGGAGGTTGATGGATGCACTCCAGAGGAGGGCAAGGACTCGCTTTTTCTAGTGGACGACATAGTGAATGTAATGTTCTGGGAGTTGATGGGCAGGCTCCAGAAGTGTTCTGTAGTGAATGTAATGTGCTGGAAGTTAATGGGCACGGTCCAGAAGTGTTTTGTAGTTTTGTGGAGAGGCACAAGAAGTGGTGCGGAGGTTGATGGATGCACTCCAGAGGACGGCAAGGACTCGCGTTTTCTAGTAGACAACATAGTGAATGTAATGTTCTGGGAGTTGATGGGCAGGCTCCAGAAGTGTTCTGTAGTGAATGTAATGTGCTGGAAGTTGATGGGCAGGGTCCAGAAGTGTTTTGTAGTTTTGTGGAGAGGCACAAGAAGTGGTGCGGAGGTTGATGGATGCACTCCAGAGGAGGGCAAGGACTCGTTTTTTCTAGTGGACGACATAGTGAATGTAATGTTCTGGGAGTTGATGGGCAGGCTCCAGAAGTGTTCTGTAGTGAATGTAATGTGCTGGAAGTTGATGGGCAGGGTCCAGAAGTGTTTTGTGGTTTTGTGGAGAGGCACAAGAAGTGGTGCGGAGGTTGATGGATGCACTCCAGAAAAGGGCAAGGACTCGCTTTTTCTAGTGGACGACATAGTGAATGTAATGTTCTGGGAGTTGATGGGCAGGCTCCAGAAGTGTTCTGTAGTGAATGTAATGTGCTGGAAGTTGATGGGCAGGGTCCAGAAGTGTTTTGTAGTTTTGTGGAGAGGCACAAGAAGTGGTGCGGAGGTTGATGGATGCACTCCAGAGGAGGGAAAGGACTCGTTTTTTCTAGTGGACGACATAGTGAATGTAATGTTCTGGGAGCTGATGGGCAGGCTCCAGAAGTGTTCTGTAGTGAATGTAATGTGCTGGAAGTTGATGGGCAGGGTCCAGAAGTGTTTTGTAGTTTTGTGGAGAGGCACAAGAAGTGGTGCGGAGGTTGATGGATGCACTCCAGAGGAGGGCAAGGACTCGCTTTTTCTAGTGGACGACATAGTGAATGTAATGTTCTGGGAGTTGATGGGCAGGCTCCAGAAGTGTTCTGTAGTGAATGTAATGTGCTGGAAGTTGATGGGCAGGGTCCAGAAGTGTTTTGTAGTTTTGTGGAGAGGCACAAGAAGTGGTGCGGAGGTTGATGGATGCACTCCAGAGGAGGGCAAGGACTCGCTTTTTCTAGTGGACGAGTGGACGACATAGTGAATGTAATGTTCTGGGAGTTGATGGGCAGGCTCCAGAAGTGTTCTGTAGTGAATGTAATGTGCTGGAAGTTGATGGGCAGGGTCCAGAAGTGTTTTTTAGTTTTGTGGAGAGGCACAAGAAGTGGTGCGGAGGTTGATGGATGCACTCCAGAGGAGGGCAAGGACTCGTTTTTTCTAGTGGACGACATAGTGAATGTAATGTTCTGGGAGTTGATGGGCAGGCTCCAGAAGTGTTCTCTAGTGAATGTAATGTGCTGGAAGTTGATGGGCAGGGTCCAGAAGTGTTTTGTAGTTTTGTGGAGAGGCACAAGAAGTGGTGCGGAGGTTGATGGATGCACTCCAGAGGAGGGAAAGGACTCGTTTTTTCTAGTGGACGACATAGTGAATGTAATGTTCTGGGAGTTGATGGGCAGGCTCCAGAAGTGTTCTGTAGTGAATGTAATGTGCTGGAAGTTGATGGGCAGTGTCCAGAAGTGTTTTGTAGTTTTGTGGAGAGGCACAAGAAGTGGTGCGGAGGTTGATGGATGCACTCCAGAGGAGGGCAAGGACTCGCTTTTTCTAGTGGACGACATAGTGAATGTAATGTTCTGGGAGTTGATGGGCAGGCTCCAGAAGTGTTCTGTAGTGAATGTAATGTGCTGGAAGTTGATGGGCAGGGTCCAGAAGTGTTTTGTAGTTTTGTGGAGAGGCACAAGAAGTGGTGCGGAGGTTGATGGATGCACTCCAGAGGAGGGCAAGGACTCGCTTTTTCTAGTGGACGACATAGTGAATGTAATGTTCTGGGAGTTGATGGGCAGGCTCCAGAAGTGTTCTGTAGTGAATGTAATGTGCTGGAAGTTGATGGGCAGGGTCCAGAAGTGTTTTGTGGTTTTGTGGAGAGGCACAAGAAGTGGTGCGGAGGTTGATGGATGCACTCCAGAGGAGGGCAAGGACTCGCTTTTTCTAGTGGACGACATAGTGAATGTAATGTTCTGGGAGTTGATGGGCAGGCTCCAGAAGTGTTCTGTAGTGAATGTAATGTGCTGGAAGTTGATGGGCAGGGTCCAGAAGTGTTTTGTGGTTTTGTGGAGAGGCACAAGAAGTGGTGCGGAGGTTGATGGATGCACTCCAGAGGAGGGCAAGGACTCGCTTTTTCTAGTGGACGACATAGTGAATGTAATGTTCTGGGAGTTGATGGGCAGGCTCCAGAAGTGTTCTGTAGTGAATGTAATGTGCTGGAAGTTGATGGGCAGGGTCCAGAAGTGTTTTGTAGTTTTGTGGAGAGGCACAAGAAGTGGTGCGGAGGTTGATGGATGCACTCCAGAGGAGGGAAAGGACTCGTTTTTTCTAGTGGACGACATAGTGAATGTAATGTTCTGGGAGCTGATGGGCAGGCTCCAGAAGTGTTCTGTAGTGAATGTAATGTGCTGGAAGTTGATGGGCAGGGTCCAGAAGTGTTTTGTAGTTTTGTGGAGAGGCACAAGAAGTGGTGCGGAGGTTGATGGATGCACTCCAGAGGAGGGCAAGGACTCGCTTTTTCTAGTGGACGACATAGTGAATGTAATGTTCTGGGAGTTGATGGGCAGGCTCCAGAAGTGTTCTGTAGTGAATGTAATGTGCTGGAAGTTGATGGGCAGGGTCCAGAAGTGTTTTGTAGTTTTGTGGAGAGGCACAAGAAGTGGTGCGGAGGTTGATGGATGCACTCCAGAGGAGGGCAAGGACTCGTTTTTTCTAGTGGACGACATAGTGAATGTAATGTTCTGGGAGTTGATGGGCAGGCTCCAGAAGTGTTCTGTAGTGAATGTAATGTGCTGGAAGTTGATGGGCAGGGTCCAGAAGTGTTTTGTGGTTTTGTGGAGAGGCACAAGAAGTGGTGCGGAGGTTGATGGATGCACTCCAGAGGAGGGCAAGGACTCGCTTTTTCTAGTGGACGACATAGTGAATGTAATGTTCTGGGAGTTGATGGGCAGGCTCCAGAAGTGTTCTGTAGTGAATGTAATGTGCTGGAAGTTGATGGGCAGGGTCCAGAAGTGTTTTGTAGTTTTGTGGAGAGGCACAAGAAGTGGTGCGGAGGTTGATGGATGCACTCCAGAGGAGGGCAAGGACTCGCTTTTTCTAGTGGACGACATAGTGAATGTAATGTTCTGGGAGTTGATGGGCAGGCTCCAGAAGTGTTCTGTAGTGAATGTAATGTGCTGGAAGTTGATGGGCAGGGTCCAGAAGTGTTTTGTAGTTTTGTGGAGAGGCACAAGAAGTGGTGCGGAGGTTGATGGATGCACTCCAGAGGAGGGCAAGGACTCGCTTTTTCTAGTGGACGACATAGTGAATGTAATGTTCTGGGAGTTGATGGGCAGGCTCCAGAAGTGTTCTGTAGTGAATGTAATGTGCTGGAAGTTGATGGGCAGGGTCCAGAAGTGTTTTGTAGTTTTGTGGAGAGGCACAAGAAGTGGTGCGGAGGTTGATGGATGCACTCCAGAGGAGGGCAAGGACTCGTTTTTTCTAGTGGACGACATAGTGAATGTAATGTTCTGGGAGTTGATGGGCAGGCTCCAGAAGTGTTCTGTAGTGAATGTAATGTGCTGGAAGTTGATGGGCAGGGTCCAGAAGTGTTTTGTAGTTTTGTGGAGAGGCACAAGAAGTGGTGCGGAGGTTGATGGATGCACTCCAGAGGAGGGCAAGGACTCGCTTTTTCTAGTGGACGACATAGTGAATGTAATGTTCTGGGAGTTGATGGGCAGGCTCCAGAAGTGTTCTGTAGTGAATGTAATGTGCTGGAAGTTGATGGGCAGGGTCCAGAAGTGTTTTGTAGTTTTGTGGAGAGGCACAAGAAGTGGTGCGGAGGTTGATGGATGCACTCCAGAGGAGGGCAAGGACTCGTTTTTTCTAGTGGACGACATAGTGAATGTAATGTTCTGGGAGTTGATGGGCAGGCTCCAGAAGTGTTCTGTAGTGAATGTAATGTGCTGGAAGTTGATGGGCAGGGTCCAGAAGTGTTTTGTAGTTTTGTGGAGAGGCACAAGAAGTGGTGCGGAGGTTGATGGATGCACTCCAGAGGAGGGCAAGGACTCGCTTTTTCTAGTGGACGACATAGTGAATGTAATGTTCTGGGAGTTGATGGGCAGGCTCCAGAAGTGTTCTGTAGTGAATGTAATGTGCTGGAAGTTGATGGGCAGGGTCCAGAAGTGTTTTGTAGTTTTGTGGAGAGGCACAAGAAGTGGTGCGGAGGTTGATGGATGCACTCCAGAGGAGGGCAAGGACTCGTTTTTTCTAGTGGACGACATAGTGAATGTAATGTTCTGGGAGTTGATGGGCAGGCTCCAGAAGTGTTCTCTAGTGAATGTAATGTGCTGGAAGTTGATGGGCAGGGTCCAGAAGTGTTTTGTAGTTTTGTGGAGAGGCACAAGAAGTGGTGCGGAGGTTGATGGATGCACTCCAGAGGAGGGCAAGGACTCGCTTTTTTCTAGTGGACGACATAGTGAATGTAATGTTCTGGGAGTTGATGGGCAGGCTCCAGAAGTGTTCTGTAGTGAATGTAATGTGCTGGAAGTTGATGGGCAGGGTCCAGAAGTGTTTTGTAGTTTTGTGGAGAGGCACAAGAAGTGGTGCGGAGGTTGATGGATGCACTCCAGAGGAGGGCAAGGACTCGCTTTTTCTAGTGGACGACATAGTGAATGTAATGTTCTGGGAGTTGATGGGCAGGCTCCAGAAGTGTTCTGTAGTGAATGTAATGTGCTGGAAGTTGATGGGCAGGGTCCAGAAGTGTTTTGTAGTTTTGTGGAGAGGCACAAGAAGTGGTGCGGAGGTTGATGGATGCACTCCAGAGGAGGGCAAGGACTCGCTTTTTCTAGTGGACGACATAGTGAATGTAATGTTCTGGGAGTTGATGGGCAGGCTCCAGAAGTGTTCTGTAGTGAATGTAATGTGCTGGAAGTTGATGGGCAGGGTCCAGAAGTGTTTTGTAGTTTTGTGGAGAGGCACAAGAAGTGGTGCGGAGGTTGATGGATGCACTCCAGAGGAGGGCAAGGACTCGCTTTTTCTAGTGGACGACATAGTGAATGTAATGTTCTGGGAGTTGATGGGCAGGCTCCAGAAGTGTTCTGTAGTGAATGTAATGTGCTGGAAGTTGATGGGCAGGGTCCAGAAGTGTTTTGTGGTTTTGTGGAGAGGCACAAGAAGTGGTGCGGAGGTTGATGGATGCACTCCAGAGGAGGGCAAGGACTCGCTTTTTCTAGTGGACGACATAGTGAATGTAATGTTCTGGGAGTTGATGGGCAGGCTCCAGAAGTGTTCTGTAGTGAATGTAATGTGCTGGAAGTTGATGGGCAGGGTCCAGAAGTGTTTTGTAGTTTTGTGGAGAGGCACAAGAAGTGGTGCGGAGGTTGATGGATGCACTCCAGAGGAGGGCAAGGACTCGCTTTTTCTAGTGGACGACATAGTGAATGTAATGTTCTGGGAGTTGATGGGCAGGCTCCAGAAGTGTTCTGTAGTGAATGTAATGTGCTGGAAGTTGATGGGCAGGGTCCAGAAGTGTTTTGTGGTTTTGTGGAGAGGCACAAGAAGTGGTGCGGAGGTTGATGGATGCACTCCAGAGGAGGGCAAGGACTCGCTTTTTCTAGTGGACGACATAGTGAATGTAATGTTCTGGGAGTTGATGGGCAGGCTCCAGAAGTGTTCTGTAGTGAATGTAATGTGCTGGAAGTTGATGGGCAGGGTCCAGAAGTGTTTTGTAGTTTTGTGGAGAGGCACAAGAAGTGGTGCGGAGGTTGATGGATGCACTCCAGAGGAGGGAAAGGACTCGTTTTTTCTAGTGGACGACATAGTGAATGTAATGTTCTGGGAGCTGATGGGCAGGCTCCAGAAGTGTTCTGTAGTGAATGTAATGTGCTGGAAGTTGATGGGCAGGGTCCAGAAGTGTTTTGTAGTTTTGTGGAGAGGCACAAGAAGTGGTGCGGAGGTTGATGGATGCACTCCAGAGGAGGGCAAGGACTCGCTTTTTCTAGTGGACGACATAGTGAATGTAATGTTCTGGGAGTTGATGGGCAGGCTCCAGAAGTGTTCTGTAGTGAATGTAATGTGCTGGAAGTTGATGGGCAGGGTCCAGAAGTGTTTTGTAGTTTTGTGGAGAGGCACAAGAAGTGGTGCGGAGGTTGATGGATGCACTCCAGAGGAGGGAAAGGACTCGTTTTTTCTAGTGGACGACATAGTGAATGTAATGTTCTGGGAGCTGATGGGCAGGCTCCAGAAGTGTTCTGTAGTGAATGTAATGTGCTGGAAGTTGATGGGCAGGGTCCAGAAGTGTTTTGTAGTTTTGTGGAGAGGCACAAGAAGTGGTGCGGAGGTTGATGGATGCACTCCAGAGGAGGGCAAGGACTCGCTTTTTCTAGTGGACGACATAGTGAATGTAATGTTCTGGGAGTTGATGGGCAGGCTCCAGAAGTGTTCTGTAGTGAATGTAATGTGCTGGAAGTTGATGGGCAGGGTCCAGAAGTGTTTTGTAGTTTTGTGGAGAGGCACAAGAAGTGGTGCGGAGGTTGATGGATGCACTCCAGAGGAGGGCAAGGACTCGCTTTTTCTAGTGGACGACATAGTGAATGTAATGTTCTGGGAGTTGATGGGCAGGCCCCAGAAGTGTTCTGTAGTGAATGTAATGTGCTGGAAGTTGATGGGCAGGGTCCAGAAGTGTTTTGTAGTTTTGTGGAGAGGCACAAGAAGTGGTGCGGAGGTTGATGGATGCACTCCAGAGGAGGGCAAGGACTCGTTTTTTCTAGTGGACGACATAGTGAATGTAATGTTCTGGGAGTTGATGGGCAGGCTCCAGAAGTGTTCTCTAGTGAATGTAATGTGCTGGAAGTTGATGGGCAGGGTCCAGAAGTGTTTTGTAGTTTTGTGGAGAGACACAAGAAGTGGTGCGGAGGTTGATGGATGCACTCCAGAGGAGGGCAAGGACTCGCTTTTTCTAGTGGACGACATAGTGAATGTAATGTTCTGGGAGTTGATGGGCAGGCTCCAGAAGTGTTCTGTAGTGAATGTAATGTGCTTGAAGTTGATGGGCAGGGTCCAGAAGTGTTTTGTAGTTTTGTGGAGAGGCACAAGAAGTGGTGCGGAGGTTGATGGATGCACTCCAGAGGAGGGCAAGGACTCGCTTTTTCTAGTGGACGACATAGTGAATGTAATGTTCTGGGAGTTGATGGGCAGGCTCCAGAAGTGTTCTGTAGTGAATGTAATGTGCTGGAAGTTGATGGGCAGGGTCCAGAAGTGTTTTGTAGTTTTGTGGAGAGGCACAAGAAGTGGTGCGGAGGTTGATGGATGCACTCCAGAGGAGGGCAAGGACTCGCTTTTTCTAGTGGACGACATAGTGAATGTAATGTTCTGGGAGTTGATGGGCAGGCTCCAGAAGTGTTCTGTAGTGAATGTAATGTGCTGGAAGTTGATGGGCAGGGTCCAGAAGTGTTTTGTGGTTTTGTGGAGAGGCACAAGAAGTGGTGCGGAGGTTGATGGATGCACTCCAGAGGAGGGCAAGGACTCGCTTTTTCTAGTGGACGACATAGTGAATGTAATGTTCTGGGAGTTGATGGGCAGGCTCCAGAAGTGTTCTGTAGTGAATGTAATGTGCTGGAAGTTGATGGGCAGGGTCCAGAAGTGTTTTGTAGTTTTGTGGAGAGGCACAAGAAGTGGTGCGGAGGTTGATGGATGCACTCCAGAGGAGGGCAAGGACTCGTTTTTTCTAGTGGACGACATAGTGAATGTAATGTTCTGGGAGTTGATGGGCAGGCTCCAAAAGTGTTCTGTAGTGAATGTAATGTGCTGGAAGTTGATGGGCAGGGTCCAGAAGTGTTTTGTAGTTTTGTGGAGAGGCACAAGAAGTGGTGCGGAGGTTGATGGATGCACTCCAGAGGAGGGCAAGGACTCGTTTTTTCTAGTGGACGACATAGTGAATGTAATGTTCTGGGAGTTGATGGGCAGGCTCCAGAAGTGTTCTGTAGTGAATGTAATGTGCTGGAAGTTGATGGGCAGGGTCCAGAAGTGTTTTGTGGTTTTGTGGAGAGGCACAAGAAGTGGTGCGGAGGTTGATGGATGCACTCCAGAGGAGGGCAAGGACTCGCTTTTTCTAGTGGACGACATAGTGAATGTAATGTTCTGGGAGTTGATGGGCAGGCTCCAGAAGTGTTCTCTAGTGAATGTAATGTGCTGGAAGTTGATGGGCAGGGTCCAGAAGTGTTTTGTAGTTTTGTGGAGAGGCACAAGAAGTGGTGCGGAGGTTGATGGATGCACTCCAGAGGAGGGAAAGGACTCGTTTTTTCTAGTGGACGACATAGTGAATGTAATGTTCTGGGAGCTGATGGGCAGGCTCCAGAAGTGTTCTCTAGTGAATGTAATGTGCTGGAAGTTGATGGGCAGGGTCCAGAAGTGTTTTGTAGTTTTGTGGAGAGGCACAAGAAGTGGTGCGGAGGTTGATGGATGCACTCCAGAGGAGGGAAAGGACTCGTTTTTTCTAGTGGACGACATAGTGAATGTAATGTTCTGGGAGCTGATGGGCAGGCTCCAGAAGTGTTCTCTAGTGAATGTAATGTGCTGGAAGTTGATGGGCAGGGTCCAGAAGTGTTTTGTAGTTTTGTGGAGAGGCACAAGAAGTGGTGCGGAGGTTGATGGATGCACTCCAGAGGAGGGCAAGGACTCGCTTTTTCTAGTGGACGACATAGTGAATGTAATGTTCTGGGAGTTGATGGGCAGGCTCCAGAAGTGTTCTGTAGTGAATGTAATGTGCTGGAAGTTGATGGGCAGTGTCCAGAAGTGTTTTGTAGTTTTGTGGAGAGGCACAAGAAGTGGTGCGGAGGTTGATGGATGCACTCCAGAGGAGGGCAAGGACTCGCTTTTTCTAGTGGACGACATAGTGAATGTAATGTTCTGGGAGTTGATGGGCAGGCTCCAGAAGTGTTCTGTAGTGAATGTAATGTGCTGGAAGTTGATGGGCAGGGTCCAGAAGTGTTTTGTAGTTTTGTGGAGAGGCACAAGAAGTGGTGCGGAGGTTGATGGATGCACTCCAGAGGAGGGAAAGGACTCGTTTTTTCTAGTGGACGACATAGTGAATGTAATGTTCTGGGAGCTGATGGGCAGGCTCCAGAAGTGTTCTGTAGTGAATGTAATGTGCTGGAAGTTGATGGGCAGGGTCCAGAAGTGTTTTGTAGTTTTGTGGAGAGGCACAAGAAGTGGTGCGGAGGTTGATGGATGCACTCCAGAGGAGGGAAAGGACTCGTTTTTTCTAGTGGACGACATAGTGAATGTAATGTTCTGGGAGCTGATGGGCAGGCTCCAGAAGTGTTCTGTAGTGAATGTAATGTGCTGGAAGTTGATGGGCAGGGTCCAGAAGTGTTTTGTAGTTTTGTGGAGAGGCACAAGAAGTGGTGCGGAGGTTGATGGATGCACTCCAGAGGAGGGCAAGGACTCGCTTTTTCTAGTGGACGACATAGTGAATGTAATGTTCTGGGAGTTGATGGGCAGGCTCCAGAAGTGTTCTGTAGTGAATGTAATGTGCTGGAAGTTGATGGGCAGGGTCCAGAAGTGTTTTGTAGTTTTGTGGAGAGGCACAAGAAGTGGTGCGGAGGTTGATGGATGCACTCCAGAGGAGGGCAAGGACTCGCTTTTTCTAGTGGACGACATAGTGAATGTAATGTTCTGGGAGTTGATGGGCAGGCTCCAGAAGTGTTCTGTAGTGAATGTAATGTGCTGGAAGTTGATGGGCAGGGTCCAGAAGTGTTTTGTAGTTTTGTGGAGAGGCACAAGAAGTGGTGCGGAGGTTGATGGATGCACTCCAGAGGAGGGCAAGGACTCGTTTTTTCTAGTGGACGACATAGTGAATGTAATGTTCTGGGAGTTGATGGGCAGGCTCCAGAAGTGTTCTGTAGTGAATGTAATGTGCTGGAAGTTGATGGGCAGGGTCCAGAAGTGTTTTGTAGTTTTGTGGAGAGGCACAAGAAGTGGTGCGGAGGTTGATGGATGCACTCCAGAGGAGGGCAAGGACTCGCTTTTTCGAGGCAGCCGCATACTACAATATGAGTTTCTTATTCACTATACACGGCGGCCACATCCATGGAGAAGGAGATCGATGGCAGCTGAGAGTCGTCCTGAACGTAGCGACAGAGAGAGTGTGGTTCCAAGATCACATGGATCACCAATGAAGCGCCATTATACACGCAGCTGAACACAACTTTGACGAGCTCGGAAACTTTGGTGTGACAGCAAATCATTCAGCACATGATTGTGCTGCGCCCAGAGTTAGATTTGAGACAGCGTGAGCAGTTGAGATATGAGCATATCGATGGGTACACATGATGTCTTCGGCCTCGCCTCTGGTACCAGAGATGAACAAAATAGGCGCATTGTGCGACATCTGAGCTCGTAAAGGATCACACAGATGGTAGATTTGATCATGGTCAGGCTCTACAACGAGGTCGGACACCAACAGCTTGTAGTAGAGGGTAAGAACTGCACATTTGAGCACCAGCAGCTTATTGAGCAGGCGCTGGGCGGTGATTACCTCGCTTGGACCGCCTCCAGCTGGGTCTGATGATAGAAGAGCGTGCGTTGAATGGCAAGGAGAAAGCAAGAATGTAGAAGAGCGGAAGCAGTAAGCTGAGCAATACCTATCGCAATCTTGAAATTCCAACTGTACCATTGTACCCTTGTAAGTGGAGCTCACAGGGGGCTCCAATAAAAAACGGTACATGTACTGGCTCTGCTGTTCCTCGGATAACCCTACAGGTATTCATTACTCTGTAAAGCACCTTGTAACATGCCACAGGTTTGTGGCATGTTACACGGCCTTTCCCACATATAATCCCCTCGGCATACGGAGAGATTCCGTCGGAAAACATGCCGGTGTGGTCATAACAGACCGTCTTCACCTCGGCGATATGTCTGGTAGGTATCGGGAGATTACTCTTCCAGACGATTCGAACTGCTCTTTGAAGAAATTAATGGTACCATGCACGACCAAGTTCATATCTATCAGAGAGTCATATGCCCCAGACACGCATCGAAATGTTGAACATATACACTTTGTGAGGGGAAGGAAAGATAATCTGGCAAAGCCACCCTCGACGCCCCGTGCCTCTAGTGATTCATTGAGGAAAAAAATCTGGCGCGAATGTGAACAGAACCGGAAAAGAGAAAATAGAAGCCAACGGAGGCGATATAAGATCGAGCGTGTTTCCGAATCATCGGCAACGAAAAAGAAGCGTCTTGACAGGCGACGTGCGTGGTATGCGGAATACGCTAAGAGAAAAAGAGAATTACGATCAAACAATAGTTGCTCTGAGAACAACTCGATCATAAATACAAGCAGCTCATCCCACTATACACCCTCTCCCGTGCCAAGTACTGTTGAGGTATTATCAGGTGATGGTGAATTTTCCAACTCCTCTCCGGTTCTTTCAGGCCATTTGATGAGCACGAGCGAGGAATCAAGGAACCATGATGAGCTCAAAACTACGGTCTCAAGCAAGCATTTGGAACACGCCAATTATGTGTATGAATTGCAAGTCCAGGAAAGGCTTGTGCGTGTATATAACCACTTCTTGACACCAGCAAAGACCACACCGGCATCCGATGATATAGTCATTCGTGTTACACATGATTCTGATCTTGCCACTATTGTAAGAACATCAGAAGTTTGGATTTCGGATTCCGAACATGTAACCAGTGGATTAAAATCTCCTCGAAAGGCCCGCGCCGCAAAATCAGCATCACCGCATCCAGTGCGGGGAATGAAATGCCCTAGAAAATCCATTCCTCCACCACACACACTCCAGTGATATGGGGATTAGATGGATTATAAAACTCAACGGTGTGTATCCTACATCGCCATACTTTCTCTCCTGGCTACATGTCTTTTTCGTGTATCTTGAACAACGACATAAGATAGGTACCGTGCAGCAAAACCGCACTTCTGCCTCATTACATAGTGGAACTGCCTTCCTGTCTCACAACCATTCATTAAACTTGTTGTAGCTGCCAATACCATCTGCTCGTTCGGCTACCATCTTGTAACACGAAGCAGCGCGCTGCTCTGCTAAGTGGACTGCAGCAGCGTGCGACTGAGAACGATAAGGAAAAGTTGATGAAATCGATAAAGAGAAGGTGGTGCCTACGGCTGAGGCTTGGCATCCACGCACTCGTCGTCACCTTGGTCGTCGGTGGGTTGCTAAGCGAGACTGCCACTAAGCGCCGGAAAGTTGGCGAAGAAATCACTGGCTGGCGGAACGGACGCGTCATGGGGCACGAGTACAGGCGCAGATGGATAATGCGAGTTGAAGGAGGCGCGCTGGTTGGAGTGTGGATGCGACGCAGACACGTACTGCGACGACGGAGATTGGTGACCGTGCATGTGCACGGGATGCGAAGACGGCGCTTGCAGGGGATGACTCGCGATGGGCTGGCAGATAGATGATTTGGTTTGGTGATGAGAGTGGTAAGGCGGCACGGTTCCCGGGGTGTGGGGGTGCTTGGTCGAGAGCTCTGTGAGCGCGCGACGCGACTGCAAGGCGTCGAAGGAGTGCTCGTTCCTGGTGTCGAACACGAAGCGCGCGTCAAACAAGAGAAGGTTATCGAGGTTGCGGTGGTCAAAGATGAACAAAAGCGGCTGGCCCGGCTGGGTGAAGGCGACGGTGATGGGGCTGTCGAACGGTTTGCAAAAGTCGAGCGCGGTGCGAAGCGAGCGGCACGCAATGGTGAGCGACGACTGGTCAAGCGGGAAGCTGTACTGCTCCAGCTCGGCCGACGACACGGTCTTTTTTGTGCGCAAAATGACGTGCGACGGGTGGTGGTCCACGAAAAAGGTGAGACGCAGCGCGTCGGCAGTGGGCAGCAGCGTAATCTCGTCCAGCGTGAGGTGGAAGTTGAGCCGAGTGTCCAGGAACAGACGCCCACTGCAGCGTAAAATGTAGCTCGGCTGGCTGGCAGACACGGTGATGACGCGGCCGTTGACGACAAGCAGGTGGAAGTGCTTGCACACGTAGGAGGTGCGAGCGTACGAAGAGCTGCAGCGCGTGGACGACAGCGCGCCGATGCAGCGACAAGACGGCGCCCGGCGAGCGCAGCGGCTGTAGGAGCGCGCGCGTGGGCTGCTTGTACGAGCCGCTTGACGGCGACAGGTGGTGCTGCGAGAAGAAGAGTTCTTGCAGAGGGAAGGAGGCGAAGGTAGTCTGCGAGGCATTTAGGACGCGCAGCGTTAACGGGGGTGGCGTGGGCGTCATTTAGATGAACTCGGACAGCTTAGTGGCGGTTTGTGCGATGCGCGAAAGCGAGCGGATGCTCGCGCCGTCAGCCAGCACCACATCCATTGAGTGAGCGTGGCGTAGGGCGACGACGGACGTCGGCGGCAACGAACGGGGGCGCCCCCTCCCCTCTCATTCCCCCCGCGAAGAAACTTGTAGCGTCGGCGCCAGGAACACAAGGGTAATTTGTATTCTTTACCGGTAAGATATCTAAAACTCAAACTTGATCGGGCGCAGATCACGCAGAGCAACTGCAGCGCAGTGGAACTTGATTGACGACGCACAGGGTTGCAGCACACCTGCAGCAACTGCAGCGCCAAAACGTCATAATCTCCCGGCTTGCGCAAGCAAAGCTCGCTCATCTGCCGCTCGGCATCCCTTGCGCAGCCCCTCATCGCCAGCAGTCCCGCGGCCGCAGATGACTCGTGCCCCACCAGGATGTAGTGCGCCCAGCCCGGGGTGACCTCATGAAACGGCGACTGGGCACACTCGCGCACAAACGCCACCGACGACTGCACATCGTTGTTGGACCACGCCACCTTGGAGCGACACGACTTGGTGTCAAACGAGAAGGGGCGTGGGTCAGTCGCGTCTGTCTCGGACAGCGGCGGACGCCGCACGCAGCAGTCTAGCATAGGCTGCGCATAGCGCGCAAACTGGGTGGCGTTTAGGTGCGGCAGCACGCGCGCAACGCAGTGCACGGTGTTTTTGTTATGGGCGGCCGTGTTGCGCGTAGCGCGCAAAAAGCTACTTAACACGAACGCTTTGGTCTCGTTGGCGGAGCGCTTGCACACTAACGCGTAGCTGTTGCACGTGGCGGTGCCGAACACGTGCATGAGCTCCACAAATTTGGCTCGTGCGCCGGCGAGCAGCAGTAACGCCACGAGAGCCGAGAGAAGAGGCGGTAATAGGCGCGGCATTGCGGCTCTTTGTGTGGCGGGCAGGTTGGGCGGGCAGCCTGTGGCATGAAGTACTCCATGCCATCAAACCTATAAACGCTACCCTTGGGTAGCTAGATATAGATATGACTCATACTCTATTGTATATAAATGTAAATGAAAACTTCTCATTGAGAAGAGATGAAAAGGCAACGCTACGCAGCTTACAGTCGGAGCGGCTGTCAGCGCTGCGCCTCGGCACTTGGCAGCGGGTGCGCGTGCGGTTGCACTTGGGCTTTGTGATGTGATTGCCGGCGGCAAGCGGTGTGACGCTGACAAGGGCGCCGTCGTTTGAGCGCGCGCACAAACCGCAGCGGTGGCAGCATCAATGGCGCCGGCGCTGAGCGCGGCGGCGCACAGCGAGGACGCCGACGCCGTGCGCTTCGCGAGCGCGCTTCGCCCGCCGCCGCGAGCGCTGCACGCCGTGCAGCACCGGCCGCCCGCCGTCACGTCGCACTCCGGCTGCCTGGACGTGCTGCTCTTCCGCGGCGTGCTGCTGGTCGCCTACGCCACCGCCGACCAGCTGGTCATTGCGCGCGCCTCCGATCTGCACGCGCTGCTTCGACTGCGCGCGCCGCCCGAGCTGCGCCGTGCGCGTGCGCGCGCTGTGTCAGTGCGCTTGCCTTTCGTCAGTACGACGCCGCCGTCACGGCCGCCTTTGGCGACTGCGTCGTCGTCTTCGAGGGCTGGTCGCCCGCCGCGCGCGAGCTGCGCTTCGTGTACGACTGCCGTCGCCCGGAGGTGGTGCTGCTGCCGCCGCAGATGCCGGCGCGCCTGGCGCACCCCATCGTGTCGCTGTCGTGGAGCGCGTTGGGCCGCGAGCTATGCACCGTCGCCGACACCATCTTCGTGTGGATTCTCTCGCCGCACCACCGCCCCGTGCGCTACTCGCCGCGCGTGGTGGTGCAGCGCGCCCAGATCCCCACGCTGCCGCTCGCGCTCGCCGCCATGTCGCCGGACGCCGCCTACGTCGCCGTGTCGTGCCTGTATGCGCGCGTGTCTTATTTGTTTCGCATCGCCACCAGCCTGCGCCACGTGCCGTGCGCGCAGATTGTGCACGGCCGCTCCGGGGTCTCAAACCTCGACTGGAAGAAGCGCGGCGGCGGCAACCAGGCGCTCATGACCACCGCCCGCGACGGCACCATCCGCATCTGGGTGCGCGCCTCCTCCCGTAACAAGCCCTACAACGACAATCAACCGCTCTCCGTCAGCCCCGAGTCGTGGATCGAAGAAATTGCGCGAAGCCCGCATGTGGAACGCACCGCGCGTGCGGGCGCCGCCTTCGTGTCGTGGGGCGGTGGTGGCGGCGTTGCCGACGATGAGGGCGATGCCATGGCCACCAACGCCGCGCACCCCTTCCTGGCAGAGGGCACCGCGCCCAAACCTAGCCACTGCTATCACTGGGTGCTGCGCGTGGCGGGAGGCGACGCGCGCGCCTGGCGCGTGCGCGGCCTTGATGACCGCCCACGCGCCGAGTTTGCCCGCCTGGAGCCCGCCAATGATGACCCGCTCAATGCGCTGGAGGCCGACATGGACGTTGACTAGCGTCGGCCTGACTTTCCGTTGCGCGATGTGGCCGTGGCCGCCATGAAGGCCGTTGTGCCCATTCCGCTTACCACCTCGTCCAAGCACAACATCGGCTTGGTCAAGTCGTACGCCATTTCGAACGGCGAGCGTCGCTTGCGCAGTCCGGAGCCGCCACAGGCGCCCAACCTCGTCGCCATCTTCGCGCTAGCTGTCCGCCAGGGCATCCCGTTTCTGGCGCGCTATGATGTCTGTCTCACCTCCAATATGCCTGCAGTATGTCGCGCGCGAGTAGGTGTTGGCCATACGTCGCCGGTCATTGATATTGTGGCCACTGAGCCGTGCTCGTCAACCATGCTTGGTAGCAACGGATAACTTGCGAGCCGTGGTTGTAGCGGAGACGTGTTGATCTGGCGTACAAATGTGTCGTCGGGCGCCTGGGAATCGTTGACGCCCGTAGCCGCACTTCCTGGGCCTCACACTGCCGTAGCCTTCTGTCCCATCAAGTTCACCTCCCGCAATCGATGGAGTTGGGCATCTTTACATGCGATGCAGCTCACTGATAGCTGCGATTGTTCCAGTTCATCAACCTTGTCCGCAAAACCGATTTCACCTCGAAGCAGGACGTGCAGTACGGCAAACAGGTTGCGGTATGTCGCTCCAGAACGCGCGGTGCGGTGGAGTCCGTGTCACACCTCATATCTGTGCCAATGCCGATAGGTAAGGGTGATTTGGAGCTTGCTGCAAAGTGAGCAGTTCTCGGCGTGAGGGAAGATGGTCGCCTTTGCGTCTGGCAAGTGGTCAGACGGCATCGAAAGGAGTGAAACTTGAACCTTGCGTAGTCCGCGTTAGTGGTAGTAGACACCACTGTGTAACTTGTATTAGTACGGGGGAACTAACAAACATTGGCCATCACATTTTCGTGACTGGTGGGGAGGACGGTAGCCTGTTTATTAACATCGCCGGCGAGTCTGAAATGGCAACCTCCTACGGGCTTACGGATGAGGAGAGCGACGAAGAAGAGGCAGATGAAGGAGTCATTTGGCTACGTCAACTTGCTCATCTTCAACCGGAGTCGGATCTCGGTGCCGTCAAGGATGTTGAAGTTCTTTACGGTGGCTCCCGTATCATGAGTCTACATGGGTCTGAAATCACGATGGTGTGGTCCCGCGATTCTTTGGAGGCAGTAACGTGGCATGTCGAGTACCAAGCGACCATATCAGAAGAAAAGGATGAAGGCTCTCATCGACTGGGCTTCACTTCTTCCATTGGGTTTGATCAAGACACTAACTTCTCACTAATAGCTTTAAGGGCGAATGGAACTTTCCAGCGATACCGCCGCAGACTCGGCTCTCCCTGGGAGTGCCTGCAACAAAGCGAAGTTCCCTCAGATCACTTGGGCGCCCAACAGTATTCATTGAAGCATGTTGGCAAGAATGTTTTTGTGGCTTCATCTGGTCGAGGTCTTTGTGTTCTAGGTGTCTCTAAGAACGAAACTTATACAGCTAAGTTTAGCTCAAATGCTGCAGGGTACAGCCCTGCGAACAGTCTGATTGCTCAACTACTAACAGGGGGTCGCGCATGGCAACTTGTGTCCTCTCTTGAAGAACTTCATGCGTTCGTACGCAGAATGCTTTTGCGGAAGGCCTCCGAAACATCATACGGAGCAGGGCGGGGCCTAATTGCACCACCTCCACCAATATCAACATTAACTTCTGATCGTGACAATCCTCCCGCAAAAGATAACGTTGCGATGAACGGCAGCAGTTTCACTGCAAATCCGTTTGGTATTCAAAGCTCGCAGAATTTGTTCCCTAAGTTAATTGAAAAGTCAGAAGCTCAGTTCGCGAAAGAGTATGAATCTGGTGAAAAGAATGACTTTGCGGAAGATGAACAAGGCGTACCAGATTTGTCCAAGCTTGCATCCAGACTTCGAGTTCTGGGCTTAGCTGGACTGTCTCGTGCGGAGCAAGGCATTTTAGCAGCTATTGCTAGAGCGACAGCATCCGTCCGCACCATACTTGGTTCCTTGGATGTTCTAGGGGCGCGTTTTGCTGTCTTGGCATCATGCTACAGGGAACTTTCGAGACTTTCGACAAACGCTACCGTTCCGCTTTCAGTTGTATCGAATGCTGTTCATTCTTCTTCATCTGACGCACTTTTGGACTTCTTTCTACCCCAAAGCACCCCTGGTCAACCGTTTTCGAGGGAGAAGGCAAGAGTATGGGACAGTGCAAGGGCCTTAGGGGCAGGTTGGTGGGTGAGCACCCTGTCCGGATGCAAGCGGTTGGCGGAGCGGATTGCAAGAGCTGATTTCAATTCTACTCGCAATCCGGATGATGCTGCATTGTGGTACATAGCAATGGGTCGGAAAAGAACTTTGTCTGCTCTGTATAGGGCGCAACAGAATACTCGAATGGCTCAATTCTTATCCCGAGATTTCAGTACGGATGAGAACAAACTGGCCGCTAGGAAGAACGCGTTTGTTTTGTTATCAAAGCATCGAATGGAAATGGCTGTAGCATTCTTCTTTCTCGCTTCAGAGGTACAAAGCGCGATGAACCTTGTCAGGTCCCGAATAAAAGACAATCAACTGGCAGTCTTTCTTGCTCGCATTGTACAGAACGGTGAGTTTCTGCAAGATACTCTGAAGAACATTATAGCTGCAGCGGAAAGAAATGGTGATGATCATGAGAAGAGTTTGGCTCTCTGGTTCACAGGGCAGCGCGAAGAAGCGCTGAACACTGCGAGTCAGACCAGGTATCCTCCGAAGTGTACTGAGATATCCGATGTTGACAAAGTATTGTGTGGTTCCGTTCCGGAAGTGGATCATGCTTTGTCTCATGTAAATGCGCTATGTAGTCGGCCTCCAATACGAGGAACATATGCAGCGAAGTCAACAACACGGGAATGTCGATGCAAAGCGGTTCGTGCCTTGCTTGGTAATGGAAGTCCAGTTGCAGCCCTCATGGTAAGCTTCGATATCCTTAGAGCTGATGGCGAAGGATTCGGTCAAAAGATAGGGAGAGTATTTTCGAAGCGCCACTTTGAAACAACGCATGGTGCGATGTTGCTAGCCGCTGTTGAAATGCTTCAAATGAGGGCAGTCTCATATGCAGGTGCGGTTCGTTCTGGTGCGACAGAAAGTAGTCTTGAGGATTTGCTAGCGGCAGACGTACGAGATCTGAAGGACAGTCCTCTACAGCTTGAGAGAACAGTGAAAGCAGTAGAATGTGCAGTCATGGAGCTCGTGAAAGAAGATCAAGTAGACTGCGCGATTACTCTAACTTACGCAGCCCTGGTTGTATTTGATGCGGATGTGGAGAAAAGCCGTGAATCGAAGAAAAGAATAGAGGCTTCCCGCCGAAACTGTCTCCGTGTGGCTGTCTCAAGGGCGCCGTTTCACGTTCAGGGTTCAATCTCACTTTTGCATCACCCTGATTTATCTAGTCAGAAGGTATTGGAACTCTTAGGCCGATACAAGGGAGCTTTGAACCAAATCAAACAATCTGAATCTCCTAGAAGCGATCTGCTCCATGAACTCGTCATGGAGTTTCGGGGGGCAGTATTATCGCTACGTTTCGCTTTGGCGTTCTTGAAAGGAGACTGGCCAAATATTTGGTACATCTTGCGTGCATGTGAAGTCTCGTGGCAACCAAGATTGCCAACCGCCGAGGACTTTTTCGAACGGGATGACGACGATATGAACTCGATGACTTCTGGGTGTAGCTCACTTGCACCAGATTCGGTGTCGATCGAAGCACTGCGTCACGTCGCAAGCAATCCTGCGATCTTGAGTATTTCACCGACGCTGGGACATATATGTAGATATCGTGGAACCCCATCTATTTCTATGGGAGGGGACGCCGCTGGGCTCAGTGCAGTGATTACTGGTGACTCATTCGCGACTTCGATGCTTTCAGTGAGCCACGACGATCCGTTTACTGTCATTCGGATTCACCATGCCTTCAGTTCTACGCTTGGGGCTGCTTCAGCAGCATATCTGTGCGGCAATCTGGCGTATCATGCAGCGGACTTTGCGCGGAGAACATCAGAACCAAACAAGCACAAGAAGCATCATCGAGGTTCACATTCTCTGTTGGCGATTGATTGTGAGAGAGGTTATGACAATTCATTCCGTCTGGTGCGGGCGTCGGAGAGCCTGGAGCAACTCGCGGAAGACGCAATGTCGCAATGGGTGCCTCTGCGTGTCTTTGGCTCAGAAGCGAACGCAAACGACTCGTCACAGCTTGAAGAAGCAGCAGGTGCGTTTGTTGACCTTTGGACGGCTCTTGGCTGCTTACCAGAGTATGCACCCATGTTATCTGAGGCATCAACAGAAGCCGCTGCAGAGATGGCAGCAGCTGCTTCCAAAGCGGCTGTAGAAGCGGCAGAACAAAAAAATGGCGGGCGAAGAAGACGCAAGAGAAGCGAACGAAAATGGACTGGGGAAAGTACTGCTATGAAGAAGGGAATGAAGTTGTTCGATACAACCTCCGCAGACTCGTTGTATGGGGCATACCCGGTTCGGTTCTCCTCTTCCACTCAGGGACCGTGGTCGGGGAAAGGAAGAAATGCATCTCTATACCGCGAGGACGGAGTGCTTTTCAGGACGCTTTGCGTTAGTGCCACAGACCCTCCCTCAGTATTGTAGCAACGCCGAAAGGAATACAAGAAATTGTACCTTCCTCATACACGACTATGCCGGCGGGATTCCGCTCGCACTACAAGTCAAAGCGCGCGAAGGAGGAAGAGGAGAAGGACGAGCGTCTAGAAGCTTTAGCGAAGGATCGGGATCGAGAGTCTACGGAAAGCGCACCGGACGATGACGAATCTTTCTTGAGCTCGTTTGATGGGTTTGGTGAGGGTCCATACGTTCCTCTGGACATGAAAGAGCGCGGTGAGGTTAACTATTTGCAGCGGTCGAGACACAGTCGTGGACGAAAGGCAGTTTGGAGACATCAAGTGGAAGCGACAACGCTGGCGTCACATCCGCTGCAACCCAGGTTTGCTTCTGGGGGTATGGACGGGGTTGTGTGACTGTGGGCCTTTGCAGAGCTGATATCGCTAGCGTCGTTCAGGGAAGATTGGTTGGGAAGCGTGACTGATTTATGTTTCTCAGCGTACGGGAACACGTTACTGGCGGTTTATGCATCCAGACGAGTCGGATATGTACTGTTCGCGACCGCGAAAACGGAGCGCTGGCAGTCGAGCCAAGTTGATTCGTGCGTTTGACAACTGTATCATATCAGGTGGAACGTTTCTAGACGAGCGACATACGATCGTGGTGGTTGGTGACGCAAAGGTGCCTCCATAGGTGGGGAATTTGCTTCGCATTTTTGACACACGCGGGGCGCATTCAAGCTTTCACGCAAGGTAGAGCGCAGCGGTGAACCATCAGAGCGAAGGGCGATTCCTGGCACCGTTGGAGGACCGAATGTGGGTCGTGACGGGCGGATTGGACGGCTCGATGTCGGTGGTTGACATTTGTACGAACAAGTGCGTGGCGGAGCTACTGGCTCACGACAGTGATGTCACGTGCTTGGCGCTGGAGGTGCCACGCGGCAGGGTGCTGATGTCAGAAAGCTCCAACGGGGAGATCAAGATGTGGGATTCGCGCACGCTGCTGCAGCTGGACGTGACGCAATCAATCACGCAATCAGTTACAGTACAAGCGTGAATAGGTCGATTGCCATATCGTACCGACCGTGATTCAACACCACACAGGGGCTGACATGAAGGAGGTCAGCGCTCTGGCGTTGAAGTTCGCCATGCTGGATTGAGACCACATGAACAGTGATGGATAAGATCGTCTCTGCACCGTTGTTCCCAATACCGCCTGGTTGACTCAGGCCGTGATTGACGCCGCAGAGGCAACATTTAATGTTAAATGGAAACTGAATACCGATGGAGGCACAAAGTGGCATCTCTGGGACGAAGACAGGCCGAAAACGGCTCCGTTGTCGTGGCGCTGTGGGTGGGGTGATGTGGGGGAGGGTTTAGCGACGGCAAAAAAACATCTCTGCGGCTACGTGGAACTCATATCGACCATGTTTTCAACACCTGCCATAGACCGGACCACTGCCGGACAGTATCAGTCATCATAAAAAAATTTCAAAAAATCGACCCCTGCCACGTGGCCTTTTGCCGGACTCATTTCGATCCCTCCCGTATGCAATTGGTCACTGCACGCTCCACTACAGGCACAAAATGGTCCACTTCTGATGCTTGTAGGGCCCGTTGGGGCGAAGTGGTCAATGTAGAGCAAAACCCGTGGACGGGTGATGATCCACAGGATGTCCGAGTCCTGCTCCCTGTAAGAACAGATTCAGCGGGAGAGCCCTCTGTCCGTGCTCGGAGCCGGGTGTAAGACCGGAGACGGTGACTGGATATACCTACAGAGGTGAAAGCAAAGAAAGGATCACGTCCAGATATGGGACACTTGGACAGACCAGATGATGGGGCGATCGGGGGAAAAGGGGGACCGTAAAGACGGTATAACGCTCTAGAGAGAAACAACCCGGAGCGGAGCCGAGGGTCGTGCCAACCGGCGGCAACAGACCCAAACAGCGGAGCGACACACACTACGGTGTCGTATATAACCCTATACAGGGGCGGAAGCAACGCCTGAACCAAGGAACAATCACAGAATAACACCAACCACTGGTGCAGTACGCAGAGCAGAAGTACACAACAATACACAGAAAAACCAGACAGAATTGGTAAGATATAGCTTCCTTAGTGACCCTGAGGGGTGGGAGTGCCGAAACCAAGCGTGGTTACTCTCTTAGTGGAGTGGTGAAGCTACGTAGGCAGCTACTACCATAGCCCGGTCCTTGGGAGAAGGACACGACTCAGTTGAGGTTTACTTGGTGGCTCCAGGGCGAGATCACCCGAGCATATATACTATCTACAGTAGGTACCATGGTGCACACCACTAGAGGTTTATACACGTGGCCAGCTCACTGTCAGGGTACTGGATACTAACCCCGACGGGTGTGCCACTGCCATCGCTTCACAGCGGTGCCACTTGGCAGCGTGTCTACCTACAAAAAGGTTCCAATACGATGTCCACCTACGAAGGTACTGCCCAAAGGGCTTTCCACAGTAACCAAAAATTGGGGTGCAATTCATAAACTGCAACACGTCATCCGGCGGGGGAAACACCATTTATGAATGGGATCAACCTCTCCGACACGGATGGCCATTGCTCCACACCTCCCCTTCCTTAGCCAAGGAGTCACGTCCCAAAGTTGCGGGAAGACGCCGGCGGTCGGATGATAAATATTCTCCCGCCACCATGGCAATCACCGACTCTTCGGTTTCCACAGCGCAGCAACCTTCGCCAGCTCCTAGAATCGAACAACCTTCCTCTCCGACACAGCGGCATCAGCAATCTTCTGCGTCTTCTCCTTCTACAGGCATGAACAACCATCCTTTCCAAACGAATCCTCTTCCGGGTGGTGCTTTGTCGTCGGCCGCTCCGCAAGGCGCGGCGTCAAGCAACCCCTCGGGGGACGTTCCCAACCAAGTTCAGCCGGGTCCGGCGCCAGCCGGTTACTTCGGCGGATTCCAATCGGCCCCTCTCCCTCAAGGGCATCAACCAAAGTATGGCCATGGGTATGATTACAACCAGGCTGGTTATCAACCTCACCAACCTATCTCTCAAGCGGGCTACTATCAAGCGTACCCACCGCGGGGTTATCCTCCGTACGCGCCTCCTCAGGCTCCAGATCTCAACGCCGTGGCGTGGAATATGGAACAAGCTGTACCGTTAACGATGAACTCCAGGGGTGGATCAGTCGCGAGTCACTGGTGACGCGAAATCCTCGGGATGCAGGTCTCATCTATTCTCGAGCGCCATGGTTTCACCCGACTGCGGTAGATGACGATGCTCTGATCGATTCGTATGCCGTGGACGGAATGCTCCCTGGCGGGATTCGTCGAGACGATGTTCGTTCCCGCGACTGGCGAAACCGTGTTGCGGTGCATCCTCATTTGATTTACCGCAAACGCCGGGAGTCCATGGATATTGCTCGCGCGGCGATGGCTAGTCTCGCTTACAAGAGAGTTACCCGCGTGCGCGGTGAGCATCCGGTTCCTCCGGCGTACGATTTGGATGTGTCGCATTACCGAACCTTCGGCGAAGTATCGTACGGCGATGCTCTGGCAGAGTTTCCGGAAGCAGAGTATCGCGGGGCTAATCCACGGTTGGATCCGAACGTGCTCCTTTGGAGTCGTCCCTTGTTGCGGGCAGAGTTCCGGTTCCTCCGGCGCTCGACGTCAAACGACCTGTATGCCTTTGAACGCCGGGTTCGGTTCGAACGCAGCATGCGCTCCCGTCGGGGATATCTCGTTCCGTATCCAAACTTGGAGAGCGAGCGTTTCCGCTACGATGCGATGCCGGCTCGGTACGTCGGTCTACCTCGTTGGTGGTCTCAGGTTGAAGTACCCCGCGGGTGTTTTGCCGAGCTTCCTCCGGTGGTGTACTACCTCGGATTACGATTGATTGACGATCCCCATTCTGGGTAATAGTCCCTCGCGTTGGCGGAATAGGCTGCTCGCGTAGCGGTTCATATCCTTTGGGATGTCTACGACCACTATCGCCTGTGGTACTTGCCCCCGTTCTTGCGGCTTATCATCCGAAACATGGATTTGACTATACCCTTGGGGTCGCAAGCCAATCAGGACGAGCTGCATACTCTCCTTAACGCGATAGAGCGTGTCAATTGGGACCGGGTTCCGGTGAGCTACCAACCAGAGGGTCCTCCTCGTGTCAACGACCGATCTCCGGGAAGGATTGCTACCCGCTCTGGGGTTTGGGTGTACTATGATCCGTGGGAGCGCCAGCCCATATCGGAATACCAAGCTGGTGTCATGGTAAGCAACCCGCGAGCCATGCCAGTGGGTCACCGTACAGGGTTCGTATTCCCTGAGGATTACGCGCCTGCCATTAGCTGGAGCGATCCAACCTTGGATCACGGCGATGGAACCGGTGACGGTGCTCCTGCTCCCCTTGTGGGCGTTCCGAGTACGGATGCAAGCGCTGCTGCCGTTCCAGCAGAAAGCGAGCTGGCTCCCGTGGGATGGAACTTGGGTGCACCGGGTACCGGGAACATGGTGGGGAGCGCGGCTGCGCTGCGCGCCAACCTCGAATCCCTTGGGGTGCAGATCCCTCCGGGTGTCACAATTGCGGCCGAGCTCTCGGCGTTGGCTAATCAGCACTTCAACGCAAACCCAAACGCGGGTGGTGGTTGAAATTAGCCTCAAGCGAGTGCTTGCCGGGCTTCGGGTCCATCATAGCTTCGGATAGAACACAATAAAACCCATCTAGTGGTATCTTATTTTCGTAATCCTTCCCTAGGATTCTTCTCGACTTCGAGCTTCTTCTTCGGTCTTCTCTTTTCCCTTCCTACTGTAGGCCATACTCTTCCTTCCATCCGTGGACCATTTCCAGGGGTGGCTTCCATAGTACCTTCTGTGAACCGTCATACGGTGATAAACCGATAGTTCGGTGTGTCTACTTCTCGTCCTATATACATAAGGCTTCACTTCCTTCACTCTTCGGAGGTTCACTTCTCCTATCCGCACGGCGGCGCAATTGTAGAAACGTCGCCGTCAACGGATTATCCCACCTGGGCCTTGTCCAGGGTTGGAGGGAGATCTGTCCGGGTATGGCGGTGGTATGAGATAACCTTTGACCTCGGAAGGTGTTCAATGGGTTCCCATGTATCCTCTTCAGGCGGATAGCCATACCATCGCACTCGATACAGTAGCTTCCCACTCTGGGATACATCGTGTCTCACAATGCGATCAACCACAAACTCCTGTGGGTAAACACCGGTTTCTTCGGGTTCCTCAATCTTTCCCGACATAGGGAAACCCTCACAAGTAGCACCCACGAGGGTTTAGCTCACAATTGTAGTTACCTTCCGCTTCGACGGCTTCCTTGAAATGGCCGATGCGGATATAAGGTAACTTCCGTTTTCGGCTTTCAAATTCCACGAGAGTGGTCTCTACGGAAATCTTTCCGCTTCCGTCGTTCGGAGAGTCACTTCCTATTCCATACGGGCGCCAAATCAGAGAACGGTGACTCCAGACGTTCTGGCTAGCTTGCTTCTTCTCTGCGCAAGAGCCGTTGCGACGGAGATGTGGGTTCAACACTCCCTGTGCAGGGCGGCGGTTCCGTTGGGCCACGGCGCAGCATACACCAGGTCATTGGTTGAGCGAACTCCGGCAGCGGCCACACAATCAGTGCGCAGCATGGCACGGTGTGCAGTCCCGTTGAACGGTCGAAAATGGCGCGTATGCCACCAGCCAGCAATGGCGCACGATTACAGTGCGTAATTTCAAATCTCCCGCCGTGGGGCGACGCTCGCGAAGCACTTGCAGCAATTTTTACCGCGATTTCAGAGTCCGTGCTTTCCGGTGTACACGGCGTAACAATCCAGCCCACGGGGTTGTTTCTCTACTTCCTGACTCAGGCTTTCCAGTTCTTTACCAGGGTTCCTGGGTCTTTCCATATCCCTATTGATGGGAGCTCCCAACGGGATCCTCATCGTCGCTTTCCGCGAACGGATCAGGAGACATTGTCTTCTCGGGTACTCGAGAGCTCTTCGAGCTACTCGAGTGGGCTTCAGAGCGTGCCCGCGGCTGGGATTGCCTCCCGAGAGGGCGCTTAACGTCTTTTCCAGCGGATTTCCCTTCAGGGGTCTCTTCTTCATTACTGACGTCCATCCTCGTTGAGGCTGCCACTCGCGCACGCTTTGTAGCGTTGACAGTAGCATTCCCAATTTGGGCTTCCGTCTCACTATGAGATTCGCCACTTCGCCTATGTCCAGCGGGTGCCGGAGCTACCGGAGGGCGGTTCCCACGATTTCCATTCTCCTCCCCCTCCTTAGGGTGCAGCACGGCATCCGAAAGTACCGTTGGCGGGAGGTTAATTCGTTCCGATTGCGGCGGTAGTACTCGAGAGAGTGTCGAGGTGTCCTTAAGTGACTCGGATACCTCAGGGAGGTCAGACAAACCACGTTCTGGGTGCGGTAGAACCGAGGGGCGGGGTGGTCCAGATTCCATTACTTCGGTTCCTTCCCGTGATGTGGGCTCATTGTTTCCGGGAACCGGCACTGATACCACTTCCTGTAAAGGGCTTGGAGCCTGATAAACGCGATCGCGTGATATCCGTTCGTGCTGATTATTGATATCCAGCACGACGGTATCCTTATTAACGACGACTACCCGATAGGGTCCATCCGCGATCGGAGAAAGTTTGTGCCGACGTTCCTTCTCAGGATTGTAGTACTCCTTTCGTAGGAACACATAATCTGCAACCCGAATTGTGGGTAGCGGTATGCGAATTCGGCTGTCAAAATTGCGCTTATACATAAGCTGGGCCTTCTCCATTGAGTTACGAGCAACAGGAACCAGTTTGGTGAGCCATTTTTTCCACGCATCGCGGTATAAACCCGGAGATGGGTACGTATCCAGAGTTGGCTGCGCCTCGATTGCGAGAGGGGGCGGCCTCCTTGACAAAACCAATTCAAATGGTGAAAGGAACGTGACCCGATGGACTTGGGTGTTACACGCGTATGTTATTGCGTCCGTGTAAAGATCCCAAGTCTTGGGGTGATCTCCCACGTAGGATCGCAATGCCCCGAGCATTGTTCGGTTAAACCTTTCCACTTGACCATTAGTTTGGGGATGATACGTTGTCATAAACAAGTTCCTAATATCCAGGATTCGGCACACATCTTGAAAGAACTTCGAGGTAGACTGTGATCCGTTATCGGAGAGTAACTGTACCGGTAGGCCATAGACAAACACCCAGTGGGTCACGAATGCTTGTGCCACGGCGGCAGCGGTAATCCGTTTAAGCGGCACCGTCCTTACCAATTTGGAGAACCTATCTGTGATAACCAATAAATATTGATTGCCTCGTGAGGTTCTGATGAGTTCTCCCAATATGTCGATGGCCACGAATTCCAAAGGCGCCCTCGCAGGGAACAACGATAACTCTTTCGAGTGCTTCCTTAACCTAATGTCATTCTTAGCACAATCCTTACAGGAGCGACGAACTGCGTAGCAGTCAAACGCCATAGCGGGCCAGTAAAAGTCCCTTCGCAAGTTGAGATACAGTTTCCTTCCTCCCGGGTGGGCTCCTAACTTCACATAGTGTGACAAATGAAGTACGCGACTCTGTAACGAGTGAGGCACCACCATTTGTGGGTTAGATTCCACCATTCTGACCAGATATCCTTGGTCATTCACCTCGAAAGGTATCCTGTAACCACCGTTCAGACGGGCTCTCACCTGCGTACAGAAGGGGTCCGTCTGCTGTTCTCGAATCATCTCCTCCGGAGTGATAGGTATAAACGACCCGGTGGTGGGTTCCACCACTTTTGTGGCGAGTATGTCGTCACACACGTCATCCGAGAGAATTTCCTTTCTTCCCTCAAGGGTTCCTACCATGAAGCATGGGATTTCCGTATCCTCAGTAGGCTCCGCTTCGGCCAACGTGCCCAGACAGGATAAGGCATCCGCCTGAAGGTTGAGAGAGCCTTTCTTATACACTACTTCAAAGTCGAATTCCGAGAGTCGGAGTCTCCATCGCATCAGGCGTCCCGACGGTTCGGTGATCTCCATGAGCCACCTCAGGCACGAGTGGTCTGTGTGCACCCTAAAGTGGGTTCCCATCAGATATGGTCTGAGGGTCGACAGCGCCCATACCACAGCAAGGCACTCTTTCTCGGAAACCGAGTAATTCCGTTCGTGCACGTTCAGTGATCTCGACCAGTACCCAATAGGGTGTCGTTCCTCGGTCTCATCGGTCTGAAACAGCGCACAGCCTACCTGATTCGCCCTAGCATCAGTGTCGACCTCGTAAGGTAAACCAGGTTTGGGCAAAGCCAAAATTGGCGGGATTGTCACTTCGTCAACCAATGCCGCGAAGGCGGATGCTTCCGCATCGCCAAATTGTTCCAGTTCAACTGGCTTTCCTTTCGTCAGGAGCTTATTCAGAGGTGAAGCGATATCCGCAAAGTTCGGCACAAAGCGGCGATACACGTTACACAATCCTAGAAAGAAGCGGAGCTCTGTCTGAGTTCTCGGGTGTTTAGCCTCTTTCAAGGATTTGACCCTGACTTCATCGATTGACAACTTCCCTGGGCGGATTATGTGCTCTAGGTATTTGACCGATTCGGTGAGGAACTCGCACTTCTTGAGCTTCAGAGTGATCCCTGCATCACGCAATACCTGCATTACTTCCCGTACATGGGTGAGATGATCATCCAGATTGTTGGAGAACACGACGATGTCATCTAGGTACACCAGACATGTGGTCCACTTGAACCTGGCTAGGAGGATATCAACCGCTCGTTGGAAGGTTGCGGGGGCGTTAGTCAACCCAAAGGGCATTCGCCGGAAACGGTATAGGCCCTGGTGGCACACAAACGCCGTCTTATCCTTATCTTCTTCCCTGATGGGCACTTGCCAATATCCTCAATTAGCATCTAGGGTGGTAAACACATTTGCGCTCCCTAGAGAATCGATATACTCATCCATCCGTGGTATCGGATATACATCTTTCACTGTAACCGCATTCAACTTTCGGTAATCGATACAAAATCTCCAAGATCCATCCAGTTTCGGAACTAATACCACTGGCGAAGCCCCGGAGGATTGAGCTGCCTCAATGAGGCCAGCGAGTAACATTTTCTCCACTTGAGATCGTTCTTCTTCCCGAGCTTTCGGTCCTGCCCTGTAAGGGTGTTGCGCAATGAGCCGAGTATTCGGAAGCAAATCTATACAGTGTTCAGTGACTCCAATTGTTCCAAGAGTTCCTTACCACATGGGAGTAAATTCCCGCAACATCTCTCGTAACCTCTCCCGATGGGATTCCGGTACGTGCTCCAGATTGAGCTTCATTAACTCCTCGACAGGATCCGTCTTATCACTGCCAGGGGGCACGGGCTTGTTCTCCGAGGATGTCAGATTGTCTGGACCCGATTACCTTAGGGAGTCTTCCATAACGGGCTTATGATGCGATTCAACATGCTCCTCCCCCTCCTTAGGGTCAGACAATCCAAGAACCTTGGCGATAGGTATCTTAGTTGGAACCACTGCGGTGGGATGCGGTAGGACCGACCCCACTATTTGGTTCTTCACTAGCCACTGTTTGGTTTTGCCAAAGTTGCTGATCATTACCTTAAAGGGTTCGTTTGGTTGAATCATAACCACTCCATTCGCAAGAGCGATCTGGCGTTGTTCATATAGTGCCGGTAACGGTTGGACAGTGTGGAGACCATACTGTTTGGTGGCGACATTGACCCATACCTGTGATTCAGGTGGGAGCTGTACAGATTTAGCTATGCGCAGCTTCGTAGATTCCATGTCGTTGTTGGATACTTGCTGAGAGACCGGTAACGGCACGTGCTTCCGCGTGGCGGCTCGTAGAGGCTTCCGGACTATCGGAATTGTGGATCCATCTTCCATTTCCACTTCTCGTTTCCGAGGACGGATTGCTTCCACGAAACGGTCGCAGAAGTCACAACCGAGAATGATCGGGGCAGCAAGTGAATTGCATACTACAAAATCCAAACGCACCAAGCAGGTTCCCCATCTCACAAGGAGAGAAATATAAGCAGCCGTCTTAATCGGATTATTATTCGCATCCGAGATATCCAAAGCTGGACCAAAACGAATACTTTCCCGAAGAGCGGGCGGAATCAGCTTCTTGTGGATTAAGTTGGGAGCTGCTCTTGTGTCCAAGACAGATAATTGTCGAACCATGAACTGGGTGGAAAGGCCGAGGTCGGCGTAAACCTTGAAATTCCTCTTGGCCATTACCAGGATTCTATCCGGAATACGGAGATTGCGGGACCGTATCCACGGGCGACGTAGAACACTACAGTGTTCTGAATCCACGTCTGTGCCAGCCATTTTCCTTGAAAGGATTTTAATAGCTGGGGAGCGAAGCGGAGGCGCCTCGGACGTCTTCGAGTTCGGCTTAGAAGACGCCCCTCCCACAGGGGAGACTCCCGAGATTAGCTTTTCGGATTAGGCACCGCCTGTTGCGGGCGATTCCCATCCTGGGCCCCATGTGGGTACCCGTTTGACGGTTAGTTGCTTCCCTCTATCTTCTGGGCGGGCATTGCCGCTACCTGACCAGAATTGGTTCCATTGTTCGCCTGGAAGGCCACTGCATACTTGGCTCCTTCGTAGGACGTTTTCAGAACTCGAGCTTGATTCTCTGGTGAGAGTGACTCGAACTGAGCGATGATCCTCAACCTGTCCCGCAGTGGGAACGTACACTGCGTTGAAATATGATTGAATTCGTAACACTCATAGCAGATGACAGGGGTCAAGCTATCACGTGCGCGCATATCCACCCGATTATGTGGGGCAGTATCCCTCCACCCTGGGCGTTGGAACCTCATTCCTCTGCCCGAAAAGAGGATTGGTGCTGCCGGAACTCGGTTAATTTGAGCGTAAAGTGCCGGTTCACTATCCGTCGACGGCTCCGTTGTTGACGGAAGCTCGGATGTACCTATTGATTCTAGGTTACTGCCTATCAGGTTGATATTATCGTTTCGAAGACTGGAGTCATTCCCATACATCAAGGACTGAGAAGAGTCAGATCCCTCTGCAAAGAGTACCTTTCGTGCCTTCGGCTTCGTGGGTTGCCGAGCTCGGAGCGTATCTCCCTCAGCCTGGGCGTATTGTACGATCTCCAGATAGGTGGCTCTTCTTTTCTCTTCCCGGTAGCGGGCGACCAGTGCCCGGATTGCGGGATCCAATCCATCAACAAATAATGCACATCTCTCTTGAGAAGGGTTAACATTACCGCATCGGTGAAACGCTTTATTCAAGCGAGTCGAATATGCCGTTTCAGTTTCCCCAGGACGTTGCTTGGTGTCACTCAGGGCTGAAGTAGGCTGCTGTATGGCATGGCCTGTAGCGTATGACCTGAGAAGGTAATGTACCGCTTCGGGCCAGCAAGTCACACCTCCTTCCGAGGCTCTTGACGATCCGCGGACGGAGTTGAACTGATCTTCGGCCAAACCTTTGAGGTAATACGGGAGGGCAACATAAGCTTGTCCTTCGCTCATACCGAGAATATCCGCCTCCTGAACATACCTTGCGAGGAAATCAAGTACCAGAATGGGGTCATCTCCAGCAAATTCCCTCTTGCTGAGTGTAACTCCAAGGCGTCGGATATAATCCTTGACCTTTCCAGTACCTCTCGAGGTTCGTTCAGCAGCAGTGTTCTGCAACCGATAGTAACGGTATGAAAACAACTTCCTATACAATGGATTCGTCGGCTTCAACTCCTTTAGACCAGGATACTTATCCCCCCTCTTACGGGTGCGAATTGCGCCCTGAGTGGTGAATGTACCCTTTGACCGAGACGACCGGGACTGCCTGCGATGGCGACCAGCCGATGAGTCGGAAGAAGACGATGACGTCGAACTATCCGAACTGCTGTCCGAGTCGGAGCTTGATGAATCCGAATAATGGCGAGACTCCTTTATAGACTTGCGACGGCTCCGCTTATCGGATTTATGAGCAGAACCCTCCGATTTGGACTTATTCCGCTTGGCGGCTTCCGCTTCTGTATCCATCCGAATTTTGGCTTTCAACGTGTCCAACCGAGCATGGATACGTGTTGTGGCGACGCGTATTTCGTCCACCGTCTGTCAGTACTCGTCAACAAAAGCCCTTGGGGAACCAAAGCTCTCCATAACAGAGTTCATTTCCTGTCGAAGGAGTCTAATTTCTCCTGAAACATCCCTAACCTGGGCAGTATCCACTTTCAGCCTGAGGTTTTCAACGCCGTTAAGGAGATCGACATGAGCCACAGCGGCTATGTTCATGCGAGACTCCAAAATGGTGTACTCAGCTGAGTCCAGTTTCTCTTAAAGTGCCGTCGACGGAGTCTCCACCACTGGCGGGCGTGCCGGTGCCGTCGAAGGTACGACCTCTTGAGGTGAGTGGCTAGCTGGGGGTGCATTCCGGTTGTTGGCGACTTCTCTGGTCGATCCCACCTCGGGAGCGGACACCCGTGATCGAGAGGCTGCCGAAGGAGCGGAGCCAACCGAATTAGCGGAGCGAGCCCGAGAGGGGTGAGTAGGCGGCGGCATACTGCAGATAACCAACCGATACTCGGTACAATCGATAAAAAGCCGATATCAACTTCCGATATACGGATAGCAAATGGGGGAACGCCTTCAGTACTCTTTCCAAGTGTGGAATACCAAACACAATCTCCCGAAAATGGGAATCCAATCTTCCAGGTGTCAAACTCACAAGAGTATCCAAATGAACTCAAACCTTTCTAAGTCGGGAGACCAAAATGTAGAGCAAAACCCGAGAACGGGTGATGATCCACAGGATGTCCGAGTCCTGCTCCCTGTAAGGGCAGATTCAGCGGGAGAGCCCTCTGTCCGTGCTCGGAGCTGGGTGTAAGACCGGAGATGGTGACTGGATATACCAACAGAGGTGAAAGCAAAGAAAGGATCAAGACCAGATATGGGACACTTGGACAGACCAGATGATGGGGCGATCGGGAGAAAAGGGGGACCGTAAAGACGGTATAGCGCTCTAGAGAGAAACAACCAAGAGCGGAGCCGAGGGTCGTGCCAACCGGCGGCAACAGACCCAAACGGCGGAGCGACACACACCACGTCCGACTATAGCACCTGCAAGTACGCAAAACGAGCTGAGGGAAAACACATTCAACGTGAAATGAACATTGGCGCCCATCTCACGTACACTAACGTATCCCAGAGATGCAAATGAAGCACCACAAAGCGCCAAGACCGAGCCAAGGAGATGAGAAGAAGTGGATGAACAGATGAATCAGGCTGCGCAACAAGAAAGATACCAACCAAACCAACAACAGCACCGATGGCATCAATCACAGTGGCGTGTTCGCCACGCGCCAAGTGCGACATGAGCATGGTAATAACCGGCGAGAAAGCAAAAATAGACATGACACTTCCCACCAGAATACGACTGAGAGCATTATAAACACAGAGCATACCGCACGCACCTATGGCACCTCGAAACAACAACAAACGTCACAATCGCCACGAAAAGCACGAAAGAGACACCCTGAACACAGCAAACGCCTGCACAGCGGCCGCTGTTGTGTGCAAAATACCACGCAGTAACACAGATGACGACGGGTGAAAGTTGTAACGCTGCTCGAGCGAGTCGGATCAAACCGGTCACGCACGAAGAGCCTACGGTGGAAAAGGCCGTGAGAGAATGGCCGAGCAGCTCTCTACGAAGCTCATGGCGTCGTTGCGCGGTGGAACGCGGAAGAAGCGGTTGTGCTTCGGCGCCCTTTTTGTGGTTGGAGAAGAGCGGAATGGCCATTACACAGTGGTTAGAAGGCGCAACTGACGACGTTGTCGCTTTGATACGCGACGTGATGCGCTACACAGACGTTTTCGCGCATGTTGCGTCAAGGGGTTTAAGGTGCAACTGTGGGCTGTCATGTAAAGTGATCGGCGTCATGGGCTGATGATGAAGTAGTGCATAAAGACGGTGGTGGTGGTACGAAAAGGTAGCAACCGCATGGGCTTCGATCGGAGCCGAGCCGCGAGGCGGGGGCCGTGCAAGGCGCTGGAATCGGCACGAATGGACTGGACGGCAAGTCAGAGAGCGATTGTACGTATAAATAACTCGTCTTAAAGTGCAGAAGCGTTTGCCGGCGGTCGTCACTCGCCGATGGCGGAGCGAAGTTGGACCAAAATGCTCACGCGCGGGGGCAGCGCCCGCAGCACGGCGCGTGTGCAGCGCGACCAGCACGGCGCATGGCATCACGCGCGCATGGGCGGCACGCGCGCGGGGGCAGCGCGAATGTTGGCAGGCGCGCAGCGTGTACAACGGGAGGCTGTGGCGCGCGTGCGTGCGAAGCTGCGCGAGCGCGCCAATTTTAAGACGGCGTGCCGCCCTCCGCCCCCCCTCCGGCTCTTCGCCGTGAGCGAGCTGCGAGCTGTTTTCTGTCGTCGTATCGCCCCGCTCTATCCCGAATGGGTCGCAAGAAGAAGCGAGTCGCGCCGAACGCGCGTGACGGGCTCTTCTGTTAATACTGTGAGCGCACGTTCCAGCAGGAGCAGGAGCTGCTCGCACACCAGCGCGGCAAGCATTTTCGCTGCCCCGGCTGCAACAAGGGCATGCTCTCCATTCCGAGCGTGCTCTTGCACGCCGAGCAGATGCACAATTCGGGCGTCACAGTCGTGCCCAACTCCATCCCGGGGCACGAATCGGTCGCCGTCGACGTGCTTGGAATGAGCGGCTTCCCGACTCGTTCTACGACTCCATCGACGGCGCCGATCGTTCTAAACGCCCGAGAGACGCTCGTCTTTCTCCCCTTGCCGTGCCGAACGCGCAAACGAACGCCTACATTGACGCGCATCCTCCAGTATGCATAAATTCCTCCCCACCGCCTGCGCCCTACGTGCCGTCACATGCTTATTCGTACGCCACACACCCTACCACGCACCTCGCTCTCCATTCACACCAACAGCAGCATGCCGCCGCGTACCGTTATTTACTACTATCCTCCAACCATTCACGCCCGAATTACCCATACGCTTACAATGCAATAAGGCCCAATTAAAACGATGCGCCCACACTGTACTCGTCTGTGCCCGCTCCGCCAGCGTACCCTCCGTCTGCTGACGCTGCTCTGTACCCCAGCTACCCGCAACCAGCGTCGTGCACCTACTCGCCACCAGAAAGACTCCCCCGTCTGAGGACCTTGTACGCGGCCGCGCCGCAGCCCGACGCGTTTGGTTCTCAACAACAAAACGCCCAAGCTCCGCATACCGTCGCCCTAGGAGAAGAAAATTTATAAATTTTATAAAAAAATACGCCATTTATAAATTTTTTCTCCTAGGGTCGCCTACGCACCTGGAGAAGCTTTACGGCCACCCCTTCGGATTACAATCACTACGGGCCGCAGAATGACTTCAACAGCTCTCAACAACAGTTGCATCAAATACAACCGCCGCAACAATTGTACCCATCACAACTGGCCGAAACCGTTGCGGAAGCGGCCGTCACCACCGTGCCGGAGCCGCAGGGGAAGATCATTTTCGACTTGCTCTACTGCAGTCTGGAAGAGCAACGCGCGCAGCTGCCCATGTTTGTGAGACAACAGGGCTGTGCCACCACGTCATGAAAGTGGATTAAACGTAAACAATTTTCCTCCACTGTCGCCGTAACATGAGTAGCACCCGATACAATGCGTGGCCGTGAGTGCGGACAAGAGGCGGATCGCGTCGGGGTCGTGGGAGGGGACGATTCGGCTGTGGGAAGGCGAGAGCGGCGTGCTGACTCCAGAGGCTCTTCGCGGGCACATAAGCTGCGTGCTGGCTGTTTCGTTTAACGCGGACAGACGGTGGCTCGTGTCCGCCGGACAGTGTCCTGTCCGGCGGTTCCGATGAGGCGAGTCGAGCTGCTTACGAGTCAATTACGGCCCCGGCTGGAGCTGCTTGACGTGGATGAGATAGAAACAATTGTAATTTACGTTGAATAAGATGATCGTTCGATCGATCATCAGCAACTGTCCTTTGTAGCTACTTGAGTACTTTTGTACTCAATGGTACTGTAAAACTGCTAAACCAGTACCTCAAACGATGAGCCAAACTATCACAGGAGCTCTTTCTAACGTAACATTAACGCAAAAGAAATCTACAGATGCGCTGCTCAGCAACTCAACTATGAAGCGGGGTATCGTCTTCTTCCCCCATCGCGACTAAGAAGTGTTCCATCGCAACACTGACGCCTTTTTTGTAATCCACGCGGCAGATATGCACGAAGGCGTCCTTTATTTGTTCCACGCTCGTGTACATTCGGTTCGCCAACAGGTTAAGAAATTTGTCTTCGGATAGCTTCCTACCGATCTGATCGGCGCGGTAGGATTGTATCATTGATGTCGCATAGCTCGCACGAACGACCATTAGCGATGGCAAATCGTAGTATTTGGCGAGCCGCACAACGAACCGATTCAAATTCGTCACATTTCCGATTCTGGAACATTGTCTTTGCACGGTATCAGACATTATACATCGTTTCAATATCGAAACAATTTTGAGACGTAGCCTTCATCCCTTGGTAGAACTTTAATCCTCCTTTCTTCTTAGACTCGTCCTCCATCAGTGCCTCTGTGCCTGAAAAGAAAGTTCCGTCGACCACAAGCAGTCCATGTATCATATCCTTCCAAGCCTCTTCACGTGACTTCGGTGCTTCGTTGGTAGTCTCTCTTGGTGCAAAGGGTGTGCGTCTAGACCGATAGATAGATACACGTTCTGCTTTTTGTTGAGGTAACTTCTTGCGTTGTTGGTTGATGAGAGTTCGGAGACGATTCACTGGATGGTGAACAGAAACATCGTGCGAAGAGCCTTCATTAACATCGTCATTGGTTGTTGGCGCCAAAACTAGATTGTTGCCTTGAGTAGGGCTATGGTCGGAGTGAAAACTGTCTGCATCCTCTGTCGTGGAAGAGGGCGGGATAACACTCTTGTGCTCATCATCAGATAGGACGACCTGCCGGCGAACCATTGCGGTAGTGGTACCGCTTGTAGTTTGAGTCAGCCGTTTCGCTGCCGTTGGGTCCTTATATTCTAAGTTTCGTTGATACAAGTTTCTTTTCTCCGTAGATACAATGTACTAGCCCCACGTCATGGTCTACGTACCATCCGTTTACAATAACAAAGAGTTTAATTCATTGTGGCATTGAATGGTTACATCGCGTGTTGATACTTGGCGACAGAGAGGGCCCTGAAACTCGTGACGATTTTTGAGTAGATCATCTATGGTCTTCTTTGCGTTCTCTCACAAATACCTCTTGTGACTGTTCAGTACTCCCTACAAATCTGGGTGTCACTCCCGCACTCATCGTTAGGACCATATGACTTTATACAGGAAGAATTGTGTCGTTCAATACTCACAGCGCAATCCTTCGCATCTTAACATGCGTCACTCCTGCAGCTCGCGCAACAAATAAGTTCTTCCGGAAAGGCAACGAGCACTCCCGCCATCTAATTTTTGCCAAGAGATTGCGGTCGTTTACATTGCTTCAATTCACCCTCCTCAGAAATATGTCGCTGAAGAACCCCCCACCTTGTTGGCACCCCTCGCATTCCCGAGCCCAAGCCAACCGTGACTCGAATAACCGAATAAGGTTACGGCCAAGAGGGGATTGTAATACAGGGAGGTGCGGGAAAACCCGATTAATTTATGTTTCATTTAATTAATAAATTTTAAATTCAACCTTCTTTGGAACCAAACCATACGTTTCGACCTTTGCACGCAGTTCGACATACACTGCTTTGGCCGATGATTCCCCCCAGCCCAAGAAGTGCTCTCCGTAGATATGTGTCTCTACAGCGTAGGGTAATGTAATAGAAGCTCTTGAAACCAAAACATCGGTGCTCTTCTCGCGCATGTTCTTGTAGAAATTTTCAAACCCTGCAAGTTTAGGATGATAGTCTTCGATAGGTTCTTTCGCGTTTTCGCTTAACCACTTTCTATGCAAAACACTAACATCAGTGAAGACCGTCGGCCACTGGCAATCCATGAGCAGTACTCTTCCATTAGATGTAACATGCAGCGTTATAGAATCACTGTCCACACCTGTTGGAAGTAGAATTGCGACAGAAATTCTCTTCGTCGACGTCCGCGCCTCTTCCCATTCCGAAACTGAAAACATAGGCTTGAACGTCTTATCAAAGTAGTTACTACCACCATCTAACTCTTCACCAGAACTGCAATCGTCCTCCACTTCTTCAGCCATATCATCGAACGCCCGTTTCGTCGGCGTAATTTTCACCCCATCATTCGAACATCGGGCGCCCATCTCATTTGTCGCATTAAGTTTGTAGTCATCTGGGATAGAGTTAGTGTCGCATATCTAGAATAATATAGGTGCAGCGAACGTACCTCGTGGTAGATTCAGATTGTTTCGTACCCTATTATATGCGTTGCGAAAGTTGTCCAGTTGGTACTGGCTAAAGACATCTTCCAACTGATGCACGTATTTGGGAGATTCATCTCCGGTAAGAACCTTTGTTTCGAACAGATGTGGTAGGCGCTGAACTGCAGGAGCACTTTCAGAAAGCTTCGGTAATCGTTTGCCCGGGGCCATTGTGCTGGTTGCATAACAAGCTGTTCGGCATCGAAGCGCGAGCCTGCTACACTACTATCCCTTTTGGTGATCTAAAATCTAGTAACGAACTGTAAGGCATAAATTTTCATTAAAATTAATATAATTATTCTAGTTCCAGATAGGTGTGTTTGATCTTCTATAATCGACCACGGAAACGTGTGATCGATTTTTTTGTTTTGACCGCCCGATCACGAGCACTTTCGCTTAGTCTTATTCTATATGTGGCCAAATAGGGAACAACGTTTTGCTAAACCTTGCTGAACGGCATAATATAAAGGAATATATTGCATATACAGTCTATAATCGCCGCAACAAAAGAACCGATTCCTGCTCTGATCGACGATCAGAGTCGTTTTGATCGGTCGATCACACTATTTTGTGATCCGTTTCATTTACATACGAACCAATGAAATTGTAGCACATATGTGTAAGGAAGCACATTTCAAAATTGTGCTTTGTGTGTGAACGTTAACGCCTTGTAATCGGCTTCGGGTTGTATGAACGTTCGAATTTGAATGACGTTTGAAATTTCATATCGAAACGGGCAAAAGGTTGAACAACGGAAAAATTTAAAATCGAAAATTAGAAATGTTTTATTATCATATGCAACATCGCTGTACATGGGTGCAGTACAGAGGGCTGTCCGCAAATGGGTCGAGCGCCGAGCCTTTATGGCTTTCAAAGTGCCGCATGCGGCATCCTTAGGCCGCGTTGTTCCCCATCTGAGGTTAACGATCGTCGCTTCCGCGCTGTCTTTGGTGTGGCGTTGTCCTCCTTATCGGAGATATCGAATGAAATACACGGCGATATTCCCCCAAAAAGCGAGGCAAAACAGTTATTGTGGTCTCTAATGTTTCTAAGACTATACGATTCGGAAAGCGTGCTCTCGGCTCTCGCCGGCTCCGACGAGAAGTTCTTCAGAAAGTGGGTTTGGACATTTCTAGAAGCGCTGGCTGGTATGAAAGTGGTACGTTTGTAATTCCTTTCTTTTCCAGCGCTTTGGGACACTAACGGCGCAAAGATTTTCTGGCGAGCACGCTTGGCGGGACGCGAGTTTTCGAGGTACAAGGCCTCTGTCGATGGTACGGATTGTCGTATATTGGAGCCCTCTCCATTTGAGAGGAAATGGTATAGCCACAAGCTTAATGGGCCTGGCGTTCGCTACGAGGTGGGCGTTGGTATAGACTCTGGATCTATAGTATGGATACACGGTCCTTTTCCCTGTGGGTCGCACACAAATTTGATAATTTATCGTCTACGTTTGAAGTCTTCTCTGGAAAACGGGGAGATGGTAGTGGCGGACGCGGGTTATCCGGACACAACGACCAGCTATACTACGTCGGAAGCTGCTTCAGCCTATTTCGGATGGATTCGTGCTCGTCACGAAGCCATCAATAAGCGAATCAAACAGTTTCAGTGTCTGTCTCGTCCATTCAGGCATCATCTCAAGAAACACAGTGTCGTGTTCTACGCTTGCGCCAACATCACGCAAGTTCTGATGACAACGGAGCCTGTGTTTGCGGGATAAGATATGAGCCTAATAAACTGAAGCAGCTTTTTGCCAAGACTTGCCATTGTCGCAATGCGTAGGCGTATTCGCCCAAAATCAGTTTTTCCCGCAGCTCCCAGTCGTCTATTGGGTGCAGCTGGGGAGAGTGCGTGTGCCGGACGCGCGCGCGCCCAAACCGTGAGCGAGGGCGCCAGCAGCGCACCCACACCACTGGCTGCCCCCAGTGGGCCGGCGGGAGCACACAGTATATTCAGGGGCGACCTGAATTTTTGGCCGTAACACATAGCGAGCCCGCTCGTGTAACATAAGGTAACGCAGACGCCAGGACGCAACATGCTGTAAGAGATACAGTAGATATCGCGGAATGCACTGCTACACACGGCGCAACGCATTTGCGATTGTTATAATTTGATTTAACTTGAGTGAATTTGGGACATATCTGT
Source organism: Gracilaria gracilis (assembly GCA_030374805.1). Taxonomy (NCBI): domain Eukaryota; phylum Rhodophyta; class Florideophyceae; order Gracilariales; family Gracilariaceae; genus Gracilaria; species Gracilaria gracilis. The sequence goes on along the minus strand of JARGSG010000011.1, from coordinate 1,063,243 downwards.
GCACGAACATATGCTTGTTGTTATGAATTGTGTGATTTATTTGTTGGAAAGTTTTGTTACTGTGTTGTTTTCTACAGTGCTACTACTATTTAAGTTTGTACAGTAGCTTCTACTTTTAAGTGTTAAAGTCTTTATAAACTGGTTTTGCCGGCGGCTCTTGCGCTCCCTCTCTTTCCGCTCCAAATGCAGAGCGGGAAGGAGCGCCTAGCGTCTGTGTTCTGCAAAGTGGAATACTGGGTGCTATGTGTGGAATAGTTGCTAGGTTTAGGCCTTATCTGGGCGCGCGCGGGGGTGGCAGAGGCTGGCACTCAAAAAATTAACAAATTTTGGAATATTGTATTCCATCTCCCGCAGTTTATTGCTAGGGTCTCCTAGTATTTCGAGAGGTTCGCCTCGCAACCCACCCCAACTACACTCCTTTCCACGACCCTCTCCAAATTTTCCATCCGCGCTAGTTCCAATTTCCATTTCGCCCGAAAATGCGAAACAATTGACAACCCAGCCACCCTTAAACATCCGCTCATTCCTTCCCATCTCCACCTCCACTCAACACCGCCACCCCCTTACCATATTATAGTCAATTTCCGCACCTCACGCATTCGGATCCTGCGTCTCCGTCTCCTCCAACGTCATCTCGTAGAAGTTCCGCGGGCAGCTCTCCCCATTCTCGTACACCCTCTTCGCCCCAGAACGGCTCCTCATACCACCCATCCTGCGCTCCCTCTGCTCTTCCAGTATGCGCTCCGCCGTCTGCACCGCGTGCGCCGCGCTCCGAAACCCAGTCAACGACGCAACCCCCAGCCCCGGCCGCACCGCCTCCCCTGCCACCTTCCCTACCTCCTTGCGTCTCTTCTTCAAGCGACTACCCACTTCCTTAGTCTTTGGCGTCACCGACGACCCATTCTCAACCTTCATTTCCCCCTTGGCACAAATTCCTCCCACCTCCCTCCCTGTCCTCGTCAGCATCCCCTTCATCTCCACCAACAACAACCGCGCCTTTTCCACCTCTCCAATCTGCATCTCCAGCATCTCCAACCTCGCCTTCAGCATCTCATTCTCTTCCCTCAGCTCCTCAATCTCCTTCCCCACGCAGTCAACCATCCCATCCGCATGATGACCCATCTCCATTCCCAGCACCTTCAAGCCATTCCGCAAATTCGATATAGCCTCCAATGACACCCCATTCTCCTCCTCACTCAACACCACCCCTCCCATCTTCCCCATACTCTCTGCAATACAATCATCCATTCGCTCCTTCATCACAACTCCCAACAACCTCACCCGCTCTTTCATTTCCGCCGTAAACCGCTCTTCCCCATCCCCGGCTCCACCTCCACCCTCCATGTGCTCCCGAATCCCTAATTGGCTCAGGTTGACTGCCCCTTGCCTCCCCATCCCATCCTTCTCCCCCTTCTTCTCCGCCACCGTCGAACCCACATCCGAAGCCCCTGCCTTCCCCACAGTCACAACCTCCTCCTCCCGTGACCCTCCATCCACCCGCGCAATCTTGGCCACTTCCCGCTTCGGAGACGGCGTCCCTCCGATCTCCTTCCCTTCCAGGAACGCAAGAAGCTCCTTGTCCTTCACGTATCCGTTCGACATCTTATAAAAGCCAAAAGCGTCACTGAAAACAAGAATTCGGTGCGATACGGTGCAATCGACGCCGTCCTTGTTGTCCGTGCATTGGCCCCTGCGCACGGACTTATCTGCCACCGTGATTTTCCCCTTTCTGTTTCCACCGTTTTCGCACCAAAACATCTACTGTACGCCTCGTCACCACTCCACTACTTAAACCCCACCCATCTACTCTGACGCTCCCACATCCTCTCCAGTTACCTCGTATCTACCGGCGACATGTTCTTCTTCCGCCATACCCTCAAATGGTTCTGAGAAAAGCAAAATACTTCGCCAGTGGAGACCAGGTGGGTCGGTAGTCCCGATAGTGTTTACAATTGCTTGGCCCTCCAGCCACCTCGTCTCGAATGGGGACTTGTTGTTTTTTCTGCCACAACCTCACTTCGTTGTGGCAAAAAAAATCCCCAGTCAAGACGAGGTGGCTACTTAGTCGCGATAGTGTGTACAATAGCTTGGCCCTCCAGCCACCTCGTCTCGACTGGGCACTTGTTGTTTTTCTGCCACAACCTCACGTGGTTGTGGCAGAAAAGAATACGTCCCCAGTCCAGGCGAATACTTACCTCTATAGCGTTTTCTACATTATTCTCCGAGAACAGAGTCGACCTACTCCTCTGCCATGTTATCTCATCGCTATGGCTGGATAGTATAACATCGCCAGTCAAGCCAAAGTTATAAGCTGTATCAGAAGAGAAATATACATAATGCGCAAACGAGACTTTAGCACTCCTGCTTGTTTAATGGTTTCACCACCTATACTGCATTTCGAAAACAAGCTATGACATTGGCTGGATCAGAAGAGCTGAATATAGCAGTTCCCGCAACCAAAATATTGGCACCGGCTTCGACTACTCCCCTCACATTACTCAGTCCAATACCTCCATCCACTTGTATTCCTATCCTTGGATACTTCTCTCGTGCATGGCGCACCTTATCAAAAACATTTTCCATAAACAATTGTCCCCAAAATCCTGGCTCTACCGCCATCAGTAATAACATGTCAACAAGCCCTTCCTCTATAATTGGTTCCACGACCTTTAGAGATGTGTTGCGACGGAGCGCAACCCCAACCTGAATCCCTCTATATTTAATTCCTTTACAAAACCTCCTTCGCTACCGCAATATCCTCCTCAGAAGGTCCGTTGTACGGTTCCAACGCCTTACATACACTTTCGATATGAAAGGTGACTCCATCTGCGCCGGCTTCAGCAAGGTCGTCTATCCATCGACCAGGGTCCGACACCATCAAATGGCAGTCCAGAAACAGATTGGTGTGCCTCCGAAGGGCTTTCACTACAGGCGGTCCAATAGTAAGGTTCGGCACAAAATTTCCATCCATCACATCTGTATGGAGCCAGTCCGCTCCAGCTCTTTTCACCTCAGCCGCCTCCTCCGAGAGTCGAGCAAAATCGGATGCCAGAATAGACGGAGCTACAATCAAACGAGATTCTATACTAGATTCCATACTAGACAACGTGCGTAACCCCTAAAATACCGCAACATCATTGCTGCGTCACAGAAGCTGTGCTTCTTTTATAGAAAAAAGCGCGAAGCAGGTAAGCTCCTTCTGAATACTCCGTCGCATTTATGAAACACAATACGGTTATTATACGCCGCAGTGGGCTTCTATGTATCACATAAACTTGAACATTCATAAACCAGTTGTCACATATTATACACGCTTTTCTCACTTCATAAAACACTCATGAGCAATCGGGAGTCTAGAACTTATACCCCTCATTCTCCACTCTCACGTTTCATACATTTCGTTTAAGGTCTCGAAATGCCCTATGTCCACATTCTCTGCTTAGCTCTCTTTTCTATTAAAGAGCCTCTACTCCTTCCAAAAGACTCTCGCATCCGTTCGTATAAGAACTTCAACTTCAAAATGGAACACAACCATCATGTTCCCCCGACTCCACCTCCGGGTCCAAATACTCCAGCCGTCATCGTCGGCAGGGGTCGCATTGGTACAATGCTCTTCAGCTATGGAGACTATTGCTTCTCTGCAGAATACTTCCGTAACATGGCTGTTGTTCCCAATGGGCCCATACTGCTCTGTGGGAAAGCAAATTCATTAGAGAGTACAATTCAGGCCTGTCCCCCCTCGCGGAGAGAGGATCTCGTATTCTTTCAGAATGGAGATGTACTCCCCGTCCTTTCTAAGTACGGCCTACAGTCCTGTACAAAGGTTGTTCTATACGTCGGTGTTCCATCACGAGGCGCAGCGCCGCAGGATGGTGTTACGCTTCAAAGTCCTCACGGCCTCACTGTCGCAACTGGTAAGTGGTCCCAGTTCCTTGCAGAGAAATTCTGGTCTGCAGGTCTCACTTGCACCGTTGTCGATGAAGACACCTTCCTCAGAAGCTATTAAGAGAAACTCGTGTGGATATCGACCTTCAACCTCGTCGGCGCCTCACATGGCTTCGTTCCCATGCATGTAGTGGCCACGGATTACAAAGCAGTTGTGTCCACGATTATGAAAGAGCTGTTTACAATCGTTTCTCTCAAAACCGGCATTGTATTCCAACTTAGAGAGGTCATCGACAGGCTTCTTGCTTACTGCAGAACACTTGCCGAGTTCCCTACTTCCTTCTCCGAGTTTCAATTTAGAAACGCCTACTTCTCGGAGTTTTCTCGCCAGGAGAGATGCGCTGGGTTCCGTGACCCCGCTCCTTTCGATACGAACTACGTCCATGTCCTTCTCCATGAAATACTTTCCCCATTAAATTGACCGAAACATATCTGAAAGGAGAACGTTGAGATTGTTTCTTTGGCAGGTCGTGAGCCCACAGGCAGTAAAAAGAGGAAAGATGTGTAGAACATATGACATCAAGTAGAGTCCGCTTAGGTTTAATTGGTGTTGATTGTGTCATTGCAATGTACTTCTAAAGTAAAGAAACGCAATCACTGTTTTAGAAACTGAACACGTTGCATCACCTTCACGCATATGCGCCAAGACTGCAAAGCAGTGCCTATTACATAGCCATCACTGTAGTTCATCATTCCCATACAGCTCAGCCACCTTCCTAATTGTCACATGTACCGCATGCACATCCTCAAGAATATAACGTGCATATAAGGGGACCTTCTCACCTCTCACATGGACACCGAATACAGCCATTTCATACAAAGGTTCGTCATTCGAAGCATTTCCGAAAGCCACCACCTCTTCCGTATCGAAAAAAGTTGGTTCCGAATCCACAAGATTCGTCGCTCCACTCCTTTTCGTATATCGCTTATCCGTTATGTCAACATTTTTTGGTTGCGGATAATGTACGAGATTCGGAAAGCTATTCAAAAGACTTGCAATTCCGGAATCAATTTCCTTCTTCCACTTTAACAGTCCACCGTACATAAAGTTCGGAAGTCCACTGTCCTTCCTAGTCTTCACAAATGCCTTACTCTCCTCGTCTTCAATCCGATATCTTCCATTCAGCTCCGTCGCAAGTGACTTCAGTTTTCCACAGCATCGTTCAATTGCATACGTATCCAAGTCCTGTTCAAGGTCGATTCCATCCAACAATCGCACACGAGCACCTTGGTTAGCCGAAATTCCAAACTTATACCCTTCGAGCCCCTCCATGAAACCTTCCGCACTATCCAAATCTCGCCCAGTCGCGATACCAAAACCTACTTTCTCATTAATAATCTTCATACACTCCACAACGCTCCGAGGTATATTCTCCCCACTGTTCTTCAGCGTCCCATCAATGTCGCTTATGATTCCATATCCATTCGAATGTATTATACCTGCTAATTCCTGGGGGGAAACTAGCTTTAGCTCGTACTGACGCCCAGCCATCTAGAACACTACTGTTATCAACAATACTGTGAACAGTGTACTGCAGCAAGAGAAGAAAAAACTCCTCATTCTCTCCTTTACACATAATTCAAAACCCCACACGCAACCCTTCATCGGCCGCCGCCACCCCTTCCTCCCCGCAATTAATAGGATGCGTAAAACGTTTTGTACCCATCATCACAAGCTCTCATTGAAAGGACGTGACATCCTTCATCGCAATTGAAACGACCTCATTCCTCCATGTACTCCTCCACCCCTAATAAGTACAACATGACCACCATTGCGCTGTGCTCATCTACCCGTATCAGTGGACTCAACAATGTACAAAACTACATTTTATCTCCCGGACCACCCCAAAATGAATCGTGCATTTGCTTCTATCCGACCAAATCAAACTATCGCCGTAGCTCTCGCCTATTCGGAAACAGCTGTGCTGGCCGACGAAACTAGATCAATGGAGCAGAAGGGCATTAAGTGCTTCCATATGGATATCATGGACGGCCATTTTGTCCCAGATATAACTTGGGGTCCGCACACTGTTCGATCATTGGCCAAGTATACAGACGCTTTCATACATTGTCAGCTGATGGTTTCGAACCCTGAACAATGGATTCACTCCATAGCTGACGCCGGCGCAAGCGCCTGTACCTTCCACTTCGAAAGCCTCTACGTTGCACCTTACATATGTGAACAGGCTGGAATCCATACAACACCTTCCAAAGTAACTCAGAAAATGGATTTGGAGCGTGCGACGACATTGGCTAATTCTATAAGGGAAGCTGATATGGAGTGTGGCGTTGCGCTGCTTCCCGGAACACCGCTGTCTTTCGTAAAGCAATTGATTGATGATTGTATCGTTGACCACGTGATTTTCATGACAGCAGAACCCGCAATTCGCCCCCCACCCCAATTTGAACACAACGTTTTACCCAAAATCAAACAAGCAAGATATCTTTATCCGCAGCTACGAATACACACTCATGGGGGCATCACCATGCATGACGCTCGAGCACTGTTCGATGGCGGCGCCCAACGTCGTTTTTATAGACTCTGGTATTTTCAAATAGTCTACGACATAAAAGAACTCTAGCTTTCTATGCACTTTGAGCCTTGATATTCAGTTCACATTACAATACACAACATCCTCTGTTCTCAAAGTCCAAATGTAAACACTCACACAGTGATACCATTCTCTCAGTTACACGCAATCCATTCATTGTCAAAAGCATTTTTATTCAATCACAAGATGGTCTATATGATATCAGATATCGTTTTCGTTTCGTAGATCATCCCTACATTTCCTTAAGATTAACAACGGGACATCATCATCACTGTTACTAGAGAGATGCTCCACTACGTTTTCGTCAACTTCGGCACCACTCTCTATGATTACCTCACTTTGAACGTTCTCCTTCATATCTTCCGACTCTTCCTCATCTTCATCCTGTCCTTCGTCCTCCTCCAGAAACGGCGGTTTAAAGTCTCTCATCCTGTGAACTGCATCCCGTAAGCTGTAGCCCTCTGGTACCATGTACATGTGATATCTGACCAACAGTTCCATGGTTTCCGGTCGATCCCATTTATCCTTTCCACTCGCTCCAGCGTGGGTCACATCGCCCCTACCTATGAATATGGAGAACGGTGGGATTATGACCTTCTTCGCAGGGTAGACACCGGAGATCAGCCGCAACTGCTGATTGTTGAAACCCACCACCTTGTGACTCCCAGAACTTATCCACAGGGGGAAGCCGTGTCTTCCAAAAGCCATTAAGAAGTACCCTGGATTTTCAGTGAACAACGATTCCACCGTCACTAGACCACTAAAGTCTGTATGTAACGTCTATCTCCCACACTTCCTTGTCGTTCCAAGAACACGACCTCCAGTCTTGGGTGTGAACATCTTCTTCACAACTTCCTTCTCATTGTCCCAAATTCCCAACGCAGCCGCTATCGTTCCCATTCGAACATCAAGTAAAGCCCGTTTTCTTACCACCCACCACAAATCCTGATTCTCTTCCATCTTGTTCACCGTTCCCCAGCGAGTGGACATCACTCTGCCTTCAAACGGACATTTCCTTCCTTCTAGCGGAACATTGTCTTCGTTGATGATCGAGACGTAAGACCGTTTTCCCTCGCCTTTTCGCATATCTGGCATTGCGGTATATTCGCTCTGAAAGAAGTCCATGAGCCTTTCGGCACATCACCACACGCTTCCTTCTCGTACAACCCATCCAACACCGGGACATTGTCGTCCTTCGCAAAACCATCCAGGATATAGTATCCTTCATGACGGAGGTTGCTCCCCATTCGAGTGAAGAACATATGGCTGAACGCATCATGCTCCTTGGCCGCAGCCCATAGAGCTTCTTCGTCGCTCATGTCCTGTGGTCGGTTTTCTGGGTACTTCAACCCATACTTCACCGCCTGCATCTGATGCTCCGCCCTTGCTGCGTGCCAGAATACAAGATGGTGCACATCGCGAAGGTCAGATACACTGAGCAACTCAGCCCTGTGTATCTCCGGGAGATAGATGCTCCTAAGCCATGGCTCCTTGTGCTCAATGAAGTTCCTACCCTTCCATTCGCTTGGACGAAGCATGACGAATGAGCCCCACGATGGAAATCCTTCTCCAGTATATGCATCTCCTCGATTGAGACCCAGCTCTTCAGATTGAGGTGCAACTTCAGGCACCTTATCATCAAAGCCACCTTCCCCACCAACATCTGCACCCGGTCCATCTCCTTCTATGACCCGATTCGCTGGCATCGTGACAGCCAGTAGTTAGGCGTCGTCCACGAATGCTTAATTTCCTCCAACCTCATCGTCCATGGATACAATCTGCACTTTCATGGACTTCTCACTGAACACGCGGGTGTTTAGCTCCCTAAGCAGTGCTGTAGCATCCATCTTCTTCAGGTCATTGGTCATGGATTTCGTGAACGTAGCCCTCGGCCTCTTACTAGGACGTACCTCACCCCCCTCATCTGCGCTCACCTCCACTCCATCAACTGCGTTACCCTTCTCGAGTTCCTCGTAGTTTACTTCGGCTCTCTTGCGGCGGCTCGTCCGCATAATGACATCGTGTTCACCACCTGCGCTTCCGCCAACTGAATCACTGCTAGCCGGCCCTGCAGTTCTTTTAACCGAACTCGTGGTATATGGCTGTCCAGTGCTTCTAACCGACCTCTTTAACTTCGCACGAGCATTCATGAGACCCAGCATCTTGCGAAAATCGGAACGTACCGATGTTCTTGCGTTTTGTAGAGATGCTGGTCTGCGCGTGACACGAGGAAGTACGGTGAACTTCACAGCCTGGCCTACGATGAACATGGATATCGTTCCCATATTCTCATTGTGTTGAACATTTTGGGTAGACGCTTCAGATATGTTGGTATTTGTGTTCAGAAAGTCATCCATGCTCACGGCTTCATCCACCTCATTCCGAACCTCTCTGGCAGCCTGAAAGATAGCAACGGCTCTATCATAAAAGAAAGTTCGAACCTCTTCAAAGCTTCTCCATTGCCTGTTACTTGCTTTCGGCTTCGAGAGAAATCTCTTCAGGCATTCAAGTATGAAGGAAAATTCCTCAGCATCTAAGTCGAAGAGTGCGTCGTAGGAAAGATGAGTTAGAGCTATGTTATTCTGTGTTTCACAGATCTGCTCAAAGCGTTCTAACATTCCTTCTCGGCTCATCAACTGTAGAGCTACCTTGGCATACCTGTCGTATTGACGGTCTTGCACGTCCCCAAGCACTTGGCTCTCCTTCAGAACTTGCACAAGTTCAACAGGATCCACATTTGCCGAATTCACACATTCCACGCCCTCTGTGAGATACTTCACCACACTGGCAATGGAATGGATCTTATCCGCAAATCTCATTTTGAGCATAGTGCCGGTGGATTCATTCAAGACGGAGCCAAGACATAGAACTTCTTCCAGGCCTATGAATTTTTCATCTCTCCCAAGGTACAAACTACAACTCCAGCCCCTTGCTTCAGTGTTCCATCTAGCACCTGACCCTGCCGTTAGTGTTTTCAAAGCCAGCAGACGATGCATCCCATCCACTATGTAGCATTTAGCGCTTAGTCGACCCTGGGAGATGAGCTCTTCAGGGTTAGAGTTAATTCCCTCCTGCAGAACAACAACCGGTGTCCCCATGGACTGCAAGATCCCTCGACGTTTCATGTTCTTGACAAGATTGTCCACTTGAAACTGACTCACCCCACGAAGTTGATTAGGGGGCCTCTCCACAAGGTCAATGTCCACCGTCACAGACCTCATTTGATAATCGCCAATATCCACTTTGGGGATCGTCTTCGCTATACGCCTGAACTCTCTCCTTCTAGAACGAGAGAGGTCGCTGACGTGAGAAGCGGCCATAGATGCGGATATTTCACGAATATCATCTCCTACCACTTGTACACCCCCCCTCGACGCTCTAAAATAAGGAGAAAGTCATAATCTTCTTCAGCTTCAGTACTCTGTACTGCTGTCTGAGGAGGAAGTGGGGGTGTGGCAGGAGTCGAGGCTGCATCTGGAGATGCTCTTCGTGACTGGAGGCGTCCAGAGTTACTCGCAGTGCTCTCCTGTGCACTCAAGGCGTTCGTTTCCGACCCTCTACCACGTGAACCCGTTACGTTTTTAAGCCGTGCTGAAGAAGACCGTGCTCGGGAGTTTGTCCCAATTGGCTCCGTCTGACTGCTCGTGGTACGCTTTCCAGATGGCGTAGTACGAGGAACAGGTTCCAACATAGCCTCGTTCCATATGGCAGTGCCCTTGATATCCTGAATATACTCCGGGAGATTCAGAGTGTCCACGGAATACGGGTAGAACGTCCGAGCTTTGCGACTTATGATCACATTGTGAATGACCAGTAGTCCGGCATCCAATGGTTGACCATGCAGCTCACGACGCAAATTGTCTCCAATACCGTGCAACGCAGCATCCCCAACCAACGTCCTTCCCTCCCCTTCGATATTCATGAAAAACGACACGCGCATCCCGCCCTGGAGTGAGCTAAAACCTCCCTGATGGCGCCCAGGGTTAGCTGTTTGCTTCACGGGGCGTTTTGACCTAGAGCTGGAGGGCTTTATCTCGTGCACACTCAGTATACCAGGCTGCGCTCTGCGATTAGCGATTAGTGAAGCAAGAACGACGGGAAAGGCCTTTAAATGGCGACTTACGCTGGGCACCCCCACTTTTGGCAGCTCCTCCCTGCGTACTGCCAGGCTCGCTCTCTCCGTGCTCTTTCGCTCCTCCGGTACGCGACGCGACCGATTGAATGACGCGCCTGATTGAATGACGCGCCCTATTGAATGACGCGCCCGATTGAAGGTCGGCGCTACGATCGCTTCGCTGTGTCCTTACGCGATTCGGATCCAATGCGATAGAACGACGTGATGGCAGTTATCAATTGCGCTGGGTAATATATGAAAGAGTTCCTGAGTAACTGTTAGTGCTAACATGCAATTTATGAAAGCTAGGATGAACAAGAAACGGACGTGTTCCACGTGGACAGAGTAAGCGAAATGTGGGTGTGTTACTGGTGGGTGCCCAGGTCGGGAGCTGGGTGCCAGCGTTCGATCTGTTCGCGTCCGCCAGGAATCGATTCCTGGCGGACACGGACATTTCGCCAGCGGGCACGCACCCCCGGTACTGTACCCACGTGTGCCAGCTGGGGTCGGTGCCCGCGGACGAAATGTTCGTGTCCGCCAGGAATCGATTCCTGTCGGACACGAACATTTCGTCCGCGGGGTACACGAACCTGGCGACCATTACGGAACTACAGGCCGAGACTAGCACGCATCATCTTCTCCCGCCCGTGTTCGTTCGTCATACGCTTTTTCAGCATCCTCGAGAGCGTGGCGCCGAAATTCAATCGGGCGTGTCACGTACCGGAGGAGCGAAAGAACACGGAGAGAGCGAGCCTGGCAGTACGCTGGGAGGAGCTACCAAAAGCGGGGGTGCCCAGCGTAAGTCGCCATTTAAAGGCCTTTCCCGTCGTTCTTGCTTCACTAATCTCGAATATGGACAGTGGTAACGTCTTTGAAGAAGACATGGAGAAGCGAATGCCCTCTTTTCACAAGAATATCTGCCGTTTCTTCCGATTGCGAGATGAATATGCTGCAAAGGGTGAGGGGGGGGGGTCGTCCTCGCGACGCGGGGTTTGCTGAACTCATCGACTGGTGCGCCGAGAACTACATGGATGTACCAGAAGCGAGGTTAATGTTTGAGGAGTCCACTTTTACGAAGAATCTCCATAATTTGGCCACACATCAACTACGGGCCAGTGTCGTGGGGAAGGGTCCAATTCAACAGCAATACAATCGTTGCTGTCATATGGATCGTACGGACGATAACGAATACCAACGTCAGAGGGATCTCTTCGTTCTTCTACTCGAAAAAGGTGTGTTCCTTCCGCTGAGAAGCCTGAACAATCACATCTTCTCTACTATGAAAGGTAAACAGTTTCAGGTGGAGCGACCGGCGACTCGTTTCGAGGCTGTTCTCTTTATGTCCATGCTAGGACATATCATGAATGAGAAGGAAGAAAGGAGAATAGCTGCAAGATCAGATGTCCTTTCGAGAAGGCCATTGAAAAGGAGACGTGCTCTGGAGGGAAACGAACTCGCTCCGTACATACCAAGCTTGACGTCCCTCGAGAAAAGCAATTGTGATCGACTCGTGTTCGCAGTTTTTGAGGTTGTTTATGCCTGGGATATCTTCGCGAGGTTCATCGGGTATCCTAATGCTGACGATATGCTCCGTCCTTTTATATTTATGGACTTGCAGTCGTTAACGTACCGCGTTCTTCAATATCGAGAAGATAGATACGCTCCTCCATCGCAAAGTACGCGTATAGAGAAGGGTGTAGTTCCACAACCAGACATCGGAGGGTTTTCACAATCTCTCGATAATGAACTGGATGGAAATCTCCGACTTTTGGCTGCAGAGTTTCTGAATGATATAGAAACTATATGCACGCACAATTGTCTGTATGAGATGGAGCGGAAACGTATCCGGGAGTGGATCATGTTTGACCAGATGAGACCAGATATGCACCGTAGGGCTGAGAATCCCAACCACAAAAGAGATGAAAAGCTACCGGAAAGATTCGATAAGCTCTCGGATACTTTATGGGAACCCATACAGCGCAAGCGACAGTCCGTGGGTTATGAGGTGGGTGTGCTCCAGGGCCCTGGAGAGAGCTCGGTACGGCAACCTACTCGCAGTACTGACGAAATTGTCAACCTCGTAAGCTCTGATGATGATGATTTCGAGTCCCCGAGACCATCGGAAACAAAGGCTGTTGGATATAGTGTAAGTGACACAGGCATCGAACCACCTATGAAAGGGATGTCTAATGTGGTGAAGAGCTTAATGAACACGGTGTGGGAAGGATTCAAAAAGTCGTACTTCGCAGCATACAATTGCGAAATGAAAAGCCTTGGTGTGACACACCAGACTCTGGGTGTGGAGAGCGCTGTAGAATGGGGAGAAGCGCAACTGGTGCTCACGGACCCCCCTTTCAATACACGGAGAAAGCGGGATAAGCGAAACAGTCGACATGATGTGTTGACTGAAGAGGATATGATCGATACTGCAGAAGCCACTGATTCGGTGCTTCGTCCAGGCGGTCATTTCATCATATTCTGCAGCATGGAGCAGTTCCCTCAATGGTTCAAGATTCTACGTGAGAAACCGTGTCAACCGAATCAGAACAAACCAGCGTTCCGGGTTGACCCTCATCCGATGGTATTCATTCGTGATGCCGCTAACCTCAACTGGGATCCGTCGAAGAAGGTGGGATTACAACCACTGACGGAGTATGCCATACATGGAGTCAAACTTGGGCTCTCCAACCAAGAACAGGCTAGTATGACTCCGTTGGCGCCTGCTGGATTAGTACCGAGCAGTTTCCCAGCCACGAAGAATGTCCTCGATGAAACCCCTAAGCCTGGAAGAGGGGAAAGGTTGGTATGGAGAGTGAAGGAAAACGCAGTTTCACATTCACGAGCCAGTTAATTCGACCGGAACAGAAGGCAAGAAGATTCATGGGCGAGTTGATTGCTCGTTTTACGAAGCCCGGCGACCTCGTTGCTGACTTCTTTTCCGGCAACTTCTCGACTGGATTTGCCTGTGTTTTAATCCCCGAAAGCAGAAAGTTTTTGGGCTGTGAGAAGGACGAAGCATGCTTTACTTTGCGAAAGCCTCCGCGACCCTGGAATTTTGCAAGATGCTTCACGATGGCGACACTGACATCGTCCTTGATCAAAAAGTGGTGGATGCGGCATCCAAAGTCCACGACCGTGTCCTATCAGCTTATAAAAGGGCACGAGTGGAATGGACTGCCCCACCGGGGTATCCACCTTATCAGACACTCCCTCGTCACATCTTACAATTCGTGGAGGCTTTTTGTGAGGCACCCGGACTCGTAGACGAATGTGTGGATAAGAAAATTAATGAATGGAGCTCTTCCTATCGAGGTGCACTGCATCTTATGTCTCCGTATATCCTTCTGGTTGTTGATGCAACGAGATACCGTCTACGATTTGGTCCATCTCACATCAAGTACCCTAAGGTTGGCAGAGGTGTGTTCACTACGGGCATGATATCCGAAGGTGAGACCTTTTGCTACCTCTACGGGACTCTGGTGTATTCAGATCTCTCTGGTAGAAAGGAGAGGCACACGAAGTACGGATCGGGAATTCCTGGGGCTACTTCTCGGAGATACAAGTTGTTCTCCATGATGGTGACTGTAGGAGGCCGAGAGTTTTTAAGCTTGAAGAACCGGCCTGGTGAAGAGCGAGATTCGAAAGAGAGCGAGGTATATATTGTCCCCGCTCCTTTTCGTATAGCAGACTATATTAACGATGCTGGATACCATGCTGGAGATGAGGACCTAGCACTGCAGAGGTCCGAAAGGAAGCGAAGCCCAAATGTGATAATTCGTGAGACCAAACCCGTCATACAGTCACAGTCCGAACTTATGAAGTATACACTTCTTCGAGTTACGGCTAAGAGACAGATAGAAGTTGGTGAGGAGCTCCATGTCAGTTATGGTGGGGAGTACAATTGGGACTGGGCTCTCACTCTTGATCCCGCTGAGGACGATGGGTGGTTGCGAGGTCAATAGGCAACTTCCTTTGTGTAGCTGCACAATTTTTAGTTTCCAATGATTTACACAGGTTCTGTAAACTGACCGTTATTGATTCCGCTATTCCAATCATCGTACTCCCTTCCGGGTCCAACCATCCTCGCTCTCTCACATCGTTCCCCGAATCCCCTTTAATCTCCCATCCCTTTGTCTTCCGTGTTTCCTTTTCTCAACTTGGGCATTGGTATCAATTAACAACATGGTGGACAAGGCAAGAACGCGGGGCACCCAGCCGCGCAAGAAGCCTGTAGGGAAGAAGAAGAAACTTGGTGAGGATAACAGAGGTTCAACACGAGTGGCTGCTAAAACAACGCCACGTCACTCACCTGCAGCGAGGGCCAACCATGGGCCTAACTCCACCGTTGGTCACCGCTATTCTCGCCGCAAAGGTGCCTCTGCGAACACTAGCGATGTACGTCAAATCAGGCCATCACCGAGCTCCCCAACGCGGTCCACTGGCAACGTTGAGCGAAATCCCAACTTTGAAGGTATTGCATCCGTTCCGAAAGCTCGAGAACTGGCAGATTCGTTGACAAAGGATATTATGGAAAGGGCTCAAGTTTCAAAAGAGGAACAAGAGCATGTCCGTGTGTCTGAACTGGAAAGTAGTCCCACTGCAAGAGACCTACAACGGGGTGTGGGCGATCCCACAACCATTCCACGGCCATCACCATTTTCGACGCGAAGGGCATCTACAGTTGCCTTGAAGCCCCGACGAGTGGGCATAGAGCGTGCAGGAAAGGTAAATCCTCGAAGCTCGAATTTTTCAGGGCGAAAAAGACTCAGAGAGGAGAACTCTGAGCGGCGTGTGGCTGACACTGTGGACAATGCGGATAATGCAGGGGATGAAATAACTCCAGTATATCGTGCAATGAAGAGGACTCTAACCTCTACTGTTCCACGAAGAACAGAAGTAGATGGAGTACAGGGAACAAGGGAGGTACATGAAGTGGAGCAGGAGGAGGAAGAAGACAGGGGAACTGTCGAGAAAGAAATCACGTCCTCTGGAAACTACAGAGATTTGCTGAAATAAATCAAAAGATTGAAAACAAAGGTAAAGAAGTTGGAGGAGGATTTGATGATACGGGGAATCATTGTAAAGGTTGCGCAAGGGCAAAGCACAGCATTGAAGACTAAGCTTGAGGAGCAAGAACTGGTGATTGAAGGTGTATGTGGTGCATTGAAGCAGGAGGGCAGTAACACTTCCCGTACTGGTGAACACTAACGAACCGGACGAAAGAAGAATCGAATCGCTGTAAGCGATGCGTTTCGAGGGGTTGCGCGAGGAGTGCATTACAATATGTTGACTTGGGCCAGGAGAGAAACCAGTGAACTGTGTTTTGAAGGTGAGAAACCTTCAAGAAATTGGATCAATCGAGCTGAGATATTGGAGGGAGCGACGGAGAATGGAGAAGGAATAATTCGAAACGAAGGGGATGGTGTCGCGATGGTTCCCAAGAATCCTGTGGAGCTCCTCGCCAGTTTTGGAATGTTCACACCATCTGTTGAAGGAGGTGCGGATGCGCTGCTGAAAACTATGGTACAAAGTGAGTTGAAAGAAGTGATTTGGGAAGGAATTAGACAGGCCTCTCTCACAGAAAGATGCATATTAGAAGTGTGTGCGGATATGTGTCTAAGGCAGAGAATGAAACAGACAATGAGTGATGTTGTGGGGATGTGAAAGAGAAATACAAGGGATAAATTGTTTTTGTTGTTGGGTTATGATCTAATATGGAGAAGGACGAAAATGGTAGAAGAAAATGCCGATGAAGTTGAACAGCAGCTGAGGGAAGCACAAGAGAACATCTTGCGACTTGGTGCGAATGGAACCCCCACCACGTCATGGCGGAGGAAGGCACCGCTTGATCGTTTGAAGTATTCGAAGGCTAAGAATGACGGGGATGAAATGGATACGAACGACCAGGACTTGTTCTTCAGAAACACGGTAGGCGTAGAAGTGTTGAAGGACTTCATTGCGTATGATGTTTAGGACAAAGAGGAAGGGACATTAGTGGATGGCACGATACTGACACTTGCACGCTTAGAAGCATGGATTCCGAAGTTTGTCTCTCGTGTTACTGCTCAATCTCCGAGAGGTGGGAAAAGGCAGAAACAGTTCGCGAAGAAGTATGCGGAGTTATTACCTCTTTGTTTGAAAGAGTTGTTGGAAGATGTCCGGCAACATGTACAGAGAGGTTATTCCAACGAGTTCCATCACTATGGGAGTGCAGTACATGAATAGACTGGAGTGCTGGAGAATGATATGAGGGAGGCTACGATAGCGTTTCCAATGCCCTCGAGCGGAAAGATATACTTAACGTTGCGTGAACGTTTCTTCGTTGAGAATGTGAGCAAAAGATTGGGATCAGTTACAGATTATTTTATCGGAGAGTGTGGGGAAAGGGCATGGATTTTAAGGAGATGGACATGCTGGGTTTTGGAAGTAGCACCTTAATGGGGAGAGGATTGCAACGTGGTGACAATGAAAAAGAACAATGACTGGAAATCTTTTACTGTTCTACTTCTATACGGGGTTCTTCGGGTTCAGTTGGGTTTTGAACAGATTCATGATAAAACCTATTGATGTAGAATCGATGTTAGAACCATTGGAGTGTAGAAGAAAATGGCTGGGCTCGATAATTAGAACGAACTATATGTACTGTTCCGTGTATTGATGAACCCGGAACCATTTCGTACGAAGGGGTGAGGTGTTCTGAGCTCTTTAGTTTTGAATGGGCAGGGAAGGGTACAGTGTGGTTTTGCTCATCACTTGTAACCCAACGTAAAGATATGCATTGCAAAACATTGTCCAAAGCTGTTGCGGGAGGCAATACCTCAAAATACCGAACGAATGCCACTTCTAGAACAAGGCCCGAGTATTCGAGAACAGACACACGAACAAGAGCGACTACTTGAGCAACCCATGTTGCACCTTGTTCTTATTTGACCAAGATGGTCGAGAATTTGGGCTTCCTGCTCGGTCCAAAAGCTGGAGAAGAAAACACCCTTTGATTGACTGGGTACTTGTTTCTACCTAGAACGATTGAATTAGACGAGGCCTCAAAATGTCGTAGAACGGGAACCATACCACCTCTTACAACTGCTGAGTTCACGAGTGTTATCCTGATCTTCTCCGGTAAGTGGGATATAGAGTTATCTTCGAGCGTCTCCTCAACGAGGTTGAGGAACGGTGGAAGTGCTTGTTCCCCAATTTGGTCTAGAATGGAGATTGTATCATTATCCTGGAGGTCTTTCTTAACATCAGACAGCGTCAGTGAAGATGAGGAGAGCCGCCTAACGTAGTGTTGAAGTTGTCCCATGGTTATCGAACGACCTCTCTTCGTAAATCGAGGAAGTTGAATAGAAGGTATTGGGGAAGCGTATGGTGCGCGTGCCATGCCTTCTTGGACATTATCACCAATCCATTTCTTTCTCACATTTTCATGGTCGATAGAACGAATGGTTTCCTGCACAGCCGTTGCCGTTCTTCTCGACGTTCGCCGATAATGCCTTTTGAATAAGAGGTGGGCATGCTCATATATCCCTGCATCGTAGTATTGGATACCTCCTAGATGTCTGATATCCTCGACGAGATGGTCAAGAAGATGAAACTTCAACGTTCCAATTCTAGAGGGGTGGAAGTCGGCTAGTGTTCTGGTCGTACATTGTTTGAAGGCTGTGATCTGGGCCTGGAGAGCTGAGAGAGAGCTTTCGTTCCAGTGTGGTTGTCAATTGTACCTGAAAATGGCGCCGACCAAGTCTGAGTATTGTGTGAAGATGGTTGTGATAGGTGCTGTTTCATGTTCTCCACAACATGTATCAAAGAAAGCGCCTTTGAATGAGAAAACCATGTCCGGTGCTTTTTAGTTCCTCGCCTCCAGCATTCCGCGTAGACCTTCGTTGGTGAATGTACCGTTGAGAGACTTGCCTTTTTTTGTGTAGAAAAGTCTATGTGCAAGCCTCTAGCGGGGAAGTCTCTTTCCATAGCGGCAAGGATGGCTTTTGCATGGTTTAGAAGTTGCGTGCAAACTGTTCGGAAGGAGCGCGGTGCAGATGCTCCTATGGTGGTTGACAGCGTGTGTGACTGAAGTCGTTCAGTGGTGGCTTTTTTAATGAGCTTTGATATGCCAAGATGAAGGTTGTGCAACGGTTCGAAGGAAAAGAGGCTGTAAGGAGAAAGTCCTGGGATCAAACGAAGGATGAAAGGGCGTTCTAGAAAAGAAGGGGTAAGAGATACGGAATTGGAGCGCATCAGAGAATCTGCCTGAGCTCTTCTGTCTCTAGCTCTACGGGGACGTCGTTCAAGGTCTTCTTGCTCTGCATTTTTCAAGACTGCGGAATATGCTTCCCTTAGTCGTTTCGTCTGGTTCTGTGTGCGCAAGGAGAAAGAGGTAAACACATCACTGGATAAAGCTGAGAGTGGCACCTGGCATCTGTGACAGGGGCGTCCGGTCTTTGTGCCATGAATAATAGACATAATATTCTTTGCTTCAGGTATGTCTGCGCAGTAACTTGCCAACAGTGGATGGCATACCCGAGGAACTTTGTCTTTCCGGGTGAACGCAATTCCTTTCAATGCAAGGTTTAGAATAAGGCATCTGCATGCGACGAAGAAACTTCTTCGAGAGCTGTAGGGAAGTACGCAACTACCGTGAGGCCCTCGTGGATACATTTGCGGCGTAGATGGTCGGAAAAGTTGAAGAAAACGAGGTGAAGGGGATAGGCGGTGACCGAAGTTTGCTTTAGAGTTGATGAGGACTTATCGGCGTACACCTGCAAAAGACCTACGAAAGATTCACTGAAACTTATTCCTTGAGTACGCCAAACTATTCTATTATCCAAGGAGCCCATTATCACTTCCTTCAGCTTGGAGGTGGCGTCCCTTGAGAGAGTTGCGGACATGGGATGAGAAATTTTCGCGGAGTGGGTCTGGGGGATAGGATGGAAGAAGGTGTTTTCGCTGTTAGCCAACTGGAGCTGCTTCAGGAGGGTCTTAATTGCGTCTCTTGTGCACAGGGTGGCGCTGGACTTACATCCTTGCGGGGAGATAGATTTTCGTTTGAATCCATCGTTGGAAGCATATCGTTCGAAGATAGCGTTCTTGAGTTCCGTACAGCGCTTGGAACTGGAGATGGTTTCGTTGAAGCGCTTTTGCGAGAAGTGGGGGTTCCGGAGAAGACCAATGAGCTCGTCTGCCTCACGGTGACCAAGGTTGGAGGCTACGGAAGCGACACAGACGGTAAGATAATCCATGTGAAGAGCGCCGAGCGACTCTTCGGAAGGTGGAGGAGTAGAGTCGTTTCCAATTGAGGTTTCAAAGGATGGGGGAAAGGGTGACGGAGGTTTAGAACTCGACTCAATTCGGTCTGGTTCCAGAGGTTCTGGTGGAACGGAGACCTCCATTTCTTTGGGAGGGAGAGACTCGGCAGTACGGCAGGGAGCTGTAACGGTTTCCGAAGAAGATGCGTTTGAAGGTGGGGTAGATAACTTGGAACGCTTGCTCCGTCGAATGCTGTGCTCACCGTATTGAATGGCTTTGTGACGTTGAGGACACTGACTGACGTGTCTCTGAAGCGGCAGCACTCCTCGCGCCATGAACGGACAACCGCGCTGTTTGTGCCTGCAGTAGTAAACCATAATGGAGGAAAAGGGCTGAGAGAAGGGGACGGGAACAAGCACGGAAGAGAGGCGGAAGACGGAAGGACGGTGGGGAGGATGCTGAGGACAGAGAAGGAGTGGAGAATAGATTTGAGTTTAAATCACGTGCTTTTGTTCAAAAAGGGAACGCATTGACACGTCGACCTTGACGCCAGAGTTCAACCCTGATTATCCACCACTGAAAATAATTCTGTCGATTGACAACGATATATCTGTACACTTGTCCGATCTCGGCCGACGACGCGTAAAATTTTCTGTGGCCTCGCCTCCTCCATGAACTGGGATCGTCGTTCGGGCCTGCGTCACAGTTGATGCTGATGTAGGTCACTGGCTTCTGGTACGTTTGAAAACGACGTTCTCTCCCATTTTCATCCGAAGCTGACTACGTTTTCCCATTGCGCTTCGACGAAGGCGATATTTGCTCCGTTTCGTTCTGTTCCTCGCGTGCGGTGCGCAAAACATGATTGATGCTTTCCGAAACAGTTCTCTCACGTCCTAATCGCATGATCTCGGACATCATGCGATTAGGAAGTTGAACGAACCATTTCGGAGAATCTCCTTTTGCTGAGGTGCGGACGTTTGGGTTCTTTGGTAAGGTTATTCTTTTACACTTCATACTTCTGAACCAACTACTAATATTTCTGAAACGATGCGGAACTGGTCTGTACAGAACAATTCGTAATGGTAGGTTTGGGAAAGCGAGGTTGGTCACTTTATGCTTCGTTTCTGACATTTTAAGCGCAATTGTATTACTTCGCAGGTAAACGCTTCTCGATATGCATCTGCGCGTAGTATAATGGTCAGCGAGTGCGTTACGTGTACGAGGCAGCATGAGTGATTCTGAATGGTAAGTTGGCTATGTTTCAATTGCGGGTTGGTTTCTTTCTGGCTTGATTCTGACATGCTCTTCATCATTTCATTGCTAAACAGGTAAAGGATTGTTTCTTACGATGCCGGTTTTGCGACTATACGATTATGCGGATGGTCAACGGCGGCACCGTTGACCATCCGCATACTCCTATAGTCGCAGTGCCTCAATTTCTTGAATGCGTTCATGTTCTTGGTACGTCTTGTTGAAATAGTGTGTTGGGAAACGCGTTTCTAAGTATTCAAACTTGTTGTTTTATCTTCTTCGCCGTTGCACACAGGTACTGTTGTTGGAGAGCGCGAGGAATGTGGCACGATGCGGAATGGTTTTGTACAGAAGACTGCGTAATGGTAAGTTTAAACTTTAGGAAAGCGAGATTGGTCACTTTCTGCTTTGTTTCTGACATTTGAAGTGGCATTGTATTGATTCACAGGTAAGCGATTTTGATGCGATTGCATACGACTTTGGTCTAATAGTGGCCACTTGCGGTACGTCTACGAGACAGAACGAGTGATTCTTAATGGTAAGTTGGCTGTGTCTCCATCGCATGATGGTTTCTTCTTGGTTTAATTCTGACATGTTTTCCATCATTTCATTGCTCGCCCGCACCATCCCCGCCATCCAAAGGCACCAGAGGAGATGCCCCAATCGCCTCAACCCAAACAAGCGTTTCCTTTCCCCAGGCGGAGGCCTCTTCCACTTCCCCCCAAGCATCAAGCGTCACAAGTCTACCCCCCACCTCCATACACCTCCCCTTTCCACAAACCGCCCTTCCAACAACGTCCCCATCGCAGACGACAACTCCTACCACCACCAGCAACTATCCCTCTCCCTCCACACCCAGGAAGCCTACCACATTGCCACCACCCCCGTCTGCTTCATCTCCCTCTCCCCTACTCCCTCTCCTCTCCCTTCCTCTCCCTTCCTCAACAACCCCCACCTCGAACGCATGGTCCTCTACATCTCTTCCATCGCCTCCTCCCTCGGCCTCCAAAAGGCTGACGAACTCATCTCCCTCCTCCATGACCTTGCCTTCTCCAAATCTGTCTTCCACAACGCCGTCTCCTCCGCCTCTCAGTGTCTCAAACTTCAAACAGACCTCTTCCAACACCGAGTCAGCAACATCGGCTTCGCTCCCACCACTCTCTTCGACCCACAGCAGCTCTTCTCCACCACCATCTTCCGAAAGGACCCCATCCAGGTCCTCAAACAACAATTCGCCCTCGCACACTTCCACAACACCTTCCACCCCGTCTACCACACCACACTTTCCGGCTCTCCCGCTTTCGCCCACCCCATGGCCTCCACCCTTGGAAAAGAAGCAGTCCCCGCCCTCAAAGCCGCAATCATGCACTCCTCCAACGACTCCTGCATCTGGCTCACCCCCGACTCCACCGGTATCGACTCCTTCATCGGCTTGGTCCAAATCTACTCCGACAAGTCCTCCACCTCCCTCAAATCTTCTTCCATCACCTCCTACCCCCTTCACATCACGCTTCTCAACTTCTCCGATGCCTTCCGTCGCAGGTGCATCACCGAACACCTCACCCTTCTCGGATACTTGCCAACCTCCTTCCTCCCAACCAACCCCTCCCAAGACCACGACTCCATCCTTCAAACCTCCTCTCACATCCCCCGCCACACCGAAATGGAACTCATTCAGCCCGCTATCACCAACCTCGTCGGCCCCTTCCTCTCCTCCCGTCTCAACGGCTTCCCCTTCCGTGACGCCCATGGAGTTCTCCGCCACTGTCACTCAATCATCGCCAGCTACTGCGCCGACCTCCCCGAAGCAAGAGACATCCTCGCCATCTCCCACGGAACCCGCCCCCAACACCCTTGTCATAGATCCACCGTCTCCCGCACAGAACTCCCCCTACAAATTCAATCCCCTTCCCCCGAACTCAGCACCAGACCCTCGCCGCACGCAAATCATATTCCACTCTCTTCCAACAATCACAAGACGCTCTCCTTGCTCGTAAGCCCAGAATCTTCCGCAACACAAAGGAAAAAGCCCTTGAAGCCCTCCACTCCCTCTCCCTCGCAAAGTACTCCTCCCTCTTCGAATCATACCCTCTTCTCAACATCACCCCATTCCTCTCCCCTTACAACATCTTCACCTTCGAACCACTCCACAACTTCCACCTCGGCGTATCCAAGCTCATCAAGCTCACCGCCATCGAGAGACTCCGCCCAGAAGCACTCTTCACCACCCCCCGTTCCTCCAAGTCCGGTCGCCCCTTCAACTCCGTCCAAACTTCCATCCTCAAACATTCAAACACCATCCTCTCCGCCATCGAAAAGCACTCCCCCGCAAACGGACTCCACATCGACTTCTCCACTTCCAACAACGGTCAAACTCTCAACGGTTTCTTCACTACCGACGGCTTGCGTGGTATGCTCGAGGCAAAAGACTACTGCGCACTCGACATGGTCTTCCCCTTCATCGGCGCCTTCTTCGACCGATGCTGTGACGAAGTCGATTCAGCTCCCATCACTTCCGTCTTTTCCAAGTACTCAGACCTCCTCCTCGCCTCCATGCGATACAACACCCTCACCGAATGGACCGACGCCCACCTCACCGATCGCCACAACCAAATCCGCTCCTTCGAGCGCACAGCCGTACTCGTCCTCGGCCCCCACCACACTTCCAGCCTCGGAACCCTCAAATTCTACCTCCTCGACCACATTGTCAGGACATTCGCTGCTTCGGAGGCCTCCACTTCAATGATGCCGGCATATTCGAGCACGCCCACACCCTCTTCAAGTCCCACTACTCCAAAACCTCAAAGCGCAGGTCCACCGCACATCAAGAAACCATTCGTGCCATCCACCGCTCCAACGCTATCAAGGACTGGAATCCCGTCTCCACAAACCCTTCCATCACTTTCTCCTCCCCTGGCCTCGCTTCCCCCCTCCAATCCCGACAAACCGGTTTCGTCCGTGATGGCAAACACATCTCCTTCGCTGACCTAATCACTGCCCACAAATTCAATCGCTCCAATCCTCACCTCCCTCACAAATCTCTTCAAGACCTCTTCCCCCCCGATACCCTATCCATTCTTGCACAATTCGGAAGAGACGCCCTCCCATCCTTCATCATCCTCTCTCTCGAAGTCCTACAACTCACTGACAACTCCCCCGCCCTCCGTCGGGCTCGACTCACCATAGTCAACTCCGCTTACGTCGTCGGCGGTTACATCCTAACACTCGAAAACTACATTGAAGAGCGGAACGACCTCGCGCCCCAGGATCCTCCAGTCCCTCTCATCCAACGAATTTTTGTCATCCCCTCCTTCGGTCTATCCAAGTCCCCAAAGTTCTCCCACATTCTCGTCGCCGGCTCCACCTCCCCCCTTCCACATTCATCGTCTGGGTTTGCAAACCCATCTCTCTTCTCGTTTCGTCCTTTCTTCTTCAACTTCTTCTCCCAAGCAGTTCGCCTTCGTCCAGTTCATGGAACTCGTCCCACCTAGCGACGACGTCGATCTCACCCTCAACTGCGTTTGCCTCCGATGGGCAACAGACGACGAAAATAACCACACCATCCACCCAGTTCCCATCTCTACCCACTACACTTCCGATAACGTTTGCCCTTGGTATGGACTCATCCCCTCTTCCTCCATCCTTGGCTCCGTTCATGTTCTCCACCCGAACTACCCCGCTCCTCCCTTCACTTCTCGTCTACACCGGCGCTTTCACCGATTCTATCTCAATCGGTTGTATCGAGACCCTACCGCCAAGCCTTATTTACCCTCCAACACGTAGCCTCTATTCCCTGTTAGCTTCAGCTTCAGAAAAATTTAAACCCGCTTCGTTTCCATTGGAAGGAGCGAAGATACGCATGACATGAAAAAGAAGAAGCATCTCTTCCCCATCCCACACATACCTCCACTCCTTCCCCCCCCACTGCCCCTCCCCCCATCCTTACTGGCCCGCCTCTTCCCTATCATCAACCCCTGTCCCTTCCCTGAGTTCCGCCCGGTGTGCTATCAACCGCCCGAAACTCGCGTCTACCGGTCGACAGGCCGCTATGTAACAATCAAGAACTGCACCTAGTCTCCGTGTTAGTTTTGCCATAAAATAGTCCTCCCTCACAGCTAGGTATATCTTCTCCCTCGATGGTACCCACAGCTCAACTGTCGCAGTTCTCCCAGAGTTTCCCGACACACACCTCGGATCTCCATCCACAAACCCATCGTTCTCAAACTTCTCGGCATTCTCCTCCTGTAGCGATTGCCAGGCTACCCCCAATATTCCTTCCACAGCCCCAGGTAGATAATTCCCATACAAAGTAGAGAACAAAAGCTGTCTTTGCCCCCCACGTCCCACAACCTCGTTCATAGTTTTCACCACACAGGCAATCCAGGCGTGAAGTCTCGCAAGGTGCATCACGGTCCCATCCACGTACTGCCGCTCACCGTTACTTTGCCTCTCCACTGCGTATCCCATAAAGTCCTCCAACACTGCCACCGCCATGCCATTCTTGAATTACATATCTTCATCATCAACCTCCCATGGTGTCCCAACCGCACGAGACCCGGAGTACGCAAGGTCTTCGAACCGGCTCGTTCTCCACGGACACAAATCATTCCCCCCGCCATCCTCCCTTCCCATCAGCTTCTCGCGCGCCTACCCCATCTGCTGCTTTAGCTCTTCCCATAGCTCAGTCCCCTCAGTAGGTTTCGCACGTTTCGCAATCAAATCATATCCAAGGATGGAGAATAACTTGTCGCGAGCCGCCCGCTTCCGCACCCCAATCACATCGCTTAATGTCTGCTTCATCCGCTGCCTCAGACACTTGTCCGCACTCACATTATCCACACACTCCTGTTTCCTTCCCGCTTCTTGTATCGTCTCCCAAGTATCTCCCATTATTTCTGTCTCCGCCACATACTTCAAGAGCACATCACTTCCTCCCTCCGTTGATGGCGTATACGTCCTCATCTCATATGCCACTTGATACAGGCACCAAGGTACCATCTCCTTCTCCCCAACCACAAATATGCTGCCCTCCCTGCTTTCTCCCACCGTCTCACTCATGTTCTTCCAGCTCCTACCAACGTTCTCCGTGTCAAAACAGAGTTCTTACGCCTCCAACTTCGCATAGTGGAGAATCTTATCATATACAGCCCTTGCAAATCCGTAAAAACATTCTGGCACCTCTATATTATGTTTTTGAAGCCCCTTTACTTCCTTCCCACACCCTTTTTGCTTCCTACCCTTCACAGCCTCCCTAAATTTTCAATCAACACATTTTGCTGCTTCAGTTCCTCCCTCACCTGTTCCAATTCTTTCTGCGTGAGCTTCAAACTCACCATCATGGTATAGTGATCCTCCTTTCTATTTCCGAGCTTCCCTTTCAACGAATTCAACCTCTCAACCAGTACAGACCTTGGCAACACGCGTAAGTTCTCTTCATCTCCTTCTGCTATTCCTGTAGTTCCCATTTCCCTTGCTCCGTTCCTCTCTTCACGATCCCCAGAATCGTCGACTCCTGCTTCATGCACATCGTCCCCAATCCGAACGGCACTATGCCTCACACGTATTCCTACAGGCGTTCGTACCGCGGTTTCCACCAAGTTCCCTCCAGTTTTATGCCTGTTTCCGACAACGACATCTTCTCCTTCGAATACCCTCCCATCTACTGGTATATTGTCTTTCACATTCTCAATCACTGATCCACCACTGCTACGTCCTACAACTCTCCCGGGCAAGTTGTCTCGGAGCCATTCCATCCTCTCCACATTGGCGTGGCTCCCCATTCCATCGCCCACACGCCCAATTCGCCTCCCACTGCCCTCTGCGTTTCCATGCTCCTTCATATGCCTCATACCCCCCACTTCCTCTTCCTCCCGCATCGCAGTATGTCGCGGTCCACCAGTTCTTTCTCTGCCCACCATTCGATTCCTCCTAATATCAACCACAACCTCCATGCCCTTGTTCCTCGCCTCCTGAACGCCTCCTCCTACTTCTCTTTCGCGATCCCTCCCCTCCCGAACGCCAACCCCAGCCACTCTCTCTCCCTCCTTCCCTCGAATAACACGGCTAACTATCCCACTAGTACTTCTTGCTATCGTCCTTCCCCCCCCCACTGCGACGCTCCCTCCCCTTCTCTATGACATCTCCACACTCGCCTTCTTCTACAACTTGCGTGGAGTCATCGCCCCTTCGCCGCCCATCTCTATCCCTACCGCCTCGCGCATCATCCCCCTGCCTTCCTCCCATCTCTCCCCTGCTTTCCCCTCCTCCATTTCCCATCTCATGTGGAAGTGGAGTAGCTTGTGTTACCAAAGCACTTACCGTTCGCTCGGTTCGCTGGGTTCGCTCCGTTTGCTCGGTGCGCTCGGTTCGCTCAGTTCGCTCCAGAAGTCGGCCTCGATCAAGTCTCCCCGTGTTTTTCCTACCTTTCCCACGTAATCC
The DNA here is from genome assembly GCA_030374805.1 of Gracilaria gracilis. Taxonomy (NCBI): domain Eukaryota; phylum Rhodophyta; class Florideophyceae; order Gracilariales; family Gracilariaceae; genus Gracilaria; species Gracilaria gracilis. The sequence goes on along the minus strand of JARGSG010000011.1, from coordinate 1,035,700 downwards.
GCTTCGAGGAGAGCGCGAAGTACGCCCAAAACCGCCCTCGCCATTTTCCACATCGCCGCTTCGAGGCGCACGCGTAGTACTACCCAAGCCATCCTCGCGACCCCGAACTACCACCTCTGCACGCGTTCGCCCTTCTGACGCCCACCCGCTTACATCCTCCGCATTCGCATTCGAATTCGCACTTCTCGTTTTACGTTTACCCAGATGTAATCGGACGACGACGATGCGCCCAGCGGTGCGCTCTAGATGTTGTCGCCGCTCGCCCCAATACCTGTTCGCCGCTCGACGTGATCGCAGGTCCCCCGTGAAACGCACACCTCCACTCGACGTGTGGTAGAAATATCGCACCGTTTTAGTACTTTTCGGAATCACTTTCCGAAAATTGGGACGGAAATTTCCCTTCCTGTACGAAACCTCACTGCCAAAAACTGTTACACTTTCACATTATATCACATGTACTCCGTATCTTCTATTCTATGTACTTGAACGTCAACCAACTCCCCCGAATCCTATCCCCATTTTGTTCACGTCACTGGATGATAAAAGTGACGACACCCACTCGCTTAGGGGAGTTCTCGTCCTCCCCTGTGGAACACGAGAGTTACAGAGAAAGCGTAATAAAATGTATACAATTCGATTTTACACATACTATGGTACACCTTTTGGTTCGGTGAGTCATAAATCAATTGAGCTCTACTGGATTACTTTGGGATTCGAAGACGTACCCCATGTGTACTCCATTCCATAATCTGCAAACAACTCTTCTCCCACTTCTACAACGCGAAGTGCCCGGACGGCAAGCATTCGGTACTCTCTTAATTGAAGTGGAGTTCGCCCAGTTCCTGGGGTTCGACTCACCGCCACATTGGCAGTCCGTCGCTGCTTCAAGCCATCCTCCACGGCATCCCTATCTTTATCCCCTTCCATATTTTTGGGTCGTTAATTGTTCCACCCAACGAAAATGGAGCGGGGACAATCCATGAAGGGATTGTAGGTAGTTCTCGTCTCCTTTCCGGGAGTTTCCGGAATACCTCGCCTCGCGGGCTAACCTCCATCGCATAAGTTCGAAAACGTGCGGCGGCGGCTCCTAAAAACCCTTCCCCATACTTCTTGCGTACCTCCTTCCTCTTGGTTAAGTCATGGTACACTAGAGTTCCGTAAAAGAAACATATCCCTTCGTTCTTCATGAAACGGCGCGTGGTAAACACTCCCACTCCTGCGTCATGATGATGAATTGACGACTTCCAAATGCGACACCCATACATAGTGGCCTCCAGTGCCAACACCGTGTTCCAATCCAGGAGACCCATCTTCCCTTGCAACGTTTTTGGCCACTCATGCAGCGCTTTGCGCCTGCTGACCATGGCCATGCCCTCCTCCCGCCACATCGATGCTCGGAAGTCCACAATATAAGGTGGGAACTTCTGATACTATGGGAAGCCGGATGGAGCCTTCCATGATCGTGAAGGAAGAGCGTTTCACTTGGGAAATAAGTCCATCACGCGATTCACAGAGTTTAGGACCTCCTGCCTAATTTGAATGTCCGTCTCATTGTCGCGCATGCACATCGCGAACCGAACAATTGACGCGTTCCTAGCATGCGCAAAACAGTCAGGGTCCAGCTCACAACCAATAAAATTCCAATGACGTTGTAACTCCATGCATGCCATGGCAGTCGAAAAAGTTCCCGCGAACAAGTCCACCACTGTATCACCTGGCTGCGAAAATCTGCTGATCAGCTCTTTCAAGAACGCGCGAGGTTTTTGTTCCGACCTCACCTTTTGCAACATGTAGCCCCCACCCTCCTTCTTTCTTTTCCATTGAAGAGTCTCCCCATTGGACATGGGCGGTACCTGGTCAATAACACTGTGGTACCCTGGATACCTCGACTGCACGTAGTTGAAGTTCTCATAGTTTACCATCGCATGCTGCTGTGCATAAGCGAGGCCACTTAGAACACCATGTATCGCATACTCCATGGCAGGGAACAAGGAGCAGGACCTGCGTCCCGGGTTTCGCATGGGGTTGCCTTGCGACCGTATAAAATGAATTAGGACCTGGTCCACAACAAACGATCGCCTCAGAACCCCTTGCTCGTTCTTTGCTCCAATAAGGGATAGCACCCTCGTTCACTGGTTCACCTGTTCCAATGCATAGAAGATAACGAAATGACCCCCCGGACGTAGCAGCCTTGATATAAGCTTTGCCGCCTTCTTCATATGCTCAGCGCTCAGCATATCGTACCAACTGTTCTCCCGGTTCTTATCGGCCCTTATGTTGTATGGTGGGTCCATATGAACCAGTTGATCTTTCCCCAATGGAGAGAATCCGTTGTTTAGCAGAGTCTCGTCCGTTTCCACCATATCCTCGAACCCGCAATTATAAATTCGAAAGTATTTCTCCATCTCTACTTCACAAAGTTGGAATGCCATTTTATCGTCCAACGAGGAAATGGCAGGAGGAGGCTGTATGTCAGCGTCGGACGCCTGTTCACCAACATCTTCATTCCCACTCTCACCCACTACATCCATTCCACTTCCGCCATCTCCATCCCCTCCTTGTTTACCCTCCGAAGGATTCCCCATTTTCAACTGCTCATCGTCATCGTCATGAATTTCGATGCCAGGCTCCGGTTTCGATATCGGCGTGAAAGGTATATCAGGGACCATGAGTGTTTCTTTGATTTTCAAAGGGCTTATTGTCTCCAAGATGGAGGACATAGGCGAGTTAGAGAAACAATCAAATCTCTGAGCAAACGCTCTTGACGGGTCCCTGTGAAACGTCTTTAGAACGGCCCATCGTCCAGGTTCTGATATTGTGTACAACTGCTCGTTCACAACAACCTTGTTCAGATCAGAAATGAACTCCTTTGCAAGCGTTCGGAGGGCCACATCGATGTCCTCCAGAAGATTCCATGCCCACTGTTGGACCTCGTCTTCCCGAAGAGTTTGCGTGTTGCTCGGGAGCAATCGATGGTCGTTGTCCTTGTGCAGGAACCCCTCGGAACGCGTTTCAATGGGTTTAAACTGAATTTAATCGTGCACGAGCAGTAGGAAAGAGAGAACCATGACCTCAGCGCTAGGGAATCTCAGAAATTGGGAGAAACAATCCCAGGCCTTTGTTACCAGCTGCGTACCAAAACCCGCACGCTGAGCTTGGAGATTCTGCGATATTTGCACATTTCCAAAAGGAGTGGAATATCCCTTCTCCCCCTTACGCCTCTTATGGCCCTGAAGGCGCTTTTTCATAGATACTTTTTGAATAAGGGAAAGAAAGAGAACTCTCTGGAAATGTGTAGCGATGCTCGTACCGAAAGAGAGAACTATGCGGCCCACACGCCTGGGAGCTATACTCATGGACTTGAAGAATTCGGTTACTGTCACATTCTTCGGTATTCCTTGAAAGTCCACTCTGGTATAAGCATCCCAAAAATCCCTCACACGCCTGTCTCTGTCTCAGTCCACGATGTCAAGCAATTTCGTCGACAGATACAGCTGACGGTACGAACCCTTCCCGCACACAGCCTTAAGCTCATCGTCGCTGTATGACGGGTGTGTGGGTCCGAGAAGGATAGAGAAGTACTTCTTGGCAACGTCTAGGACAGTGCGATTCTTGATGATATATTGAACGAATTCGCTGTGTCCCACTTTCCTAGGTTCGTCTTCCTCTCGCATTGTCGACACATAGTGATCACGGATGGCGAAACACGCGGTGAGAAGCTCATCCCCAGAACCGAATATTTTTCCAACCTTCATGTCGGATGTCGGAAGTGCCAGTGACGGTGACTTAGACCTGGATGTGGTTGCGGCAGCCATTTTAAACAATAAAGAGAGGCCGTATTATGAATACGGAAAGAGAACCAGAGCGGTCGTGAGAAAACAGATGATTGACGTCGGCAGTGGACGGCGAGCGCGTACAGACGGAAGCTGACGAGAGACGGCAGCAAACGAGATATGAGTGCGGATGGTAGACGGGAGCGGACGCCAGACGGCTGCGGAATTAGCGATGTGAAGGAGGAGTTCAGACGCCAAAACGGTACCAGAATTCTAAAGTAGAGGAGTAGAAGGAACTTGGGCGATGTTAGGGGGGCTTGTGCGGTGATAAACAGTTATAAGAGAAGGCAGGGATGGAAGGGGAATGCGGTAATTCCTAGATATGGAAGTATAGGCGAAGTTATAACTTATGGCTCTCCGGACAGCGGTCGGTGGTGCAGTGGCGCTGCATCACGGCTCTGATGAAGTGCCACCCGAGGCGGCCCGCTTTCCAGGCGCCGTGGGAGAAAAAGTAAAACAAAATTTAGTTTTTCGGACATCGGTCCGGGATGGAGTGGCGCTTCATCACGGCACTGATGAAGCGCCACTCCATCCCGGACCGCTGTCCACGCGCCGTGGCTGATGAAGCTGGACGAAACCTCGGACCGCTGTTCATGCGAAAAAGAAAAATTTCCACCCGGACAGCGGCCCCCTCGCGACTGGCTCTTGTTTGTAATGTGAAGCTGCGTGTACTTAAGCACCTTCGCTCTCCTGCCAACTGCCTCGGTAAGCACAAAGCTCTGTCCCTCCCCGTTACGGTTTCCGGGGATCTCTTCTTCTCCTGTCACAACCAAGTGATTCTCTCGGTTGTGACAGAAGAAAAATATATCGCCGGAAATTGTATAAGGGAGGTGCTCTTTCCGTCCTTGTTCTGTTGCGCGGACGTAGTAGCACACAAGGTACGTTCGACAATTTTGTTCGTTTTCTGTGAATCGTGCTAACTGGCGTACTCTTCTATTTTCCATGCTATTGCGTATTCAAGCCAGAGTCGCCGGACACAGTGAATGCCACTTCTGCATCCTTGCTTTACTGAGAACATTCGGAAGTGCTTGAGCTGGCCGTGATAAGCTCAATCACTGTTCGACTGTGGCTACTTATTAGACCGAATAGATTAGACTGCGTTAGGTCGAACTATCGGAAGTGGTCGAGCTACCGGTGATGGTAGACTACGATTATATGAGTTGCTCAACTCATATAATCGTGTTTAGCCATGACTGATATTTCAATCACTGAAGAAGAATAGTCCCCAATATAGTCACTAGAAGAATGTCGTGGCCAGTGATGAGTTCTTCTTCTCCGACAACCACATAATGCTCGTGGTTGTCGAAAAGGGGGTATTCATTATCGGTCACGACCTTGGGCGCTACAGGAAAATCTAATCATATGAAGTTAGAGAAGGCAGTCGGTAGAACTACCTTCTTCGATTTGATAGGATGTACCCTTGCGTCCTCCCGTCATTATAAGAAGATGCAGGGCTTTAAATATTCATAAAACAATCATAAGTGGAATCCGTCGTCGACGGCGGTCCGGGGTGTCTTCCAACTTCTTCCGCCACAGCACGTGGACAACCGTCCGAGGTGTCGTCCAACTTCATCGGCCACTGCGCATGGACAGCGGTCCGCGGTGGTGTGGCGCTGGACAGCGGTCCGGGGTGTTGTGGCGCTTCATCACGGCACTGATGAAGCGCCGCTCCACCCCGGACCGCTGTCCACGCAGAAAACTTAACGAACGCAATTCATTTCTTTTTCCTTCAAAAATGGGTGCCTTTATTCTATAGCTATGCGTACGTGTTAGTTATGACGATCATTTAAATTTCTAAATAAAGCGATAGTGAATTCTAAAACGTGAAATACGGAACCCCTACAGTTTAATCCTATATTGAGCGGGCGCATTGTTCGGTCAGGAAGTGAAAACAACGAACGTGATTGAGAAGGGAACGTCCACTATACGTTCTCGTGAGCATTCTTGACGGTCGTAATCCGCGTTTCGAATGGTTTGAACCCTTTGTATCCAACATGGCGCCTCTGAACCATAAAAGCGGGCGGGAGTCAGCGCGATCGAAGAGGAACAGCGAGGGGTCAGAAATGGCGCCGTTTACGCGAGCACGAGGAAAGGCGAAGGTCTCCACGCCTCGTAGGGCGAAATCGCGTTCCGGGTGGGGCACACCGCGCGCGCTGAAGAAGAAGACGAGGACTCCCGCGCCACATAAGGTAAAAGGTGGCGACTCTGTATCTTTGTTCATCAGCCTTGGAAAGGACAAGAACAGGGTTGAAGTTGGTACTCCAGAAGTACGTGGCGTGGGGCCTGCTGGTGGTACCGGGAAGGGGCTCTGCCGTTCGATGCATGGCCATATTCTAAGCGCCACTGCCTTAGAGGGTGAGGATTTGGTGGTTATCTGGAGGACGAATATTTCAAGTCATCTAGATGCGAAGTACCCTTACCGTTTCCAAGGTTCGGAGAAATCCCCGAGTAAGCCCGCCGAATTGTTATCGGCTGGGTTGTATGCCTGTGATACGTCGATGACGGCCTCAATTGGGATTCCGCAGAGTCCCACTACGCACCCCACTTCGCACCCTGGGGCCGGGAAGTCGTCCAACTCTCCGCCTGAGAGTGAAGATGTTGAGGAGGTCAAGTAATCGGCTGAGCAGTCTTCTAAAACCGCCAAACTCCAGTCTCCACCAACCACAGGAGGAGGACGAAGAGGTTCTAGAGGTATAAAGAAACCGGTGGGAGCAATTGAGATGGTTAACATCGTCGATGACTCCGATGACGATGTTGTGGAGGTCATTGGGACTACTAAGACTTCCCTGGGTGGAACTGAGGGCATTTGTTCGATGAAGGAGATAAAGTTCCGTCAGATGAGGTGGACACCACGCTGCCGCTACCGAAGATATCTCTCGCCGACTATGTTCAGCAGTGGTTGACGACGAATATCGAGATGATTGAAATCCCGAAGAAGACGGTTCGCAGTGTGAACCTGGCGCACAAGGAGGCCACGAAGATGAAATGCCACAACTTTGGTTGGCTTCCCTCCGCCGGTTCGATTGCTGTTACACTTGTAGGCAATTTGGATGCGAGTGAGATCGTTGACGGGAGACTTGTGCTGCCTGTAACACTTATAGACGGATATCACCGATTTCTTGTTTTACAGGACCTGCGTGAGGGAGGAGGGAAATGGGAGGATATAGTGAAGTCTCTGGATGTTGTGTTATGGACGAAGAAGGATGGTAATCCGATGGTCATGAATGAAGTGCTAGGACTTGGAAATCTCCTGAACGAGATGAGCTCCAATGTTCTGAAGATTTCTTTCGCAGACAAGCTTCACAGCACGGTGTCCTTCGTTGAAAACATCATTGACGAAGGAGGAGTGGATGTGGGGAAGGTGACGCCCAAACAGATAGCGGGCGCGTTGAAAAGAAGTGGGGCTATCGGGGACTATAATATGCGTCACTTGAATCGCTATGCGGCACTGGCTCTGAAGTTTGTGCAAAGCGAGGGGCTTCTCCAATTCTTTGAGAAGGTGTGTGAGGAGGGGCCGCCGCTGACGCTCACACATGTTTCCAGTGACCTCCTTATGAGACTCGCAGATGGGGAATTCCATTTCGTCGTCCGTTGCTTGCAATGGCATGTGCGACTGAGAATGTTCTCTGCAGGGAGGACGGGCCGTTTTGAGGATATGAAGAAGCACTTCTTTCAGTGTGCAACTGGTATGTTTAAGCTTTGCGACATGACTGCCAAGAAGAAGAAGATGACAGTTGAGGAAGTGATGCAGACGGTTCTCAAGATTGGAGGAAAGGGGGTATCTGTCTTGGAATATCTCGGGAAGCAAACAGCCAAAATGGAGCTCGCGGAAGCAAAGCGTTTGTGGGACTGAATGGTTTCATGGAACCCTATCATCAACGCGGGAGATGGGAAGGACGCGGGGAATAGGATGCAGGGCATTGGGCGATACATTACTATGAAGAAGGGGATTGTAGATTACTTGGAATCGGATGAGAAGAATGTGATGATGGTGAGAAAGAGAGCGTGGTTGGATGCTAGGTTTGGGCAGACAGCAGCCGCTCTTCGTCTGTGTAACAATAGTAGGGCGAAGAAGAAGATGTATGCGCCGGAAACAGGAGGACATTTGTTATGTACGGGGGAGGGACGCCCGAGGCAGGTTTTGCACACCGATTTCCGAGGGTTGACGAATGTGGAGAAGAACAATGGGGAGATTCCAGGATTCTTCATGATGGCCTCTGGGGGGAGCTCTTTTATGATATGGGTATGTGAGAGGTCACATAATATGTATGTGACGGATGACAAGAGTTTGAAAAGGCTGTCTCGTACGATGGTTGTGAAGAAGTTCAGGGTTCCACCGAACTCCATGTTGATTGGAAGGGTAGATGTGTGTCATGCTGGGGCTGGGTACATGGATGCGCTGGTGAAAGAGAATTGTCTAGGGTATCATATGTACTTTGTGCCCGAGGGATACAAGCTCCCTGATGCGGTGCACAGGCAGCCTGCTTTTCGGCCCAAATTATGAGATGAGGAATTTGGACTCGGGGAAGACCCAGACGACCAGCTGGACGAGGAGGAAAGTTCTTTGAGCAACTTTGAAATGGAGGAAGAGGAAGTTGGAGAGGAGGATTACGAAGAGAAATATGACGAGGTACAAGGCCACAAGGCTGATAACACGGATGGGGACTACGAGGAGGGACCGATGATAATGGATTATGAGGAGGACTAGATAAAACATGTAGGGCGTGTAGTGTTATGTGTGTGAGGGTGAGGTGATTTGACTAGTACTTAGGAATGAACGAATGTTTTGATATAATGGGAGCAAAAAAGGATTGTTGAAGAAAGAAAATGAGTTACAAGGCGTGGGGTAAGGAGAGAGAGTATTGTGCGTAGATACCTTTCTTACAAAATGAGACCAAAGTAGTACTGGTACTAAAATAGACTATATTTTCTAAGGACATTGTATAGTTGGTTTGAAAAGGGGCAGGGTCAGCCAAGCCCGCTCTCTTGGTATTCTCGGAGGAAAGGTAGAAGTAAGCATTTCTGAATTCGAACTCAGAGAATGACGTGTGGAAGCAGGTAAGAGTGCTGCCGTAGGCGAGGAGGGATTGTACTGTGGAGGGGATTATGCGGGAGGTAGCTGTGTTGGAGGAGACTATGCCGAGTAGTTCCTTCATTATCGTTGAGACTATGGTATTGTAGTGGGTGGCCACGTCATGCATGGTAATGAAGCCGTGGGAGGAACCAACTAGGTTGAATGAAGATATCCAGACGAGCTTTTTGTAGTAGGATTTAGAGAAGGCGTCTTCGTCGACGATATTGCAAGTGAGACCTGCGTTAAAGAATCGTTGTGCTAGTGCGAAAGCTCATTTTCCGGTGACAGTTGTGAGGCCGTTGGGAGTAAGAGGGGTGACGCCATCCTGTGGAGGTGCAGCGAGAGTGGGTACGGCGATGTAAAGATCTGCTCGTGCGGTGTGATGAAGACCATGTTTTGAAAGAATGGGAAGAATGTGGCTGTTCTGAATGAAGACCAAGTCTTGTCTGCGAGATGGAGGGCAGGAGCGAATTACTGTTTCCAACAAGTTGCTTCTGCCGCAGAAGAAAATGGGACCTTGCGGAATGCTGTCTGCGGCTATGAAATCTTGGAGTGAAAGAATGGTATCTTGAGGGGTACCGTGGTCGTAAAGCATGGAGCCAATACGGCCTCTGCATACAACAACAGATGGGGTGTGGTCATTATGTCGAATTTGTTGGATGCTGTGAGGATATATTGTGGTACAGGAGAGGAAGGGAGAGATGCTTAAGTAGAGAACGGCATTGGCGATGTATACATCGATAAAGTGGTTTCAGAGGAAATGATGGTTTTTATGACTAAGTAGTTGAAAGAATGAGGGAGGTGGGTATGAAGGGATTAGGACTGATGAATGTGTTTATGAAAAGAGATGTGTCTAAATGAAGTATAAAGGAAATGATTTAATGGTAAGGAGTTGAGGAACGGGCGATGTGGATTGATTTTGTGGGATGGTACTGAAAGGAAAAACGAAAATATGGAAATATCTGGGAGAAATGGAGTTTTTGGGGAATGGTGGGAAATTAAGGTATAGAAAATTGTGATACAAATAGGGCTGCGGGGTAGAGAAGTGTGTGCCCACGAGTGTAATGGATGTGATCAGGGGTGGCAAGGACGAGGGTTGTGGTAAGTCGCTCAGGCCTGTTCAAGTCGTTTATCGCCGGACACCGTCTTTCCTCGGGATGTCGAATGGATACGTTGGTGACGAAGAGCAAATGGCCCTGCTGCATAGGACGGAAGTGCCAGAGAGGCCGCCGCGGGAGGGAGGGGGTACTGAGGGGGTTTGTGTGAGTTAGAGGGTTTGTAATGGGGATGGAGGAGGCGGTGGAGGTGATAAGGATGGAGGAGGAGGACCGGAGAGAAGGTTTATGGGGGAGACGGAGGAACGGGTGAGGAAACTTGGGGGGAGTTTGAAGGAGCACTTCGATGACATGCTGTCGGAGATGGTGGTAGACATGGAAGAGGTGGTGCTGAGTGTGTCGGAGGTTGGGGTGCCGATGGAAATGATTTCGACGATTCGAAAGAGGATGAAGTTGACTGGGGTGGGGGCTGTGGGACATGGGAATGGGATGTTGGAGTGCGTGGGGAGGGAGATGGGGAGGCTGCGAAAGGAGAACATAGGGCTGAAGGGTAGGGTTGAAGTGTGGGAGGAGCAAGTGGGACAGGTGGAGAAGGCGTGCAAATTGCTGATGGATTTGAAGGAAATGGTGAGGGGAGGGGGAGTGGGGGTGGGATAGGGAGCAGGTGAAGCGTCGCCTGTGACGCCTGGTTCTCGGAGTGGGCGCTGGAGTGTGAGGGAGAGGGGGGGAGAAGAGGAGGGAGGAGAAGGTGTGGGGAGTCGACTAAAGAAGAGGAGGAAGGGTGGGGTGATGGTGGACGAGGATGGGAAGGTGTTTGTGCCGCCGCAGCTGCCGGGTGGCACGCCGTTGGTGGGTTTCGGGAGTGCGGCGGCAGATGCGAGGACGGCAGAGCGTATATAGGAGGAGCAAGAGGAGTAGAAACTGGGAGGGGTTAGAAGCCGCTTTCAGGCTAGGAGGGTGTACCAGAATGGGGAGAGTTGTCCGTTGGACTTCTTTAACTTCACGTTTAGGGAAACTGAGACTCAGGATCCGAATGCCGAGTTGGAGTAAACCAGCGCTGGTGACCCGAGGGTAAATTTTTTGAGTGATTTTGACGACTGCGACGAATATGAGGTAACGGGCAGTGGCGCACGAACTGCAAACTAGCATACAACTTCAACCAATGGAGTTGAACTGCGGCACGTGGAAATGCGATTTCCAAAAAAAAATTTTTTACCTTGCCAGCTAGCGCAATCTGCGAAATTGCTAGTTTTTTCGGACTTTTATTTTCATCACTAGCCATCTAGCATACTAAACTAGCATTCTGAGAACACCGACGTATGCAATTGGACAGGCGAAAGTACGACGGCATCCGAAGATCGAACGTCGATAAAATCTTCCACCTTTCCGTCATAAACCACGAGACCGTCTTCAAATTCTTCACCATCAATATCTTGAATACAGAAAACGACAGAACCCCACACGGGGAGCTTATCACAATGCTTCGCGAGCCTCTTTAGTTTCTGTTTTTCGTACAAGCTAAAACGGATTCATTAGGTTTGGAGGCACTTGTCGTCCGTTCAAAAAGCCGTAACAACAGCTTTTTGTCTTCATAAGCATACGTATCGGAATTTTTGCAATAGGCTAACAAAGCCTTCTTCAGTTATTCATGGGCTATCTTTGAAATCCTTATAATCTCTTCTGCATAGGGCATCGAGAAAGGCCGGAACGCGTTTTGCGGCAGAGCAGTGCCTTTTTTATCTCCTTCATGAACTCCATCTCCTTTCGTCCATTGTTCTCGGTGTCTCCGCCATAAAAGTTTTCCTTCGTTCAGAATCGCATTTTGTAGCTTCTCTAGTATGATATTTGAAAACTGCAAGTATGTAAAGGGAACCGGTGCATAGCCATGCAGTCTCGACGTTCGTAAGAAGCGTTTGGCCTCCGCTACTGTACTTCTGCTTCTTCGGGTAATTCGGGCAAGTACAACATTGGTAGGCATATTATAGCTTCTTTCAAGTGCCCAGTTATTAACATCTGCAGATCTTAAGAGAGCTTTCTCGGTTTGGGTTAAAGTCATAGACAGGCTCGAAATTGACGCGCACAGTGGGGTTCTGCTCTGAGCACGCTGTGGATATCTTGGGTAAGGCAGACTTCTCGATGGAAGTGGTGTAATACAGAAGCCCTTTTTATCCACTGTGAAGGAGAAAACAGCGCATGCAATATGTTGAGACGGAAAGCCTACACATATCAGCGATGTATAGCGCTCCCCCTGAGCCAGAGGTAAATCGGCGTTCTTAAATTTGTACAAAACTCCAAACGAACATTCCGCGTCGCTCGAGCTTGTGAGATATTACAGTGCGCGTGCCTTATCAAATATGGTTTAAACTGCATCGGCGTGTTGGCAACCAAATGTCGCCGTAACTACCACTCGGTGTTTCTCATGTTTTGAACATGTAAAAAAACCATCAACTCCCTCTCACTAGCAAGCTTTAACGAAGAGCTTTGCAACAGCGTGTTACGGAAGCGTATTTAATCATGACTTCAGCCCGTACAAACTTCAATTGTCTTGCCGAGTTATAAGCTCCAAGTTATATACCGTCGTTCGTTCAGCGCAGTGCACAGTGAACGTGTCAGACACTAATCGTGAGGAAATCATGCAGTATGGATAGGTGCCAAACAGCTACAGGCGCCAACCCAGGCAGCAAACAACTATGAAAAACAGCTGAAAAACTCCGGCGCTCTGCCTTATTCGCAGGTTTTTAGGTTTTAGGGTTTAGGGGAAATTAGGGTTTGGGGGGAGTTTGGGTTTAGGGTTTAGAGGATTAGGAGTCTTGGGGCGTAGCCGTTTTAGGGCCTAAAGGTTTTTGAAAGGTACGTCTGGGCTCCAATGTTGTTCGGTAACACTTGATCAGTTAGCTAATCTTTTAGAAAAGCATGCGGTACTGCTCACTTGCATACACAACATGGAAAAGGCCTCGAACTCTGCACAATAATAGAACTCTACAAAATAGATTAACTGCAAACTGAAATAACCAACGAAAATTCCAACAGGCTCGTAAGTTTTATTTTTCTAAAAGCAAAGATCTTTAGATTTCTGTGAATAGACATCACTAATGTTTTTAAATTTGACGTACACGTGGGGACGGATAAAATAATTCTTCGGCTGATGAATATAAAAAATGGCCATTATATATTGTATGCCTAACCGTGGAATAGAGTTTCGGAGCTTGAAATCTAGCGAAAAATTTTTTCTCGCAACCATATCTGTCAAAACAACAAACTTTCTATATATACATTTACCAATAGTAATAGAATATTTTTAAATGGAAATATAGTATCTTCGTCGCCGTTAAATACCAATGTGGATTTTCAACTTCCAAGTTTGTACTAGTAAGAAATGGGAGGCATTCCGTAAATTTCACGCCATTTTGGCTGTGGAGTTGTACAACTCTCCCGACGTGATTTTGTTGTAATAATATCTAATATAAGGAAAGAAATTAAGATTCGTCTGTGTTCGAGGTGAAGGAAATTGATGAGTGAATGACATTGGATTGAATTTCTTCCTGGTCACTACAGTTCCCCTTCTGAATCTAGTTACAATTAATCTTTCTAATCTAATCTCTAACTCTAATCCGTATATTATGCTTTTTGGTTAAATATCCTTAGTTTGTTAAATCTCAAGTCCGCTAAGTCGGCCCAATAAAAATTACTATCATCCTAAAGCGCTTTACCATACACGCTAGAGCAATTTTTATTATCGTTTTAGATATGGATAAGTATTGACAGAGATTGATGTGAGAAAGCAACGAATTCTTGAAAGATGCGAGAAACATTGGGTTCACGAAGTCGAACTGAACATTTGCACTTTGAATTGCTGCCAAACTAACCAATAGTGTGCGTTGGCATATTTCTGTTTCCAATGTGCAATATGAAGCCGCTTATATGTCAACGTGGAGGCAAATGACGATTCGGTTTGCTTTTTTATGCTGAGGGAGGGGGTCACTTTTCTTAGCCAACGCAGATTTTGAATAGCGCAATTTGATTGTGGAGAATAGATATTGGTTACTAACCCCACTGCTCTCTCGTAAAGCAGCCTACTGTTTGTTCAGCTGTAAAATAAGTTACAAATATGAAAAATACGAAGACAGATCAAAGGTAATCTTAAGTTTACCGACCTAGCACATTTCGTTCTTCCCATTCTAAACCATGTTTAAACTCCTGCTACTCGTCAGATCTCCTTTGAAAAGAACGTCGGAAGAACTCGACCATTTGGAGTGTATTTCTTTCCCTATGAAGCCTCCCCATCTGATCCAACTTCTCTTTAAGCCTCATTTCTTCAAACATATTGTAACTGTTCATCAGTTTCCAAAGCCCATTGGCAGTGCTATCCGGGCACATGGAAGCAAACAAACGCCCATTCACGTACACATGCCGCCTTGTTCTCGTGACAACCAAGTTCTTTCTCCGTACGGGCGTTTTGGTGATGCTCCCCATATAGAAAACACCTCGAACCTAACGCAAAGAGTACAAAAGGCACTAAACCCGCGATAAAAAACCTTGCAACAACTGCCCGGACCTGTTCCCGAGAAGCAGACACGAAAACACGGCGCTAGTTTCGGACAGTGACAGTGTCGACGGTGACATCTAAAACAGCGTGGGGACGGCGATGGAAAAGGTAGCCCCCGCAGCCAATGAAGACTGCACTATAGCAAAGAACGATTGTCTCGCCAATCGTGGCAGCGAAGGGGACAGTCGCGGACTCAAGAGCGACAGTTGTCCTTGTGGCGAGAGGAAAAATCGCAGCTAGACACACAGCGACTACAGCTACAAACCGAACTTCACCGGGCACTCGTCTTTCACCATACATGAACGGTACACGTGGTCATTTCAACCAAACATAAATTGTCGTGTACTACGTGGATGGGAGGAAATGGGCTATCCATGGGGCAAAATCAAGCGTCCAGAATGTCTCCAGCTGTACAATTGCACGAAGGTAACTGCTTTAGACGGCGCCGCAGAGCTGCGTGCCGCAGAGCTATGCATTTGCGTATTTAGTTTCCGAAACCTTACCGCCAAGATCAAGAAATACCCCCTTCAAGAAGGGTTTTCGAAATATGCATGTTTTCAAAAGCTACGATGCAGACTATACTGGAGATTATGGAAATTCAAATCCCATGCACTCGTCAGGCATCTTCTCGTGACGCCTGTTTCCAAGTCATTTCGAGATCGCCAAGTGTGAAAGGAAAACTTGTGAACCTATTCAAGGAAATCGCTTTCCTGTATGAAAATTCCACTTGTACTTCTGGGAAGCGTTTTTTTGGATATGACTAGTGGTTCGATTATGACGATTAATTGTTGCTGGAGCTGCGTCTCCAGTCCACTATTGACCACGGAACCGAAGGTCACCGTGCGAAAATCTCCCTATCTCATCTCAAAATCAAATTTTGTTCTCCCTGGGGCACGTCTGTGTTCTGCAAAGTGGAACACTGGGTGCTATGTGTGGAATAGTTGCTAGCTTTAGGCGTTATCTGGGCGCGCGCGGGGGTGGCAGAGGCTGGCACTCAAAAAATTAACAAATTTTGGAATATTGTATTCCATCTCGCGCAGTTTAATGCTAGGGTCTCCTAGTATTTCGAGAGGTTCGCCTCGCAACCCATCCGAACTACACTCTTTTCCACGACCTTCTGCAAATTTTCCATCCGTGCTAGTTCCAATTTTTATTTCGCCCGAAAATGCGAAGCAATTGCCAACCCAGCCACCCTAAGAAATCCGCTCATTCCTTCCCATCTCTACCTCCACTCAACACCGCCACCCCCTTACCATACTTTAGTCGATTTTTGCACCTCACGCGTTCGGATCCCGCGTTTCCGTCTCCTCAAACGTCATCTCGTAGAAGTTCCGCAGGCAGCTTTCCCCATTCTTGTACACCCTCCTCGCCCCAGAACGGCTCCCCATACCACCATCCTCCGCTCCCTCTGCTCTTCCAGTATGCGCTCCGCCGTCTGCACCGCATGCGCCGTGCTTCGAAACCCAGTCAACGTCGCAACCCGCAGCCCCAGCCGCACCTCCTCTCCTGCCACCTTCCCTCCCTCCTTGCGTCTCTTCTTCAAGCGAGTACCCACTTCCTTAGTCTTTAGCGTCACAGGCGATCCCTTCTCAACCTTCATTCCTCCCTTGGCACAACTTCCTCCCACCTTCCCTCCTGTCCCCGTCAGTATCCCGTTCACCTCCACCAACAACAACCGCGCCTTTTCCACCTCTCCAATCTGCATCTCCAGCATCTACAACCTCCTCTTTAGCATCACATTTTCCTCCTTCAGCTCCCGTATCTCCTTCCCTACGCATCCCACCATCCCATCCGCATGACGACCCATCTCCATCCCCAGCACCTTCAAACCATTCCGCAAATTAGATATTGCTTCCAATGACACCCCATTACCCTCCTCACTCAACACCACCCCTCCCATCTTCGCCACACTCTCCGCAATACAATCATCCATTCGCTCCTTCATCCCAACTCCCAACAACCTCACCCGCTCTTTCATTTTCCCCGTAAATTGCTCTTTCCTACCTCCCGCTCCACCTCCACCCTCCATGTGCTCCCCAATCCCCAACTGGCTCAGGTGCACCGCCTCTTTCCTCCATATCCCATCCTTCTCCCCCTTCTTCTCCACCACCTTCGAGCCCACATCCGCAGCCCCTGCTTTCCCCACAGCCACAACCTCCTCCTCTCGTGACCCTCCATCCACCCGCGCAACTTCGGCCACTTCCCGCTTCGGAGACGGCGTTCCTCCGATCTCCTTCCCTTCCAGGAACGCAAGGAGCTCCTCGTCCTTCACGTATCCGTTCGACATCCTAGAAAAGCCAAAAGCGTCACCGAGAGCAAAAATTAGGTGCCATACCGTGCAATCGACGCCGTACTCGTTTTCCGTGCCACTGCCTATGCGCACGGCCTATATCTACAACTTACTCCTTTCTGTTCCGACCGGTTTCGCCCCAAAACCGTCACTGTCCTGTACGCCTCGCCAGCACTCATGACGCCCGGGCCGTAGTGAGGATAACAGACCTCCGTAAGCTACTAAAGAATGTAGTACAGGTGGCTGTGAAACAGACCCGAACGGGAGTTAGTTGTACATGGCTGCGATGTTTCTGCAAACGCGATATCCAGTAGTAGTAGCACGTGTGCCCCGGATACAGATATTCGGGACCGACCGGGGCGGCAGGGCAAAAAAAATTTTAATTTTTTGGACAGCGGACCGATGTGCAGTGGCGCTTCATCAGTGCACTGATGAAGCGCCGCGACACCCGGGTCCGCTGTCCGGGGGGTGGTCTAGACCAACGGTCCTCGATGCGTTTGGAGATACTGAAAACCACCACCCTAACACACTAATTTAGGGTGTTTCCAGAGCATCCGCAGCAATGCTCACTATACTAACGTGAGTAATAAATGCAGCCCTATGAGTGTCTTACTAGGCTCAAAGTCCCCCTGAAGGAGGATTTAACTTCATGTGAGCCTATTCTGTAAAGGAATGACTTATATGATGTTTGCGCACGAGCATTCGTGCGTGACAGTAGTCTGTAGAGACCCGCGTGTCTCGCCTACGGCTATACAGCGATATGTATCGAGCGGACGGGGTCCGCGCCAGACAGTCGCCCCTGTGACGTTAGTGTAGAATTGAAACAACTCTATTGCTATTTATATTTATATTATCACTCGGATTTTAGAGAGACCAATATCTTGGTGGAAGAGTAAAAGTTTCATTCCCTTAGGGAAAGGTTCGTACTACATTCTTCGAAAAACACGACGACTGGGAAATGGCCAGGAGTGCAATGGCGCTTCATCGTTGCATGCATGAACCACAATTCACCTCGGTCTACCGTCTACCGCGTCAATGCACAGTGGCGGGTCGCACAACGGGTTCCCTGGTCGACACGCCGACAAAGCAGACCTACAAGAACTCCAGCTTTATCTTTCATGGCGCGCGGAGAGGGAATCAAGAGAAATTGGTACTTCATCTATGGCAGGTGATACGTCAAAGAGATGTTAAGGAAAGCTTGTAGACGCAAGAGACACGGAACTAAATAAATGTGGAGATATACGCGATGTTACTAATAAGGACAAGTAGGAAAGTAGACTGGGGTCTCATTGCGCTTCATCGCTGCGCCGATGGAGCGCCATGCCACCCCGGACGGCTGTCCCAAAAAGATTATATAATTCCAATTAATTAAAACGACAGCCTGAAACAGCGGACCCAGGTGTCGTGGCGCATCATCACTGCACTGATGAAGCCCCACTGCACATCGGTTCGCTGTCCCAACGCCCCGTGTGTGGCAAAACTGTGGTAGTGGCATACGTGGCACCACCAGCGCGCCGATGAAAGCGGACCCGGGTGTCGTGGCGCTTCGTCGGTGCACCGATGAAGCCCCACGCCACCTTGGCGCGCGGTCCGAACGCCCCTTGTGTGGCAAAACTGTGGTAGTGGCATACGTGGCACCACCGGCGTGCCGTTGACAGTGGACCCGGGTGTCATGGCGCTTCATCAGTGCACAGATGAAGCGCCACTGCACATCGGTTTGCTGTCCCAACGCCCCGTGTATGGCAAACCTGTGGTAGTGGCATACGTGGCACCAGCAGCGCGCCGATGACAGTGGACCCCGATGTCCTGGCGCTTCATCGGTGCACCGATGAAGCGCCAAGCCACCTTGGTCCGCTGTCCCAACGCGCTGTTTCTGGCAAACCTGTGTTAATGGCATACGTGGCACCAGAGAAAGATAGAAGTTGGTGAGGAGCTCTATGTCAGTTATGGTGTGGAGTACAATTGAGACTGGGCTCTCACTCTTGATCCCGCTGAGGTTGAGGAGTGGTTGCGAGGTTTATAGGCAACTCCCTTTGTGTAGCTGCACGATTTGTAGTTTCCAATGATTTACACAGGTTCTGTAAACTGACCGTTATTGATTCCGCTATTCCATACATCATACTCCCTTCCGTGTCCAACCATCCTCACTCTTTCACACAGTTCTCCACATCCCCTTTAATCTCCAATCTCTTCGTCTTCCCTGTTTTCTTTTCTCAGCTTGGGCATTGGTATCAATTAACAACATAGTGGACAAGGCAAGAACGCGGGGCACCCAGTCGCGCAAGAAGCCTGTAGGGAAGAAGAAGAAACTTGGTGAGGATACCAGAGGTTCAACACGAGTGGATGTTAAAACAACGCCACGTCAATCACCAGCAACGAAGGCCAACCACGGGCCTAATCCCACCGTCGGTCACCGCCATTCTCGGCGCAAAGCTACCTCTGAGAACACTAGCGATGTACGTCAAAGTAAACCATCGCCGAGCTCCCCAACGCGTTCCACTGGCAACGTAGAACAAAGTCCTAACTCCAAATAAATTTCACCGGTTCCGAAAGCTCGAGAACCGGCTGGTCCGTTGACAAGGGATATTGTGGAAAAGGTTCGAGTTTCACAAGAGGAACAAAAGAATGTCCGTGTCTCTGAACTGGAAAGTAGTCCCACTGCAAGAGACCTACGACGGAGTGCGGGAGATCTTACAACCATTCCACGGCCATCACCGTTTTCGACGCGAAGGGCATCTACAGTTGCTTTGAAGCTCCGAAGGGTCGGCATACAGCGTGTGGGAAGGGTAAATCCTCGGAACTCTAATTTGTCAGGTCGAAAAAGACTCAGAGAGGATAACTCTGAGCGGCGTGTGGCTGGCACTGTGGACAATGCGGATAATGCAGGGGATGGAATAACTCCAGTATATCGTGCAATGAAGAGGACTCTAACCTCTACTGTTCCACGAAGAACAGAAGTAGATGGAGTACAGGGAACAAGGGAGGTACATGAAGTGGAGGCGGAGGAGGAAGAAGACAGACGAACTGTTGAGAAAGAAATCACGTCGTCTGTAAACCACAGAGATTTGCTGAAAGAAATCAACAGATTGAAAGCAAAGTTGAAGAATTTGGAGAACGATTTGATGATACGCTGATTCCTTGTAAATGTTGCGCAAGAGCAAAGCACAGCATTGAAGACTAAGCTTGAGGAGAAAGAACTGGTGATTGAAGGTTTACGTGGCGCATTGAAGCAGGGTGGTAGTAACACTTCCTGTACCGGTGAACCCGAACGAACCGGACGAAAGAAGAATCGAATCGCTGTAAGCGATGCGTTTTGAGGGGTTGCGAGAGAAGTGTATCACAATATATTGACTTGGGCCAGGAGAGAGACCAGTGAACTGTGTTTTGAATGTGAGAAACCTTCAAGGAATCGGGTCAATCGAGCTGAGATATTGGAGGGAGCGACGGAGAATGGAGAAGAGGTAATTCGAAACGAGGGAGATGGAGTCGCGATGGTTCCCAAGAATCCTGTGGAGCTCCTCGCCAGTTTTGGAATGTTCACACCATCTGTTGAAGGGGGTGCGGATGCGCTGCTGAAAACTATGGTACAAAGTGAGTTGAAAGAAGTGAGTTGGGAGGGAATTAGACAGGCCTCTCTCACAGAAAGATGCATATTAGAAGTGTGTGCGGATATGTGTCTAAGGCATAGAATGAAACAGACAATGAGTGATGTTGTGGGGGTGCGAAAGAGAAATACAAGGGATAAATTGTTTTTGTTGTTGGGTTATGATCTAATATGGAGAAGGACGAAAATGGTAGAAGAAAATGCCGATGAAGTTGAACAGCAGCTGAGGGAAGCACAAGAGAACATCTTGCGTCTTGGAGCGAATGGAACCCCCACCACGTCATGGTGGAGGAAGGCACCGCTTGATCGTTTGAAGTATTCGAAGGCTAAGAATGACGGGGATGAAATGGATACGAACGACCAGGACTTGTTCTTCAGAAACACGGTAGGCGTAGAAGTGTTGAAGGACTTCATTGCGTATGATGTTTAGGACAAAGAGGAAGGGACATTAGTGGATGGCACGATGCTGACACTTGCACGCTTAGAAGCATGGATTCTGAAGTTTGTCTCTCGTGTTACTGCTCAATCTCCGAGAGGTGGGCAAAGGCAGAAACAGTTCGCGAAGAAGTATGCGGAGTTATTACCTCTTTGTTTGAAAGAGTTGTTGGAAGATGTCCGGCAACATGTACAGAGAGGTTATTCCAACGAGTTCCATCACTATGGGAGTGCAGTACATGAATAGACTGGAGTGCTGGAGAATGATATGAGGGAGGCTACGATAGCGTTTCCAATGCCCTCGAGCGGAAAGATATACTTAACGTTGCGTGAACGTTTCTTCGTTGAGAATGTGAGCAAAAGAGTGGGATCAGTTACAGATTGTTTTATCGGAGAGTGTGAGGAAAGAGACGTAGATTTCAAGGAGATGGACATGCTGGGTTTTGAAAGTAGCACACTAGTGGGGAGAGGATTGCAACGTGGTGACAGTGAACAAGAAGAATGACTGGGAATCTTTTACTGTTCTACTTCTATACGAGGTTCTTCGGGTTCAGTTGGGTTTTGAACAGGCTCATGATAAAACCAATTGATGTAGAATCGATGTTGGAACCATTGAAGTGTAGCAAAAAATATCTGGGCTGGATAATTAGAACGAACTATATGTACTGTTCCCTGTATTGATGAACCCGGAACCATTTCGTACGAAGGGGTGAGGTGTTCTGAGCTCTTTAGTTTTGAATGGGCAGGGAAGGGTACAGTGTGGTTTTGCTCATCACTTGTAGCCCAACGTAAAGATATGCATTGCAAAATATTGTCCAAAGCTGTTGCGGGAGGCAATACTTCAAAATACCGAACAAATGCCACTTCTGGAATAGAGCCCGAGTATTCGAGAACAGACACACGAACAAGAGCGACTACTTGAGCAACCCATGTTGCACCTTGTTCTTATTTGACCAAGATGGTCGAGAATTTGGGCTTCCTGCTCGGTCCGAAAGCTGGAGAGGAAAACACCCTTTGGTTGACAGGGTACTTGTTTCTACCTGGGGCGATAGAATTGGACAAGGCCTCAAAATGTCGTAGAACGGGAACCATACCACCTCTTACACCTGCGGAGTTCACGGGTGTTATCCTGATCTTCTCCGGTAAGTGGGATATGGAGTTATCTTCGAGCGTCTCCCCAACCAGGTTAAGGAACGGACGAAGTGCTTGTTCCCCAATTTGGTCTAGAATGGAGATTGTATCATTATCCTGGAGGTCTTTCTTAACATCAGATAACGTCAGTGAAGATGAGGAGAGCCGCCTAACGTAGTGTCGAAGTTGTCCCATGGATATCGAACGACCCCTCTTCGTAAATCGAGGAAGTTGAATAGAAGGTATTGGGGAAGCGTATGGTGCGCGTGCCATGCCTTCTTGGAGATCATCACCAATCCATTTCTTTCTCATATTTTCATGGTCGATAGAACGAATGGTTTCCTGCACAGCCGTTGCCGTTCTTCTCGACGTTCGCCGATAATGCCTTTTGAATAGGAGGTGGGCATGCTCATATATCTCTGCATCGTAGTATTGGATACCTCCTAGATGTCTGATATCCTCGACGAGATGGTCAAGAAGATGAAACTTCAACGTTCCAAGTCTAGAGGGGTGGAAGTCGGCTAATTTTCTGGTCGTACATTGTTAGAAGGCTGTGATCTGGGCCTGGAGAGCTGTGAGAGAGCTTTCGTTCCAATGTGGTTCTCAATTGTACCTGAAAATGGCGCCGACTAAGTCTGAGTATTGTGTGAAGATGGTTATGATAGGTGCTGTTTCATGTTCTCCACAACATGTATCAAAGAAAGCGCCTATGATTGGGAAAACCATGTCCAGTGCTTTGTAGTTCTTTGCCTTCAGCATTCCGCGTAGACCTTCGTTGGTGAATACACCGTTGAGAGACTTGCCTTTTTCTTGTGTAGAAAAGTCTATGTGCAAGCCTCTAGCGGGGAAGTCCCTTTCCATGGCCGCGAGGATGGCGTTTGCATGGTTTAGAAGTTGCGTGCGAACTGTTCAGAAGGAGCGCGGTGCAGCTGCTCCTATGGTGGTTAGCAGCGTGTGTGACCAAAATCGCTCAATAGTGGCTGTTTTAATGAGCTTTCATATGCCAAGATGAAGGTTGTGCAACGGTTCGAAGGAAAGAGGCTGTAAATAGAAAGTCCTGCAATCAAACGAAGGATGAAAGGGCTTTCTAGAAAAGATATGGTAAGAGATACGGAGTTAGAGCGCATCAGAGAATCTGCCTGAGCTCTTCTGTCTCTAGCTCGGCGGGGACGACGTTCAAGGTCTTCTTGCTCTGCATTTTTCAAGACTGCGGAATGTGTTTCCCTCAGTCGTTTTGTCTGGTTCTGTGTGCGCAAGGAGAAAGGGGTAGGCACATCACTGGAGAAAGCTGAGCGTGGCACCTGGCATCTGTGAGAGGGGCGTCCGGTCTTTGTGCCATGAAGAATAGACTGAATATTCTTTGCTTCAGGTATGTCTTCGCAGTAACTTGCCAACAGTGGATGGCATATCCGATGGACTTTGTCTTTCCCGGTGAACTCAATTCCTTTCAATGCAAGGTTTAGAATAGGCTCTAGAACACAACGAAGGCAGTGATGCAGAATCTGCCTCCTCGCATCGCGGAAAGATTTGTTGGAAACGAAGGGCATGGAATCTGTATGCGACGAAGGAAGTTCTTCGAGAGCTGTAGGGAAATACGCAACTACCGTGAGGTCCTCGCGGATACATTTGCGGCGTAGATGGTCGGAACAGTTGTGGAAAACGAGGTGAAGTGGATAGGCGGTGACCGAAGTTTGCTTTAGAGTTGTTGAAGACTTATCGGTGTACAACTGCAGAAGACCTACGAGAGATTCACTGAAACTTATTCCTTGAGTATGCCAAACTATTCTATTATCCAAGGAGCCCATTATCACTTCCTTCAGCTTGGAGGTGGCGTCTTTTGCGAGATTTGCGGACATGGGATGAGAAATTTTCGCGGAGTGGGTCTGGGGGATAGGATAGAAGAAGGTGTTTTCGCTGTTAGCCAACTGGAGCTGCTTCAGGAGGGTCTCAATTGGGTCTCTCGTGTAGAGGGTGGCACTGGACTTACATCCTTGCGGGGAGATAGAGGTTCGTTTGAATCCATCGTTGGAAGCATATCGTTCGAAGATAGCGTTCTTGAGTTCCGTACAGCGCTTGGAACTGGTGATGGTTTTGTTGAAGCGCTTTTGCGAGAAGTGGGGGTTCCGGAGAAGACCAATGAGCTCGTCTGCCTCACAGTGACCAAGGTTGGAGGCTACGGAAGCGAGACAGACGGTAAGATAATCCATGTGAAGAGCGCCGAGCGACTCTTCGGAAGGTGGAGGAGTAGATTCGTTTCCAATTGAGGTTTCAAAGGGTGGGGGAAAGGGTGACGGAGGTTTAGAAATCGACTAAATTCGGTCTAGTTCCGGAGGTTCCGGTGGAACGGAGACCTCCATTTCTTTGGGAAGGAGAGACTCGGTAGTACGGCAGGGAGCTGTAACGGTTTCCGAAGAAGATGCGTTTGAAGGTGGGGTAGATAACTTGGAACGCTTGCTCCGTCGAATGCTGTGCTCACCGTATGGAATGGCTTTGTGACGGTGAGGACACTGACTGACGTGTCTCTGAAGCGGCAGCACACCTCGCGCCATGAACGGACAACCGCGCTGTTTGTGCCTGCAGTAGTAAACCATAATGGAGGGAAAGGGCTGAGAGAAGGGGACGGGAACAAGCACGGAAGAGAGGCGGAAGACGGAAGGACGGTGGGGAGGATGCTGAGGACAGAGAAGGAGTGGAGAATAGATTTGAGTTTAAATCACGTGCTTTTGTTCAAAAAGGGAACGCATGGACACGTCGACCTTGACGCCAGAGTTCAACCCTGATTATCCACCACTGAAAATAATTCTGTCGATTGACAACGATATATCTGTACACTTGTCCGATCTCGGCCAACGACGCGTAAAATTTTCTGTGGCCTCGCCTCCTCCATGAACTGGGATCGTCGTTCGGGCCTGCGTCACAGTTGATGCTGATGTAGGTCACTGGCTTCTGGTACGTTTGAAAACGACGTTCTCTCCCATTTTCATCCGAAGCTGACTACGTTTTCCCATTGCGCTTCGACGAAGGCGATATTTGCTCCGTTTCGTTCTGTTTCTCGCGTGCGGTGCGCAAAACATGATTGATGCTTTCCGAAACAGTTCTCTCACGTCCTAATCGCATGATCTCGGACATCATGCGATTAGGAAGTTGAACGAACCATTTCGGAGAATCTCCTTTTGCTAAGGTGCGGACGTTTGGGTTCTTTGGTGAGGTTATTCTTCCACGCTTCATACTTCTGAACCAACTACTAATATTTCTGAAACGATTCGGAACTGGTCTGTACAGAAGAGTTCGTAATGGTAAGTTTGGGAAAGCGAGGTTGGGCACTTTATGCTTCGTTTCTGACATTTTAAGCGGAATTGTATTACTTTGCAGGTAAACGCTTCTCGATATGCATCTGGGCGT
This sequence comes from Gracilaria gracilis, assembly GCA_030374805.1. Lineage (NCBI taxonomy): Eukaryota > Rhodophyta > Florideophyceae > Gracilariales > Gracilariaceae > Gracilaria > Gracilaria gracilis. Next base: position 1,010,330 of record JARGSG010000011.1, on the reverse strand, counting down.
AGTCTAATGGTCAGCGAGTGCGTTACGTGTACGAGGCAGCATGAGTGATTCTGAATGGTAAGTTGGCTATGTTTTCATTGCGGGTTGGTTTCTTTCTGGCTTGATTCTGACATGCTCTTCATCATTTCATTGCTAAACAGGTAAAGGATTGTTTCTTATGATGCCGGTTCTCAGACTAGACGATTATGCGGATGCTCAACGGTGGCACAGCTGACCATCCGCATACTCCTATAGTCGCAGTGCCTCAATTTCTTGAATGCGTTCATGTTCTTGGTACGTCTTGTTGAAATAGTGTGTTGGGAAACGCGTTTCTAAGTATTCAAACTTGTTATTTTATCTTCTTCGCCGTTGAACACAGGTACTGTTGTTGGAGAGCGCGAGGAATGTGGCACGATGCGGAATGGTTTTGTACAGAAGACTGCGTAATTGTAAGTTTAAAATTTGGGAAAGCGAGATTGGTCACTTTCTGCTTTGTTTCTGACATTTGAAGCGGCATTGTATTGATTCACAGGTAAGCGATTTCGATGCGATTGCATACGACGTTGGTCTAATAGTGGGCACGTGCGGTACGTCTACGAGGCATAACGAGTGATTCTTAATGGTAAGTTGGATATGTTTTTATGGCATGATGGTTTCTTCTTGGTTTGATTCTGACATGTTTTCCATCATTTCATTGCTTGACAGGTAAAAAATTGTTTCTTATGCTGCCTGTGTGGCGACTAGGAGAATATGGGGATGGTCAACGGTGCCTTAATCTCTTGAATGCGTTCATGTTATTGGTGCGTCTTGTTGATCTACTCTGTCTGGGAACTGCGTTTTTCAGTAATCTAACTTTTTGTTTCATTTTCTTAGCCGTTGAACACAGGGAGCTCATGGTGGTACTACTGACTTTTTTTTCTTATAAACAAATAGCACTCTGATATGCGGTACGTTTCTCACAAGAGTAATACTCTACACTCCAGATTGCGAATACTGACAACTCGCTTCCTTTCCGATCCCAATACAGGTAGAACTAATTTCGAACGTTTTGCGAGGCGGTGAGCGCTACGTGCGATGAGCGAACTGACATGCGACGCACAAACCGAGTAGTACAGTATCGCCATGAGGCGCTCCGCCTCATGGCGGTACTGGAGTTCGCAGGTCGGCTCGCATTCTCTGCAAAAATGCTCGCGCGGAGCGCCGTTCAATGGTACTGGCAAGCATGAACCTGGCGAGGTTGACGCTCGCAGATGCCATTGAATAGAGCTCTGCTAAGGTAGTCAATAGGGATTAGAATAGCGATTACGATAGGCATCAGATAGGTGAATAGATAGAAATAAAGGAAACTCTGGTTGAATAGGAAGCATCGGAACTAGCGCTACTATTCCATAGGGTGGATGCGAGTATTCCACTTATTGAGACGTTTAATGTGCACCCAATGGGAAAACTGAAACTGCACTTGGTGAAAAACTGCGCAGTTAATCCTGGCAGAGCAAACTAGCGCGACCGGAATACCACGGAATATTTTTTGCGGACCAATACTGGGCGACCCAAGCAATTTTCTGCAAAATTTGGAAAAGCAGCACAAGGTAATTTTCCAAGAAATTTACTGGACGACCCTTGCCAAATTCTGCGCGACCCTCGCCAAAAACTAGCATTCGCAGAACACAGACGCAAATCAGCAGCCTAAAATATGGCAGAAAGGACATCGATACACTTCAGTCACCTGTTTTGGGAAAGTTCCCGAGTTCTTTATTGTTCCGGAATCCGAAATGAATGGAAAGTACTTTATTTTCCCGTTCAGTGTACATGAGCACTTCTTCAACAAATGGAAAATCATCGGTGATGTTCACGAATCTTTATATGATAATTGTTTCTACGTTCGCAATCCTTGTTATCCTCATTTACGAGAGACATATACTGTTCATGTTGCACACCGAGGGCGAGGGGGAATGACGGTAGTTACGACGGAACGGAAATTCTCTCTTTCTTCTAATATATTTACTCTTGATGATGTGGTTGAGGGACGTCTCTTCGGAAACATGTGTGGAAAAGAACCAGTTTTCAGAAGCCTTTTCCTTGACCCCGATATCAGAGGGAGCTTTCAATTTCCCCCAATTACTGTGTCAAAGTCAAGGAGCTCCCACGAAAAGAAGATCCCTCACTTTCCGATCGAAGAGGAGGAAGAAATGCCCTCGCCTTCAGAGGAGACAGAAGAAGAAATTGAAATCTCCATTGAAAATGATTTCCAGTTGGCCACTGCCGGCCTTTTTTATTCCAGTGAAGATGAAGACACCCGTTCAATAGAAGCGTTCCCCTCAGCTCAGATTCTACCGTTTGGGGAGTCTTTTGAAGACATTCACACACTGCTTCATCGAACTCTGAAACGCTGTAAGCAGTCTCTTCCCATTATGTTCTTTTCTCAACGACAAATGCTTTAACTTCCGCACGCGGAAAGTCTTCGAGAGCAGCTCTCTTCGAGTTCCCATGTTATGGGCGTACAGTCAGCAATTTCAATTCCGAAACTAAGGAGTAGAGTTCGACAGCACGATTATTCCCTCATCGCTGGGGATCTTGGAAATGTGTTAGAAAATAGTCATCCACTTTGTTTACCATTTGCACCGAATGTTGAAGAAGCTTCTCGGTGTATCCGACCAGTTTGGACGGTTGATTTTGATTCCATTGATTTCATTACAGTTCCGCTTCGTGGAATTGCGTTCAGAAATTGTGAAACAAGGATACTAAAAGTTTTTCAGATTTACAACATATGTCCTTGGAACTATTTGAAGAAAAATAATAACTTTTGCAATATATCTCAGAACTTTGGCGAGATCTTTCCTGGAGACTATTTTATCAAAAAAAGCCAAAGCAGGCATCACAGTTCCAACTACAGCGTGCAATCGAACGATGCTATTGCCTTCAAAGCGTTTGATATTCAAACGGCTCTATCTTTTCAACCACTGCCAGTACATGCAATTGTTCCTTTCTTCATTATAGAAAGAACCACTGCTGGGAATTGCCCTCTTTTAGAAATCTTTCACTCTTTTCTTGAAAGCGATGGAGACAATTCTGTGATGCAGAAAGGTGAAAGAAGGTCACTTTTTTTGGTGTTTGCTTACAGAGCTTCTATTGAGAGCAATTCGGCGAGTGTGTGGGAAAGTTGATTCGTCTAAATTCCAGAGTCGTCTCTCATGTTCCGCTGTTTTTAAGGATTGTAACGCAGATCATCACTTGAGACGTAAGGGACCAATGAATGCCAGCTCAGTTGGGGATGTTCTTGGAACAGGAAGGCTCACACTACCTATGTGCTATCTGGCGAGAGACCTGAAAGCCATTGAAACGTACTGCGAAGTGCCACCACATCTAACAGTGGCTTACTTTTTTAATACCCAAAAGTATAACGCGCCGTGTGATCTTCTGAAATATTTTAAGGGAAGCAAGGAGACTCTCGAGGTACTAAAAAGCCCAATAGACAACGCAAGGAATATTAAGTATTTTGAAGAACATGAATTGCCTAGAAGTTTATGGAATGGGCTCGTACGTCTCAAACAAGATGAAGGTCGAATTTGTGAAAATGCATGCCCTAGTTCTTCGTCCAATATTGAAGCCTTAAGAAGAAGTCATTTAGATTTCCAGGACCTGTTGCTTCTCGGACCAATCGTGTTGCAGGTGACGCGTCATGGTCTTCGGAAGAAGCTTGTGAGTGCATAGGAAGTGCAAGAAGTCAGAGAGTATTTACAGAAGCAAATTATTGGAGGTGCTCTTCCGAACTCCGTTTTGGACGTAGCCTACATCCTATACCCACCGAACAGTGACATGAACACAGCTAGTATTGAGCTTCCAAGGGCCGTATTCCTCTCGTAGATGCCCTCTCCTTTCGTTCCAACCACTGCCTCCATGAGAACAAACAGGTCGTTAGGGGCGTCAATGTTCAGCACCGTCCTAAACCCAGTTCTAGCCGGGTATCAAACTGCTACTTTGAATCCTGGAGAGCGCCGAAAGCGTCTGAGTGAGAGTCTAAAGAAGGTTAAGGTATACGAAACCACGAGGCATCTCGCGTCAACCAGAGGAGACTCAGTTTATTGTCAACCATCGTTCTACGAACTCAAGAAGATGTTGAGGGCATGGAGGGTTACATATTGCAAGGTCCTGGCTCAAAAAGAACTCAGTTTACCAAAAGGGGGTTAGAAGAATGCGAGCGCTATCTTTAGAGAGACTTCTGTGCATAATCATTTCAAACAACTTCTAAATGACTTGGAGAGGAGGAAAACCGTTTCAAAAGTATTTCCAAGAGGGCTTTAGGGGTTTAAGGGGCTACGCATAGAGATATCTTATTACATTGATAACTTCAAATGTTTGGAGGGGGCGAAAATACTGTTAGAATCACAAAAGTACCGTGGTCAACTTTCGGATGCTGATATTATGGTTGCCATATCTGACATAGATCTCCAAGGAATGGGTGGGGTGCCACGGTGGTGGTCTTATCAGATATTTCCCTCTCCAGAGAGTGGTATTCGTCCTTTTAACCCTGTATGGGTGATGGAACAAGGGTATGAACTAAAACTGGATATTGAGGCAAAGCTTTTGCAACAAGCGCAGTTTACGTACATGGAAGCAAAATCTGTTTTGCTATCCGACCCAAGACTGAGGCCTGCAGAAGCGAACCAAGCATTAGATCTGTTTCGGAGATCATACAAACCTTCCTTGTTCACAGAGATGTGCATGCTCATCAGCTGGGCTTCATTGAAAACGGCTAGGTGTATGGTCGAAACAGTTCTTTGCAACATCAAAACTGGGCTAATGCTAGATCCACCATATCTCATGCAAGCTGCAGGTGTTCCGGAATCGTGGCTAGTCTTTGGGTATCCCAATATTCTCATATCAAGTTTGCTAAGACTAGATGAAAAGTTCAGAAAACCATTTGCGAACCAACCCTTTCCCCGTGAAGTACTCTTCCGGTGGGTACAGGTCAATCAAAAGGATTGAAAACAGTCTTTGTATTAATCTGAATGGAGTTTATGAATCCTTACCGTTGAAACTCACAATATCATGGTTTACGAATGACGAAAACCTACTCGAACATATTGGATTGCTTGAGAGGTCCGCCCAGCTCCAAGGACAGCAGAGGAGATTGGCTGTCAGTCCATTGCACAAACTTTTGACAGTTGTCACCGAAATTATTACTGATATGATAGCGACAGTTCGGGGAATTGATTCCAATGATGCCGAAGATGGGGGATTGCTGAGATTAGCCGTTCTTCTAATTCGCGTACTTTTATCAGATGTATGTAAAACATTCAAGAGAAATGTGAAACATGGAAATCCGCCACGTCAACCCCATCACTGTACAGCCATTCATGCTGAACGTCTTCGGGCGACAATGAATTTCAGTGAAATTGCGCGCGCAGCGGAATATATTCAAGACCAAGGGTCTCACCAAAAATCCTGGAAACTTGATGGGCTTTCGGAAGAAAGTGAGTCCAATCCCTCACTATAAGAATCACATCTGGGGGTCTTAAAAGATCCGCTTTCGTTCTATCCGGGTGCGACAAACCTTAACTCAACTATACTTTACCCCCATATATACACTAAACAATACAAGGTATTGAATGAAGATAGAACAATGGCGTTCTCTGGATTTATAAGAAGACTTTTATCGCAGTTCTGAGGCATTGGACGACTTTACAGATATTGTCGACGAACGCTCCGCAGTATCTCGGAGATTCTCTCATGAACAAGAATCAAGCCTTTGGCTCTCTCAGATAGTTTTCCGAATAATTGAAGGATCTCTTTTCCAAGAAATGGAAGGCCTGGAGAACGAGAAGAAGAAAAAGCTGATAAGTAGCTTCGCAAATTGTTTCGGTGGCTACCTTATTCGAGTCTTGAGAGCAAGTGGATTTAATTTGGTATACCCTCTAATAGAAGAACCGGAACCCAATATGAAAGATGGGAATTGCGTCCTTTGGGGTGTTACTTGCCCATTTACTGCTTTACATTATGGAACAACAGAGCCAGTGATTATGACCCCCACTCCCGTTAATGGTAATATTACGTTTGAAGGAAGACATGCTGGCTTTCTGCGAATGTCCTGGGCATATGCTCGCCGACTAAGCTCCTTCTTGTCCTTCACACAAAGCAAACGTCAAGAAGTGAATGAGGTACTGGGAAGAATGAAATCAGCCTTCAGAGCAGGAAATAATTGGTTATTGGAGTCTGCTTCGTCCAACTACCTTGAGTTGTCTGAAACGTACTTCAGCCATCCAGCATTACTTGAAGTCACAAAGAGCGTAATTCGGAAAGTCTTGCAAGAAATTGGTGATTTGGATGACAAAAACGGAGCAGTTGTACAGTGGGCTTTTGATCTAATTATGAGATTGTTTGCTCTTCGCAAGGAACTAGGAGATGAAGGAATGGCCGTTTTTATACATGAATCATATACAACCAGAGCGGCATGTCTACATACGATCCGAAGAAGACCAACGGAGTGGGAATGCCAGGTTTCTGAGAGAAAGGCCTTTGAAACGCTTACTAATGTGTTTAAAAGACCATTCCATTCCGAATACTACCAGAAGTCGAACGAACTAGGTGGAAGGATTATAAAGAAGACCAAAGTTCGAAGATCCGGTTATTTGTTCTGCAAAGCGGGTTTTGTTTTCAAGACTAAACCTCAGAACAGCGCAAAGAGACCCAGAATTGAAAACCCAACCAACGACGGGGATTATTTCTTCAAGTGCCGTGAGATGACTGTTTCTGAGGTATTCAAAAAGCATGGAGCATCATTTACTGACCTGGATGTCATGAGCAGGTCCCATGCACAGTGGAGATTATGCCCGACGGAACAGGTGATGATCTTAATTAACAGTCAACTCTTCCAACTGCAGTGGGAATGAATCTAGCTTAGTTAAAAAGTTCCCGGACAAAGTGTCGGAACCCCACCAAAAATGGCAGCAGAATTAGGGAGGCAATTCAAAAAGTGGGTGCGTCGCCTACAGCGGTGGGCCTGGTGCAGTCGGAGGCCGCACAAACACTTTATGAGCAAAATTCGAATACAGCGCTGTGCGCTACCGTCTTTTGCCAAAACCATAGCCGAGTGTTTCAAAATGTCACGTGGATTGCCCAATTCTTCTGATCCACGTTGTACACGGTCACATCTAAACAGAAGCGGTACACGTACGACGTTTCAAAATATTTTGTAAGCCATTTTGGTTGCAGGGTGTGTGCCACGTGGTTCACCCATTTTTTCCCATCCACTTAGTACACCACATAATCTTGCTTCTTTAAGTCACTTTTTGTTGCAGGGTGTGTGCCACGTGGTTTGCCCATTTTTCCACATCCACGTAGTATACGACATAATCTTGCTTCTTTAAGTCACTACAGATAAAACCGACTCCGAACTACATGTATAGTACAGAATTCATCTCAATGTGTGGTGATTTTCATAAACCATCGATGCTACCGAGGCAAGTCAATTTAACGCCAGTCAGTGAACCCAAATGATATCAGCGATTCACGAGGACATAAGCCCTACAAGCTTTATAAACGTTTTCCCTTTTTCATGGGGGAACATACAACAGCCATCTTCAAGCCCTGACGAACAAGGACGCCGAAGACCTCTGTGAGTTCGTCCTTTTATTTTTGTCAACTCCTGAGACTGCTTCACGATCGCACTATGCTGGATTGATGCGTAACGTCTACGAGCCCAAATTAAACCATATCAGAATCCAAATATTGGCGAAAAATATAACCATTAGACTAGTAAACTTTAGGGTAAACCAAAAAATACTCGTTCAATTTCGAAACCAAAAAACAATATAAAAAAGCCAATGCATTTTCCACCATAAAAAACTACTCAAAAATCTATTTTGTAAGAAGTTTATGGCAGCTTCATATATTGATAAAGCTGTATGAATTAACGATGTTTTCTTTAAATAAAAAAAATATTTATCAATTTCCCAGCCATTGACACTATTTCCTTATAATCCGGTTCAACCAATCAGAATCAAGTATATGTCAGTGCTGGAGGTCTCTTACAGAAGGTGTTCACGTTGACAGGTGGACGCATATCCAAGCGGCATTTCTACCACTTACCGAGGCCTAAAAGGCAACCGAGACTACTTCACAATCTGACGGGCTATTTGCTGCTTTCTGACGATCGTTACGCCCCTCGGACAACACGTCATCTAGACGGTGGTAACCCTGCCAGTAACTGACTGGACAGGATATTGGAGCTGTAAACAAGGCTCGTGCTGCCTATCAGCCGTTTGGCTGCGTATCGTTGCCGCGTGACACAGTTACGCAGCGTACGCGTGATCTGTTCCATGACGGTCACCGTCACAAGTTCCCTACTGCCTCGTGGACAGACCATAACTGTTCGACCAATCATATTTGGTCGCTCGTCAGCCAATCAGACTTTGGCGCCGCTCGACACCTGGTACTCGTGGAAAACGTTAACAAGTTGAGGATTCCTTGCCACCTGTGCGACCTGTGGTGTAAGGATCCTTTGGCTTACTGTCATCAACCCCTTACAGAGGGCCATCAGTTTAGTGTAAGCGCTTACAGCGAATACGCAAGCGTGGCCACGTTGCTTAACGGTGAGCCAATTACTCGTGTCAAATGAACTGCAAAGAGTTAGTTGATACAATTTGTCAAGTAATTAATTATTTTAAAGCCAAAAATTGAATAAAGAACACTATTTGAATTTGAATTTGAATTAAATTGTTTAAAACGCTAAATCCTCCTCAAGCTTCATTCCAACAAAGCGTAGTGAGGTGTATGAAAATGAGATGTGGAGACTGGGGAATGGAGATAGGAAATTGGAGCGTGATGGGTGCAGCAGCAGCGCAATGGTGCAGGAAGTACACAAGAGCGGCGTACAAGGTCAAGATGAATGAACTCCGTTGGGCGATCAGAAGCGGTGCAGAAGCGTCGGCGCCGAAGTTTGGGACGCATTGGATGTAGTTCTGACACGCTGTACAAGCATCAGGGCTCATAAAGATGCTGTGGAATTGAAGACGGCTTTAAGGTTTCGGTTTGCGCTTGTGTTTTGGTTACGGTTTCGCGGCGGGTTTCAACCCTCAGTCCGACCAACATTCTGGAAGGAGTTCGCCAAGGCGTTTTAATGATCAAATGATGAGAGCCGTTGGTGCGCAAAAATAATTTTCCGCGTGAAAGATACCGTTGAAGGTGGATTACAATGTGTATTAATATTGTTGTTGGAAAGCACGCGACGTCTGTTAGTTATGTTTGGATGATAACATGGGGCATAAGAGCACAAGAGAGAGAATAGAAGCATTGTGTACGGCATACTAATATAATACAATATCCTGAGTATCATGAGATTCTCATAATTGTAATTTTTAAACTGGTATTCTCTCGAAATTAGCAATGTGGATATTGAGACTGGGCCGCGACATGACTGCACCTCGAAGTTATTACAACGCACTTGACATAGAGAGAATCGATTCTCTGAGTGCGAAAGTTGTGCATAAATTCGTTGAGAGCTGGAGCACAGAATGGGATTTTGGTAGGTATCTTGGTGTTCAGAAAAAGCACACATCATTCCAAAGGCTTCCAACTCTACCAGTCTTCCGCAATAAAACCCAAGCTCATCCGCTGGCTCTCCCGAATGTAGTACGGCCAAAACCCTGCAGCAAAGTCCTTAACCAGTCAGCAAAGCAGTAGCAAAAAAAACCAGAGGCAAAGATAAGAAGACGTCGACAAAGAAGCAAAGCAAAGGCCGCACTGGAGCTCCAAATTACAGCAAACAGGATATTCAAGCTTTATTGGATACAGTCGAGCAACTGGAACCAATTGGTAACAACATGTGGGCTGTTGTGGAAAAGGAGTACAATGCTATATGCATAGGAGAATAACGTCCACCTCGCGACCAAGACTCGCTCAAAAGCAAGTTCGATAGACTATGTACTCCAAAAGAACCCACAGGCGACCCGTCATGCCCTGAGGACGTTCGCCGTGCAAAGCATTTTGCAATAGGTATTCAGGGTATCATAGCTGCAAAGCTCCTTGAAGATAAGCAAGGCGACGAAGAAGGTTTGGATGAAGAGGATGAAGATGCTGGCGATAAAGGCGAACAAAATGGTATCGGGACAAGCGAGAAGAAACGCCCAATTGGCCAAGGGGGGCTGCACGCCAAACGACAAAAGACTGCAGAGGTCCTTGTAAACAGTGTTGAGTCAATGACGGAGTTTATGGGGGTTATCGCAAATTCGTTTACATGCCCAAAAGCTTGTGATGGTACCACCGATAAGAAAGAGGCTATGCTTGCCAGTGTTGTACGGAAGGAATTGAAGGCCTGGAAGCAAGAGACGAACCAGAGCATGGAGAACACAAAGGAGGTGATTGATGGAATGAGAAATGCTTTATATGAGATCCTTAGAAAACTACCAGAATCCTCTTCTGCAAAGAATTCTTATTAACAAAACTGTTCGAGGTTTCGTTTCAGGCGCCGAGCTTCCGCCTGCGCGGGCCTCGCTCGCAAGGCGAAGTGCGCGTTAAAGCTCGATGGCGCTCGCACTCGCACAATTGGCTCTTCGGGCTACGGCCCGATCTCAGACTGGATTATAGGTGCTCGCGATTCGATTTCTTCGCATCACTCTCATACGAAAGTTAAGTAAACGTACAGCTACTTATGTATGTATTCCTCTCCGCCTCGCATCGGTTGGTAGTGTAGAACTAAGGTGAGAAAACGGCCCCTTGATGGCTCTTATGCCTCACTCGGCATTTTCTGTCGTTTACTCAGCATTATAAGCTGTAAAAAAATGTCTATAGCAGCAGCCATTTCTGCCAACTGACGGATGCAGTTAGTCTCGTTTGGCTTTCTCGCGCGGAGAATTTTGCCATTCGTACAAGAGATATTACTAACCAAAGCCCAATCTCCACATATTGCCATTACAAGAAGAGAAAGTTTATCACAGATGTACCGGTAGTACAGACATGAAATACTGGCGAACGTTTTATCATGCTAACTTCCACGGAAGTTTATCGCTGCGTGAATTACTTCTCCATAGAAATTGAAAGCGAACAGATTGGTGAACTTTTTTTGTTCCGTATGGCCTTCGTAAAACGCATTATAGAGATTAATATTACCGTAGTTCTGAAATTTAAACCATTTTTCATCAGCGATGCCAAAAAGGCCGTTTTGAAGAGGTCCAAAGTGTCTATTATTCTAAAGTTAAGCAACAGAGTCTTCTTGCTTTTCGTATGAAGGCCAAATAATGTGCAGGAGAGTAACGGTTTTCTTGTTAACTGCTTTATGAAGCAAAAAAGCGTAATTCAGGCAAAGGCTAGGGGTAAAAGTTTTATTCCAAAATGTGTGCATAGTTCGTACGACTTGCAAACAGTCTCCAAATATTACAGTAATATAGCTAGCACGTCAATTGCTTAAAATAATGATTTACGGTCTGCACGTAACATACCTCTACGGTAAAAAGTACTACAAAACGTTCCTGCGTTTGTTTCTTTAAACAGTAGGAGTAATTTAGATACCAGAATGTTACACGTAAAGTTTCCTGTTTTGATAAAGTTATGATCAGTCCCGTGAAACCATATTCTCTGCCATTTTGTGTGTTCTGTAGATATCAGAGGGTGTAGAAGCTTTTTTCGGATATGGTGTGCAGCCCGGTGCGACCAATTGAACCTTTTCACTGGTTTCTTTATGAGAAGAATGGCGCTTATTGATGTGGTGTAGGCGGCCGCACAGGCTGCAACCGCTACTATTCTTTGTCTCGAGTCCATCTTGCGCACGGGAGCACGAGATAGACATTTGGTCGACGGTTTGGTTGGGTGAATGGACCCTTGAAGGGTCCATTCAGCGCGTTATATCTGGCGATACGCTGGCCAAATTCTGAGCGACTTGGCTTTTATTCAGTGGCTCATTTTTAGCCGTTTGGCGATGTAGCGATTTCCGAATGCACTCACAGTGATTGAGTGACTCACTGTACTACGTGCTCGCGCCGGCCAATCGGCGTCCATCCTCCACTGCCACGCACGACCACGGTCGCAATGGAACGGCCCCAAACAAGCGCGTGAGGGACAATCTCGCCATTACGCGCCGTGAATCTCAGGCGATCGCTCAGAAACTAGATACGCCAAGGTATAATCCGACTTCTCGCTAAGTGCTTCGAGCGACTACCGATCTGTACCTCCCCCATTTCCGAAGCGCCGCGCCTTTCCGACTTGTACCGTGAAACCATGAGAGCAAGCGCGCTCATTCCGCGCTCGCTCACCGCATCGCTACCCGCTCGACTCGCGCGCCCCGTCTTCACACAGCTGCGTCCGCACACTTCTCAACCGTCTGCCACGCCTGTAGAAACGTCCTCCGCAGCTGCCGCGTCTACCCAACCTCTTTCCTCCGATCCCTATGCGCTCATTGATCCCGTCATCAATCTCACTCGTACCTGGGCTGCCCAGTCCGGAGATCGTGGGCTGGCCGCCAAACTAGCAGATGATGAGCAAGCCGTTTCCTTCATTATGAAGTTCACCGATCGCGTCATGCGTCCGGAAAACTCCACTGTTGCGGCCTCGATACTGTCCTCTCTCATAAAGTCCGACGGTCTTCCTCGATTTCTTACCCTCTTGGACAGGGTTCTAATGACGGCTGCTGTGCCAATTGCTTCAGTTCTGCCCGGTCCTGTCATGCAATCAGCTCGTTTGAGGATGCGCCAAATGGTCGCTCCTTTTGTGCAGATTGTTGACAAGGTCCAGTTCAAAGACTCGTCCGTATCGAGAAATGTCAATCTGTTGGGGGAAGCTGTTCTTGGAGAAGTTGAAGCTGCGCACAGACTCCAAGAAGCCATAGATTTGTTGAAGAAACCAGGAGTAACTTATGTTTCCGTCAAGGTATCTGGTGTTGTCTCACAGCTAAACCCGTGGGACTTTGAGGGAAGTCTAGATCGCGTTCTGACTGCACTACGCCCTCTGTTTGAAGAAGCGACCAAATCCAACCCTCAGGTATTGATTAATCTCGATATGGAAGAATATCGTGATCTAGATCTGACTATGGCTGCCTTCACAACTTTGTTGGAAGAACCACAGTTTCAAGATCTTGATGCCGGAATCGTGTTGCAGGCGTACCTGCCAGATGCTCTCCCGGCTCTGCAGAACCTCGTCAGGTGGGCCAACAACCGTCCTGGCAAGGGCGAAGTCAAAATAAGGCTTGTGAAAGGAGCGAACCTCGCCATGGAAAAAGTTGATGCTACCATTCATGGCTGGGAGCTAGCTACCTTCGATTCCAAGTCTGATACTGATGCAAATTATCTCAAATGTCTTGACTGGGTCTTTACTCCTGAGAATACTGCTCGAGTTCGAATCGGGGTGGCCAGTCACAACCTTTTCTTCTTGGCGTACGCCACGCTCTTAGCTGAACAGCGGGGCGTATCTCATCGGGTGGGCTTCGAAAATTTGCAGGGTATGACCCCGGCGCACACGCCAATGCTTTCTACTAAGGGTCACGGCATGTTGTTGTATACTCCCGTCTGTCGTGTTCAGGATTTCGATGTTGCCATATCCTATCTCTTCCGCCGCTTTGAAGAGACGTCGGCATCTGGAAACTTTCTCAGATCCATGGCGCAGCTTGCTCCTGATACCCCAGAATTTAAGCTCGAGGAACAGAGATTCAAAACTGCTGTTCTGAAGAAGGACGCTGTTTTGGTCGGTCCGAGACGTTCTCAAGAGAGACCGGCGCTCGCTTCTGAAATGACCTTGAGAGGCTTTCACGGAAGCGACCAATTCATCAACGAACCTGATACCGACCCCGTGCTTCCGTCTAACAGGGAATGGGCGAAGAAAATCTTGGACCCATCACTTTTCAAACCGGTTTCTGATAGTAGTCTGGTTGAAACAACGAATGGAATCGAGGCGGTGTACGAGAGAGCTCGGAAGGCGATGAGAGTTTGGAGCAAAGATATAGGAACTGCTGAACGTAGGGCTGTCTTCACTGCAATTGCCGACGAACTCGCTAGAAACCGTGGGCTGCTTATTAACGCCATGATGTATGAGGGACTGAAGATACTACCAGAAGCTGACCCTGAAATTAGTGAAGCGATCGATTTTGCAACCTATTACGGCATGATGGGCGATCGTATTCCAAATAACTTCGAGCCACTCGGTGTCGTTTGCGTCGCTGCGCCATGGAACTTTCCGGTAGCGATACCATGCGGTGGGGTTCTGGCTTCTCTTGCCGCCGGGAACGCTGTAATACTTAAACCCTCTCCTTCCACTCCAAGATGTGCTGAACTTCTCGCTGAATGCATATGGAGGGCTGGTGTACCGAAAGATGTGCTCCAACTCGTGCAAGCGCCAGAAAACGATGTTGGGAAGTATCTTATAACTAACGCGGATGGTGTGATTCTTACTGGAGCTTCAGAAACCGCATCAATGTTTCGATCGTGGAAGAACGACATTCGACTATTTGCTGAAGTGAGTTGAACATCCTTTAATGCGCTATAGAGTATCGTATGTTCTCCTTTTCACTATGTTCGGCATGCTAACCTTACCTTTCTCTATGACTGGTGAACGCAGACTTCTGGGAAGAACTCGCTAATCATATCCTCAGCCGCTGATCTCGATCTTGCCGTTGCCGATTTGGTCAACTCGGCGTTTTCTAACGCAGGACAACGATGTTCCGCTGCTAGTTTGGCGATCTGTGTTGGAGATGTGTATACTTCAGATCGGTTCCGTAGGCAGCTGGCAGATGCAACCCAAAGCTTAAAAGTTGGACCTCCAAACGACATTTCTACGAATATGGGACCTTTAATTCATCCGCCTGAAGAGAAGCTAAAACGTGCTCTCACAAGTCTAGAAGATGGCGAATCATGGTTAGTTGAGCCTCGCTGTCTAGATGCTGACGGTGAGGGCCAGTTATGGACCCCTGGAGTGCGAATGGGAGTGAAACCCGGTTCATGGTTTCATCAAACAGAGGTGTTCGGACCCGTTCTAGGCGTGATGTCCGCAAAGGATCTTGATGAAGCTATACAAATGCAAAATGGAAACAAGTACGGTTTAACCGGCGGCATTCACAGTCTTGATCCCGAAGAAATTGAAATCTGGAAGAACAAGGTGCAAGTCGGAAATGCGTATATTAATCGTGGTATAACCGGAGCAATTGTGCAACGACAAAGTTTCGGAGGATGGAAGGCGTCAGTGGTGGGCCCTGGTGCAAAAGCTGGTGGCCCCAACTACATCAATCAGCTGGGTCATAGCAGAGATGATGAAAGGCGCAACGAGTCGTGGCTTGCGAAAGCCGTGGTTTCGGACGAGAAGGCATGGGAGTACTTCTCTGCAGAACACGATCCAACAGGACTAGAGTATGAAACAAATGTGCTTCGGTACAAGCCTTTAGAAAAGATTGCGATTCGTATATCTCCAAACGCGAACGAATATGAAATTCGACGAGTGAAGGCTGCGGTTGACTTAGTCGGCCTGCCAGTCTTCTGGTCAAGGGAGGAAAGTGCGTCTGAGTTTGCCGGTCGCTTGCAGTCACTCGGTGTAAACAGGGTAAGAATTGTGGGTGACGCAGAAAACGAGGTGCTCGCTGCAGCTGCTCACGATGGAATACATATCGCAGACCAAGAAGTTGTTGGCAGTGGCCACATAGAGCTCCTCCATTACCTTCGTGAGCAAGCCGTCAGTCGTACCATGCATCGGTTTGGCAATATGAGCACTTGATACTGTAGAAGAGCTGCAGATAGAATTAACTGACCTCATACTGTACATAGAGCTACAGGTAAAGTTATCTGATAAAGAGAGAGGCCTTTATTTCAGGAAATGAGGACAAGCGTTAATCACGTCGGCGACGTGGCAGCGTGTGGGTGCATGTGAAGCGTCCAGCGCCGACGATTTATGGCAGCAGCTGTCAATTGCAGAACAATTCGTTCTAAGCGCAGGACCAAGGAGTGGTATCCATACTCTTTGACGGCATTTGAGCCGCGTACGCTGCTGGCGTACTCCGCAACGCGCAACGCGGCGAGAAAAGCGTCTTCCGGACTCTCCCAGGCCGCCGTGAACGTAAAGTGACTCATTGAATACAGACTTGAAGACGTATGAAATGGAAGCACTGCACTCAAATTGGAAGACTTGGTCCCATGGAGGCAAACAGGCAGTGGTGAAAAGGTGGCTATTATGGGCAACAGAGCTCACCTTTTCTGAGCTACAGTCTCGTGTGCCTCAAAGACAGTGTGTTGGTAGGAACGTTAACGTCTACCAACGGTAAAACGCTAGCACTTGGTACCGTTGTACCGTTCACACATAACTACAGTAAGTTACCAAGGGTAAACGAATTTCTCTCCTTATGCCGGTAATTGCTCATAAATTGCTTTCGTTCGTTCATGCTTCGTCATGTTGTAGATATCTAGGTTGTGCTTTCACCGCCTGTCCTTCCTAAGTTCATTGACAACCTTCACTATGCGCCCAGCACATCTTCTCCAAAAGTACGGTCCATGGGCCGTGGTAACGGGTGCCTCTTCTGGAATCGGCGCAGAATTTGCCCACCAACTCGGAGCACAGGGATTTCACATCGTGCTCATCGCCCGCCGACTTGAAAGGCTGCGAGCGATTGCCGATGAGATCGAGAAGAAGTATGACCGGAGCACTGTGGTCATCCAGGCCGACTTGACGGAAAACGGCGCAATTGAACGTATTGCAGAAATGACTGAAATGTTAGAGGTTGGTTTCTTGGTCAACAATGCTGGTATAGCGCTTTGGGGACCCACTCTTTCCCACTCGGAAGAAGAAATTGAGAAGCTGATCCGAGTCAACATCGTGGCTGTGACTTCTTTGGCACGTTTGTACGGAAGAAAGATGTGCGAGAGAAAGAAAGGAGGCATACTTTTCGTGAGCAGTTTGGCCTCATACGGTGTTCCATATACGTCCTCTTACTCTGCGTCAAAAGCATTCGTGAGTTCGCTGGCAACTACACTCAACGAAGAGTTCCGTCCGTTCAACGTCAAGTGCATGGCATTAGAGCCTGGTTTTGTAAAATCAGAGTTCACTTCTCAACATCACGTTGGATTTACCAAAAGTTTCGGGAATCCTAAAATGATGGACGCTGACGTTTGCGTTAGGAAGACGCTCCGTGTTTTCGGTAAGACGCCCCTTTTTACCCCTGGGCTGCGAGGGAAGTTTTTCAGATTCTTCTACTGGGTGCTTCCGAAAGGCTTTCACATGTGGATGCTTGGAATGATGATCAGAAAGGTGAATGATGGGTTTGAGCGGTTGTAGGCGGAGAGCCTCAATCGAAAATGGGCGACAATTGTTTCATCAACCAACTTCCTCTTTTCGATGGCTATTAGTTCTTATTTTGCTTGTCATTGTGTTGTTCGAGATAGTTCCCTCACCCCGAGAAAATCAGCCTTAAGAAGCTGGAGGAGGTACAAGGGCGCACCTGTTTTGCGGTGTAGAAGGACAGAAATCGGTCACATATATACTGGACCAGAGCAAAAGGATTGGGAAACAGACTCTTTGCTTTCTGTTGGGTCGAATAAAGCTGGGCGAGTGTGCCTCAGTTGACCATGTTTCTGCAGTTTTCGATGCTAGTTTCAATACAAACACAAATACCTAAACAGCTTCCAACGCGACACTGAGCTAGACTTGTTACGGAATGAGAGAATTTGAATGTGAGAGATTCCTAGCTTTATGTGCCAGCTTTACTCTTGTGACGACTATATCTAAATATCCTGGTTGAATAGGGAACTGACGATGTGGTCTTGTCTCAAATATGCCATACTGCACAAAATCTTCTGTCCTGAGTACCCTTGTTATGATTGAACAGGAAGCACGGAAGTTCTTGGCCTTTTTTAATAGGAAAAAGCTCCGATGGACCTACAAGCTATAGTACAGTTTCGTAATAAAGAACTGCCGTCCACAATTGAGAAAAAAAAGGGAACGCTGTAACTCTGGCGAAAAGGTCTTTACGGGTTCACACAGTACATATGAGAGATGAGAGACAAACAGATATTAAGAACGAAAATCATGATTAGATTGTTTCTGGTACGTGTTCACTGTTTCCCTGGTGCTCTAGGTCATTACCGGTTGACCCAACTCTGCCAGCAGGCGGGCCCCAAAACTGATCTCGTGACATTTCATGAGGTTCAAAGTCCTTTCCTCGCCCAAGTAGTTTGAATATACAAAGAATAAGCAAGCCGCTGCCGACAATACTTGAGATAACAATTAAGGCTATTGCTATTGAGCTGATGCCATCATCAATGGGTATTATTGATCCATCGGGATTCAGTTGTCCGACGTCTCTACCTAGAGCACGCCCCACAGCTTGTCTCACATCCGGGGTTTCGTCAAGTTTGGCCATGTTTTCTGGATCTGTGCGAGCTCTTAATATGAACCTGGTTTGCGTTTCGCTATCCGATTCATCAGCTCGATTCTCGGGCTCAAATAAGATGTCGTATTCTGCATCAATATCGAGAGCCTTGAGCTCCGGTTGAATGGCATTCTCCCATGCCCGCTCAATGTCAAATCGATCCAGTTCAGACACTGTGAATTCGCTGTCAACGTATATCTTTGAGTCTGGAGGCGGTCCTTCAAAATCATTGTATGGACAATCACTCGTAAACTCATCAGTGTCAGCTTCATAACGACCCATGTATCGCTTTTGACGATCTCCAAAATCCACAGAAGGGTGAAGAATGGATACATAATCTTTCAAGATTTCATCCGGGTTAATGATCCCCGACTCAAAAAAGTCGTTTGAGTTACCATCTGCCGTAACACGGTTTTCTATATGGTACACATTGTTGCACTTCACTGCGCTGAGAGTGGACATCGCTTCTCTTACTCTTGAGTCAGGAGCATCTGGATCGATGAGGTCGTTCATGAATTTCTCCAATGTATTTCGAGTACTATTCGCTGGAAAATGTGCGATATTCAGATAAAAACGGGCGAACTTGAAGTCTTGGATAACTTGAGAGAACGGAAATTGAAGGGTTCCCAAACTTATCACTCTCTCATGTACGTAGTCAGCGTTTGCATCATCAAGAAAGTCTGTTATGTATTGATCGCGAGGTGGCAGACTCCATTCGTAAAGGTCATCAACAGGAATCGAGAGGTCCACCACCTTACCAAACGGCAATATTGGTCGGTTCAGGAGCACAGACGGACGTCTAGCGGCCTCGCGGGCTTTGATACTTGCATCTTGATACTCTGTTACGATACTGGCAAACAATGAATTTGCTTCTTCAGCAACTCCCAAGAACACACCTATGACTTTGATGAATTCAGCTCTTCCAAGCGGAGATGGTTCTTGAGAATCAGGAACAACAAGAAATGGTACATTCCCTGTACCTTCACGATAGGTTTCAAACTCGAATGAGCCGATAATACTCGCTGACAACCCTGTGTCTGATTGAAGCCTTGTGAAATTGACTTCGAAGTCATCTACATTTGCTTCTTGTATCTCATTGTTCGCAATCTTTTCACGAATCCGAGATGAAAATACAAAGGTTCCAGAGTTGACGTAGGAAAGAGTTTCCAGAGATTTATCGATGGCCTGCAGCAAAGCCATGGAAGGAGATTCAGTGACATGTAAAGATTGTGGGTTGGTGAAGAGCACGATTCGATTTTCAGAGCCTGGTGGACGAGGGCAGCCACATCGTACAAAGCGATAGGCAAGGGTATGGGTCCGATTTGCGCCGGTGGCTGTGATATCTACATAGGTATTCGAATATGAGGCATTGTTAATGGTGCTTGCAAACTCGATTTCGATCCTTGAGGATTCCGGAAAGTAATTAGTGTTTGGATCACAAAAGTCCACGGGGTTACGGCAGTTGAAGTCCCGGGACTGCGCCGACACGGAAGCCGCAAAAAGCAGCAGAACAGTCAACGTGTAAGAATGTGGGATAGAGGGTAACCAGGCTTCTCGCGTCATGTTGAACTCCTGAAGGCCTCAGTGACAAGCTGCAACTCTCGTGGACCACAGTCAGTGGGACAAACTCCGTATTAAGAGTGTGCTCTTTTGGATGTCACTTGAGTTCGGAAGCGGAGTTGGATATGACTGTTTTAGGAGCTAGAGAGCGTCAACCCACGTTCTACCTTCGTAGATATCTGGGTGGAGCAGATAATGTGATCACGCAAGCTACGTCAGTAATGGCACCATCATATTAGCGACACACTACTCAGTTCACCCAGAGACCCTCTGGGTCATGTCATGTAACGATGCCATGCAAAAATAATACCATGTCTCTGGGTGG
The DNA here is from genome assembly GCA_030374805.1 of Gracilaria gracilis. NCBI lineage: Eukaryota > Rhodophyta > Florideophyceae > Gracilariales > Gracilariaceae > Gracilaria > Gracilaria gracilis. Next base: position 990,138 of record JARGSG010000011.1, on the reverse strand, counting down.
ATGACCATTCAGAATGCACTTTCTGTGTATTATCTATGGACCACACGAGCATGATGTTGTGCAATCAACGATCACAGAATACTGCTTACGACCTGGGTGCAAATCTGAATGAGCTGCCCAGTCCGCAGGTGTAAATCAACTCAATTTTGTATGCCGTCTAGATACCATCAACAAGCGTTCGTGTCAATGGAAGTCGTGAGCATGCACTGTATTCTTCAGATTAATGAAGCTGGATTTCGCTAATTCCACAGGAGACTGTTCGACTTTGCCTAAGACATTTCACAAGTTACGAGTGTAGCTCGCGTGTGAATCACAACTTGCGTTGCCGACGGTCTGAGCGATTCTCCCTTTGTGGATCCGCGCGGGGGTGCACCCATTTAACTTCTTAAGATATTGTGCAGTATCGTTATTGTCTAGGTTTTGGGCGACGACCTTTTCACGCCGATCAGTGATGATCATCGGCAAGTACGCTATGTGAACTGAGCTATTCATGAAACCTCAAGTTCATATACACAATGCCCCCCTTAAGAGCATCCCCAACAGTACGAAAAAATCGAATGCAATCCAAAATTTGGATTGGATTATCCATCGCACTGTGCCACGGGGCCAAATCCAAATAAAACTTGGATTTTTTCGAATCCAACCGATGCCACAAAGATCCAAATCACCCCGGCATTGGATTCGGTTCCAATCCAAAGACACGCCTTGCTGTGAGGGCAACAAGGCAATCATAGCACCGCAGTGGCGCCAAAAACCGGCAACAGCGGTCTAATTGCACCTCGTAGCAGCACATCACAAAGCGTACTACCCTTCTGGGAGGATAATTTTGGGACGCGGCTGATTTTGGGACGGCTTCCCGCCAAAACCAAAAGAAACCGAAACGCATCTCTCATTCTATCTCCCGCCATGTATCAAGAGGAAGCCACTGTATGCAACTCTAATTGACTTACAAAGATGCTCACTTGTTTGGAGCATCCCGCTTCTGAACTTGTGAGCATCTTTATGAACGCTGCAGTACGGAATTGCCATATCTCAGTATACATATGCCTCAATCGATGAAAAAAGAGACTTCAGAGCACAAGAAGCGACTTTAGCGTGATCAAGATAGGGTCCTGGCGCGTAAAAAAGCGCTAATGCTGCTTCAATGTAACCGAAAGGTTTGCGACATTGCACGCCAAACAGGAGTTAGCAAATCTACTGTTCACCGAATCAAAACGGCTGCTGCAAATAACCCCGAACAACTTCAGCATCTTCTTAGTTCTGACAAACGCTTTGGTCCATTCTTTACCATAGCGGACCAAGAGTGTGAAATGATTAATCAACGTCTCATAACTGCTGCTGAACGTGGCTTTGCAGTAGACCATTTCACATTCATGCACGTGCTCTCTTGCATTGCTGCGGATGGGCGAAAAGGATTTACAAATGGGGTGCCCAGCGATGACTTTCTTCGTAAATATAAAGCTTTTAATCGCGATATCTGCTTGAAAAGAATCGAAAACACAGAGAACGCAAAATTCGCGGTCCAGTCGTTTGAACATGTGGAAACTTTTTTCTTGGTCCTTGAGCGCATTTAAACAAAACATACTGGGCTTCTGATGTCTGCAAACCGTATTTGGAACGTTGATGAAAAAAAGGTCAGCAATCTTAACGGAAAGTATTCTAAAGTTTTCTCTGCAAGAAACGTTCGGAATGGAAGTCTACACGCCGTGAAGTCTACATACGGAGTATCAAAGCACATAACGGCTGTGATTGCCACATCTGCTGCAGGTCGTGTGGCTCCTCCTTTTTTTATTGTCGCAGGCAAACGGAAATCTTTTGACTGGTGACCTCCCGTTCAGGGAAAGTTTTCAAAAGCTCCGACAGGTATGATATCGCGCTTTACGAAGCCAGACTGGTTTCTCCCTGATGGAATTATAAAGGTCAGCAAAAACGGCTCGATGGAAGGCTCGTTAATGCCTTGCTTGGTGCAGCAAATAGAAAATACTGCGGTACGATACATCCCAAGCAATAAGTCCACCCTCTTGTTTCTGGACGGTCATTCGTCCCGGAAGAACTTAGAGTGGGTGGAGTACTGTGCCGAACGTCTAATTGAGGCAGTTATAAACGCCGCTAGCACGTCTCATTTTCTGCAACCCTGCGACCAGCACATTAACACGAGTTTTCAGAACAGCGTGCGGCTAATAAGAGACGAATTTTGTCGGCAAGGGAGAGTGGACACGAACAGCGTCAACTGCAATCTGGCATGCGCTGTGTACGCCTGGGAATCAATATCGGAAGAAGATGTGAAGGCTGCTTTCAAGAAAATGGGAACCTTTCCATTTGATGGACGATTTCTGGAGCGGTTCCTGTAGTGCAATGCCCCCTATAAACCTCGAATATGGCCCAAATATGGCCGAGATATGGCCGAAATGTGGCCGTTTAGCTCAAAAATTTCAGAGAACGTGTAACTACGGAAATAAAGGACTTTAGCCAACTGACACGTGTACACTTCGTCCATATTTAGGCCACATTTGGGTCATATTTCGGCCATATGAAGAAAAATGAAACTTGTTTATCTCCGCTTTTTAAACGTTCTCACAACTTTTCGAGTTAAATGGCCACATTTCGGCCATATCTCGGCCATATTTGGGCCATATTCGAGGTTTGTAGGGCGCTCCAATGGGGAAAGTACCACGAAGACGTTCGGGATCTTCCTCACACGAGGGAGCACAGCAAGCAGAACCCTTCTAGGGATGACACGACTAAGTCGGGGTGTAAGGCCGAGGTCACCCTTCACGACGAGCGTAGGAAGGTGAGACAAGAAGGTATTCCGCGTGAGCGGCGTGTGTGTGTTATCTACCAAGGAGGCGAAGTGTCCACTGTGTGGCGAGTGCGACGCGGTGTCAGCACAGGCTGCGAGTGGCCGAGTAACCACCCCAAAAGCAAGGGGAAAAAGGGAAAGGAAAGAAGAGGAAAAGAGGAGTCCACAAGATGTGGTTAAGGATACGGCGAAGCCGGTGGAAACCTTATACAAGGGCGAACGCGACAGCGATTGGTAAATACTCCCAATAGTGGGTTCGTTTAGGGGATGCAGGGAGGATAGACAGTCCGTAGGCTACGGGATATCCCTCCAAGGAGGAGTTGAGTACCGCCGAAGGCGAAGCAGTCTAGAGCCAAAACCCTGGTTGGGGAAGTTTACTTAGTGGCGATGGCCAAGTGCCCAGCCACTATATAGGGTAGTAATCTCCCTGCAACTAGGCAAAAACTATTAAATAAATATCTAAATTACCAGCAATGCTGTGCCAACCATCCGTTGCAAGAGCTCCACACGTGTATTAGTCACACCCAAATTGGGGCTGCGGCGCGAGTGCACGTGTGCACCGTGCACACTATGCAGACCGCATTGCGGCACACAACCCGTGTGTAGCGGCAGTAACCATCAGCACGCGCAAGCGGAAAAACGACTAAGTCGGTGAAGTATCCCTTGTAGGGCGTTACACTACATCTCCCCCTTCTAGGCGCAAGCACGTTCCAAAGGTGACGGATGCAGCGCCGAGACCATCACGTAGTCCGCCGCTTACCCATCGCATGGGATTGCTTTCCGCTTCGCGGTGATGCGCTGCAACGCGGTCCGACAGTTATCCAAACGACCACGACCACAACCACGTTCTGGTCCTCACAACCACCTTCCTCGCTATAACAGCGGCGTCAACTCTGCTTAGCAGGTCTGCGGACCACGTTGTGGGATGTCCTGATGAAGTTCGGAACGCTCCACAGTAGTGGTTTGACACAAGTACTGTGTTCCCCAATATTTGGGTGGTGAGCGTCCCTTGTAGACATTTGTACCACTTCCTGCCACGCAGAGTAGCCAATTGGACTCCGTTCAGGCGGCACAACCGAGGTACGGTCCGGTTAGCCCACGCTCAAAGCGGTTCGGCAGTGACCACGGTACGCGAACGCGTTTTCAGAAAACGCAAATATTGAAGTGCCCATAACTTCCGATCCAGACCTTGTGGAACCACTTCCAATACTTCGGCTAACTTTCGGACTCCAGAGCTTTCGAATGACGCCCAGAAAGTTGGGATTCAACGCCACTAAGGTGGAAAGCGCAACCTGTTTCAGTTCGAGCTAAAAAATAGACGGCCGAACTGAAACGATGCCATAACTTGAAAACCGTCCAAGATACTCGGGATCTGTCTTCACGAAAGTGTTCAGGCACGTCCAGAATAGCCTGGTGCGAGACCGTTAAGGAAACGGGAAAGTGTTGCCCGAGATACGGGTTTTTAGCAAAAGTCATCCTCACAGTACTGTAGAGGGGATATACCCGACCTCCGGGAACTTCGACCGTTACGAACGGAAACGCAACAGCCTCCCACCGTGTTATGCGGATGCTGCACGTGTGTTGCAGTGGTTGCAAAGCGTCGTGCAACACCCGATGACGGGGCGACAGAACCGGTTGATCCGAGTTGAACATCCATCCAAGATGGCAATGTAGCATTGTAGACACAATGAAAACACAAATAAAGAACGGTGTGACCAGAAAGAATGCACCCTGTCGATGGGGAAAAACCGTGGATGCGGATCCAGAGAACCAGCAAGCTGGATAAAAAACCCATCAGCACGAAAACTGAGTAAATGGGGTTATTAACCCGACTGAGTCGGGCTCCAACTCAGAGAGTGCGACTGCGTGACGCCACCCCAGGTGAGCGTCACTTCCCGTATTAAATGGCATGAGAATTCTTCTTAACTTCTTCTTCCCGCAATGGCGGTGCCCATTACCCAACCTGGGCGTTATCCAGCGTACCTGGTAGAGCCGTACCGGCGCGACGGTGGTACTGTACAACCTGTGAACGCGGGAGAGGTTCGATCGGTTCCTCAGTATCCCCTTCGGGGCCATAACCGTACCAACGGACTCGGTATTGTAAATTACCGTTCCTATCGTAGGAATGTCCGAGAATTCGGTCGACGACGTACTCCTGTACGTACACTTCCCGGCCATGCCGTGTCTTCGTCACTTCTAGTGGAACATTACCCTCATGGGGAAATATATCCCTCAAGAGGGTGTCGGGGTGCGTCGAAGCCGTGTCGGCGCTAATTTTGCAAGGGATCGAGTCTCCAACTTCGTGGTAGTCGGCTCTCACCGCTAGCTTGCGTGGGTCATTCCGCCTCTGCGGTGGCAATGACGCCGTTTGTCTTGACTGGGGTGTTCCACGCTCCATGAAGAGTGGCGCGTAAGGTGCTTCTCCCCGTGAGGGGGCACGTGACTCCAACAATGGTTGGCTAGGGTTAACCCAAGTTTGAACCGCCTCCCTAGAGTGGGGTTTCTCCAACGGCTGCGCCGTGCGCTTTGGACTTGACACTCCGTGTCCAATGGCGAATTCCGGTGAGCCGGCGTATGCTGCGCTGGCCCCGTGTGGGTCGTACACAGCACTTCTCCCGTTTCGGGCGTGTACAGCTTACGCTGCGCCCATTACTTGGGGAGATTTTGATTCTTTTGCCGTTGGCTCGCCGTCCTGGACGGGTGCTTTGTCCGGAACGACCGGTTTCTCACTGGCTTCGACGTCAGGATCTGCCGAGACGCTCGGGTTGCGCGGACGCGTGCGCGATGAACCTACAACTGACTCCCCTGTCTCAGGGTTATCAATTCCGTTGCGGACGGTGGGTGTCGTTGTTGTGGCGTCCTCCAGGGTGCAGGGCGCTGCTGACAACTGCTGTTGAACGTTCCCTCGAGGGGCTTGGTCGCCCATACCCAGCGCTGCTGGTTCATCCTCTGCGCTGCGCTCTGCCTCCTGCGGCGATGGTGGCGCTGCCATTTCCGTTCCTGCGGAAGACTTCGTAACCGAAGGTGCTGAGCATACACCCTGATTGGGGCTTTGCGAAGCAGGTGGATTGTCGTGCTGCGTTTGCGGCGACGACTCCGCTTCACTAACTCATGTTCCACGGTGCGAATTCCGTTGCGACGGCGAAGAATCTCCTTTGGAGCGGCGAACCTCCTCCCCCTCCTTAGACGGAGCGACGGGAAGGAGTGGCGGAACTCCCGCATGGCGGGTAATAATGCGTGCCATGGGGTTTGTAGAAGTTCGGCCAAAATGGCCTGTGCTATCCGGCGAAGCCGGGTTTTCCGATAACATCGGAATGTCTGAGAGGCCCCGGGTGGGGTGTGGTAAAACGAATGGTCGTTCGGCCACAGATGTTCCTGGTGTCTCCAGTGCTGCTGTAACCGTAGAAACGGGAGTTGTACTGTCCAAAACTACCTCAGACGAGGGCGGAGGGGCCGGCACAAGGCGATCGCGGGATAGCCGCTCATGCGTATCACCCATTTGCACCACGACTGTGTCGGTAGTTACGGATATCACCCTGAAGGGTCCGTCCGCCACTGGCGATAGCTTGTGAAGTTTCTCCCGTTCCGGGTTGTAGTACTCCTTCCGTACGAAGATGTAGCTACCTACCGCAATTGGCGGGCTGTTGGATCTTCGTAAACTAGCGTCGAAATTCCGCTTGTATGTGGCTTGGGCTCTGGCCATTGACTTCCGCGTAGCGGGTACCAACTTCGTGAGCCACTATTTCCACCTTTGTCGGTAATCACCCACAGATGAGAAGCTTCCAAGCGTAGCTTGCGATTCCAACGCCGCAGGCGGGGGAGTACGAGACAATACCAACTCAAATGGTGATACTCCGGTAGTCCGGTGAACTTGCGTATTGTACGCGAACGTCACCGCATCGGTGTACAAGTCCCAATTCTTGGGGTGGTCAGCAACGTAGAAACGGAGGGCGGCTAGCATCGTCCGGTTGAACCGTTCAACTTGCGCATTACATTGGGGATGATAGGTAGTTGTGAACTGGTTCTTCACGTCCAGAATGCGGCAGGCATCCTGGAAGAAGCGCGACGCGAACTGCTTTCCGTTATCGGACAAAAACACCACTGGACGACCGTACGCGAATGCGCAATGGGTAACGAATGCGTTAGCCACCGTGTACGCGGTTATCCTCCGAAGAGGGACAGTCCGAACAAGCTTCGAGAAGCGGTCGGTGATCACAAGTAGAAACTTGTTCCCTCGTTTTGTTGTGAGGAGTGGCCCGAGGAGGTCAATTGCGACAAACTCCAGCGGTGACCTAGCAGGGAATAGCTTCAGCGATTTGCTGTTCTTCCGAAGTTTCACTCGGTTCTTTGCGCACTCCGTACAGAAGCGTACGGTCGCGTAGCAATCCACCGCCATTGCGGGCCTATAAAAGTCCCTTCTCAGGGTGAGATAGAGCTTCCGGCCACCGGCATGACCACCGATCTTCGGGTAATGCGTCAAATGCAACACCCGCGATTGTAGGGAATGCGGCACCACTATTTGGGGGGTAGCTTCGACGTTCCTCACGAGGTAACCTTGGTCGTTTACCCCGAAGGGGAGTGCTTCACCACCGTTAAGACCGGCGCGTATCCCTATGCAAAAGGGGTCTCCGAACTGTTTTCGTACCAGTTCCTCTGGAGTTATGGGGACAAAATTTCCCGGTGAGGGTTTCTCAGTAGCGACCTCATTAGAGGCCAGTAGTTCGTCGAAGTCAGCGTTCATGTCCAGATCTTCTGACCATTCCGGATCTTTCGGTGCTTTTCCGTCCACGACGAAGCAGGGGATGTCGTCATCCTTGGTTGCGAGGGCCTCCCCACTTTTGTGTAATCGGGACAGTGCGTCGGCCTGCTTGTTCTGCACCCCCTTCTTATATATGACTGTGAAGTTATATTTTGCTAAGCGAAGTCTCCACCGCATCAGGCGGCCAGATGGATCAGAGATATTCATCAACCACCTCAGCGAGGAGTGATCCGTATATACGGTAAAGTGAACACCCATGAGATAGGGGCGAAGAGTGGTCAGTGCTCACACAACTGCGAGAAACTCTTTCCCCGAAACGGAGTAGTTCTGCTCGTGGACGTTCAGGAGCGCGACCAGTACCCAATGGGTTTCCGTTCCCCTTCCGGGGTGGTTTGGAAAAGAGCGCAACCGACTTGGTAGTCGCTCGAGTCCATATCCACGGAGTACGGCAATCCCAATTTGGGTAGCGATAGGATCGGTGCTGACGTGACAGCCTCCTTAAAAGAGTTAAAAGCTTCCGCTTGCGCGGGAGTTAAGGGTTCCAGTTTGGGCGGTTGTCCCTTGCGCAGGAGTGCGTTGAGGGGCGCCGCGATGTCCGAAAGGTTCGGGATGAACCGTCGATAGACGTTGACCAGCCTTAGGAAGGATCGCAATTCCGTCTGAGTACGGGGTTCTTTTGCCTTCATTAGGGATTTGACTCGAGCTTCCTCGATCGACAGCCGTCCAGGACGGATAATGTGACCAAGATACTTGATAGTATCTGTGAAAAACTCACACTTACTCAGCTTCAGGGTTATCCCAGCGTCCCGTAAAACGGTTAGAACTTCACGTACATGGTTGAGGGGTTCGTCGAGGTTATCTGAGAAGACGATGATGTCATCCAGATATACCAAACACGACCGCCATTTGAACCTGTTGAGCAGGATATCGACCGCTCGTTGGAACGTAGCGGGGGCGTTGGTCAACCCAAATGGCATCCGCTTGAAGCGGTAGGACCCGGAATGATAGACAAAGACTGTCTTGTCGCGGTCCTCTTCCCTTACAGGGACTTGCCAATATCCCCAATTGGCATCCAACGCCGTGAACACGGTTGCGTTTCCGAGTGAATCAATGCACTCATCCATCCGAGGAATCGGGGAAGTATCCCGTACTGTTACGGCGTTTAACCGACGGTAGTCGACACAAAATCACCACGTACCGTCGGCCTTTAATGCCACTACGACTGGGGATGCCCAGGGTGATTGAGCGGGTTCAATCACCCTGGCACGGAGCATCTTGTCAACTTGAAAATGCTCCTCTTTCCGAGCCTTCGGTCCTGCCCTATAAGGAGGTTGCGCAACGGGACGCGTGTTCGGCATCAGCTCAATCCGGTGTTCCGTTGCATCTATCTCTCCTAGAGAGCCATCCCACATAGTGGTAAATTCCCGTAACATGTTACAGAGTCGATCGCGGTGCGAATCCGGTACATGACCGAGGTCCAGCTCTTCGAGAGCCTTTACCGGGTCAAGCCGGTTGTAGCTTGTGAGGGCACGCTCTCCTGTCGGTACAGGGTTTGATTCCGAACCATTCGGTGACTTTTCCGTTGACACGGCAGTATTCTCCGTTAAAACGGCAATGTCCTCTCCCTCCTTAGACGGGGCGTCGGAGTTCTCTGTACTCACCACCTCTTCAGAGGAAACTAAACCGAGAACATCGGCAGCCGTCATCCGCGTCGGGAGCATCGCGAGCGGGTGCGGGGTAACTGATCCAATTACTTGGTTCTTTGCCAGATACTGGGGTTTGCTGCCAAGGTTGGCAACGAGTACCCGAAACGCGATATCTGGTGTGACCTGCACGACACCTTTCGCGACGGCTAATTGACAACGCTCGTGCAACGAGGAAATGGGTTGCACAACCCGAAGACCGTGTTGACGGGAATTGACCTGCACCATTACCTGTGACTCAGGCGGGATAGAGACAGACAACGCGACGCGCAGCTTCGTAGATTCCCGGCGCGTCGGAGGTGATTCCTGCGCGGCAGGGAGTGGAACCTGCTTTCGCGAAGCCCGCTTTAGCGGACGTCGAACAATTGGAACAGACGATCCGTTGTCCAGTTCGACACGCCTGAGGCGGGGCCTGATTGCGTCGACAAATCTGTCGCAGTAATCACATCCCAGTATCACTGGAGCGGCCAATGACCGACAGACTATAAAGTCAAGCTTCACCATCATGGTGCCCAACCGTACGACCAAGTCGACGGTGCCTACCGTTTTCAACGGGTTGTTGTTCGCATCTGCGACATCCATAACCGCATCAGCGCGGGTTCGAGACCGCACCTGCGGAGGCAAAAGGGATTCCACGACAAAGTCCGGGCCCGCACCTGTATCCAGGACACTTAAAGTTCTTACCAGAAACTGGGGCTTAAGGCCAAGGTCGGCGTAAACTTTATAGTTACGCTTGGCCATGACCAAGATTCTATCCGGGATTCGGTTGCTTCTTACCCGTATCCACGGTCGATGCAGAACACCCAAGTGTTCCGAATCCGCGTCTGCGGTGTCCTTCCTAGTGAGGATCTTCACCGGGGAGCGAGGCAACGACGCCTCGGGCGTCACGAGCCTCAACTCTGAGGACGCCTCTCCCAAAGGGGAGACTCCCTTGTTTAGTTTTCCTGGGCTTCTGCCTGCGGCGGCTTCTCAGGCTCCTCAACGATGAGTGTTTGGGATCCTCGTTGAGGGGTTTCCACGTGAGTGGTGTTTGGGACGTACGCCTGCTGAGCGGAGACATCCGACCGCATCGGAACAGACAGCGCAGGTGGGAGGGCATGTGACAGGTCCAGCTTTGCCCGCAAGTACGATGCGATGGGCACTGTGCGCTTCTTTTCTGGAGTGAGGGCTTCGTAGTTCGACACTACCTTGCCCATTTCCCTCAGAGAGAGAAGACATTGCGGGGATGTGTGACCGTGCGTATAGCACAGGTGGCATATCAAACGCAATACTCCTGCTTGCAGGTTACCTTTCCGAACTTCGGCAAAACGAACCGCAGGTCGGGGGTCTCTCCATCCAGGCCGTTGAAAACGTGTACCTCCATTCGAATATGGGATAGAAGGCGCCGTTATACGACGGTTGTCCACATACAGCGCTGGGTCGACCAGTGCTGTATCGAACGATGTATCCGTCGTGGACGGGAGTTTCGTAGTCGGCACGGAGATGATTTCGCCGTGAGCCAACTGCACGTTGTCGTATCCCTGTTGAGGGTGTTCAGCCGCTACCAGCAAAAGCGATGAGGAGCGGTCCTCCATCACCAACGCTTTTGCGGACTTCGACCTCGAATGAGGAACACCAGCACGTACTGCATCACCCTTCGCGCGCGCCGCTTGGACCAACTCGAGATAGGTAATGCTCGGCTTGTCCTCCCGACGTCGGGCAACGAGTGACTTGATGGCTGGGCTCAGCCCATCGATTAACATCGTACAACGTTCCCCAGCGGGGTAGACATTACCACAGCGGTGGAAAGCCTTGTTAAGGCGTACCGAATAATCGGTTTCAACCTCGTCGGGGTGCTGACGTGTATCCCTCAAAGCGAGGATAGCGGACTGAATGGCGTCATTTGTCGCGTACGACCTCAAGAGGTATTGGACGGCTTCGGGCCGGCACGTCACCCCTCCTTCGGAGGCTCTGGTGGAACCTCTTACAGAGTGATACTGGTCTTCGGCCACCCCCCGTAAAAAGTACGGCAGCGCCACGTAGGCTTTTCCTTCGTTCATCCCGAGTATATCGGCTTCCGCGACAAAGCGGGCAAGAAAATCTAACACCAGGATTGGGTCGTCTCCAGCAAAAGTCTGGTTTCGGAGTGAGAGCTGCATTCGCTTGATGCAATCCTTCACTCCTCCCGTTCCACGAGGTGTACGCTCCAGAGAGGAGTCTTCCAACCGATAGTATCGGTACGAAAGTAACTTGCGATACATCCTATTCGTAGGTTTCAATTTCCGGAGTCCGGAGTGTCTTCTACCCTTCGTACGGGAGCGGATCGCCCCCTCGGAGGCAGGAGACCGCTTTGAGCGGGAAGAACGCCCGCGGCGACCATCCTTCGACTCGGAGTCTGAAGAAGTAGACCCATCCGAGTGACTCGGGTTGGAATCCGACGAGGTCGGTGTATCCGAATGATCGTTGTAGCGTTTGAAATTTCGCCTACGGCGGCCTTTGCCTGTTCTAGCGCGCTGGTCGCGTTGTGACACGGCAACAACCGGATCCTCCGGAGAGTCTTTATCCATTATTATGGTTTGCTCCAACGTCTCCAGAAGGTCGCGGACGCGATTGAATCGCTCCTCAATCCCTTCAACGAAGACGGTGGGCGAACCCAAACACTCCAACATTTTGTTGAAATCAGACCGCAATACGCGGAGGTCTTCAGCAACATCCTCTGCAGAGGTACTCTCGACCACCTCACGGAGGGCTCGAAATTCCCCTACAAGGGCATTAGGGGCGGCACGCAAGGTGCGTACCTGGTCCTCCAGGGAAGTCCCCTGGGAGGTGTTGGCGACCTCCTGACGGGGCTGTATTGCCGCGGCAGCGGAAGTGGATTGGGGCACAGGCGGTGCACCAGCAACGGCCGGAGCCGGGCCAGCTTTACCTCTGGAGTTGGCCAACGGAGGCAACGGAAGGTCCCGGGGTTCCCAGTGTCGGCTCGAAGTCCGAGAGGAAACCTTCGCGGCGAGGGTTGAACCAGCCCGAATCGGGATATTGGAAATCACCCGATCAGCAAGAACATCCCCACCATCGTGGGAGCGGCTGCGGGTAACTGCCGGCTCCGCACGAGATGGCTTCCGAGACATCGGTAGGAAGCGTTCAACGGGAGAAACACGGAATCTTCCAGAAAAGTAGGTAAGTCACCTCAAAGAGGGAAAGCAACACACCAACAATCTTCTAGGTCGGGAGACCAGTTTGTAGTGCAATGCCCCAATGGGGAAAGTACCACGAAGACGTTCGGGATCTTCCTCACACGAGGGAGCACAGCAAGCAGAACCCTTCCAGGGATGACACGACTAAGTCGGGGTGTAAGGCCGAGATCACCCTTCACGACGAGCGTAGGAAGGTGAGACAAGAAGGTATTCCGCGTGAGCGGCGTGTGTGTGTTATCCACCAAGGAGGCGAAGTGTCCACAGTGTGGCGAGTGCGACGCGGTGTCAGCACAGGCTGCGAGTGGCCGAGTAACCACCCCAAAAGCAAGGGGAAAAAGGGAAAGGAAAGAAGAGGAAAAGAGGAGTCCACAAGATGTGGTTAAGGATACGGCGAAGCCGGTGGAAACCTTATACAAGGGCGAACGCGACAGCGATTGGTAAATACTCCCAATAGTGGGTTCGTTTAGGGGATGCAGGGAGGATAGACAGTCCGTAGGCTACGGGATATCCCTCCAAGGAGGAGTTGAGTACCGCCGAAGGCGAAGCAGTCTAGAGCCAAAAACCCTGGTTGGGGAAGTTTACTTAGTGGCGATGGCCAAGTGCCCAGCCACTATATAGGGTAGTAATCTCCCTGCAACTAGGCAAAAACTATTAAATAAATATCTAAATTACCAGCAATGCTGTGCCAACCATCCGTTGCAAGAGCTCCACACGTGTATTAGTCACACCCAAATTGGGGCTGCGGCGCGAGTGCACGTGTGCACCGTGCACACTATGCAGACTGCATTGCGGCACACAACCCGTGTGTAGCGGCAGTAACCATCAGCACGCGCAAGCGGAAAAACGACTAAGTCGGTGAAATATCCCTTGTAGGGCGTTGCACTACAGTTCCGGACATACAAAGATGAAACCAATTCTTTGATAAAGAAAGAGGAGGCGAAGTTAGAAGCAGTAGGACCAAACACAGTAATGGAAAGTGCGTGGGCGAGGCAATCGGATAAGGAAACGTACTTTAGATTGGAGGCCATTATGAATGAACCCAGGCAGGGGTACTCACGTAAGATCCAGACGTTCACCGCTGTATTGAAAGAAACGGAAACAGTCAACTCAATTCTTATGAAACACATATCGCAACCCGGACGCGGAAAACATGCAGTGGAGATACCAAAGAATCCGGAGCGCGTATTGTACGATGCCGGTCAACCGGCTGAGTGGGTGACACACGGGGAGGAGATGGCTCGCAGAAAAGCCGAAGCGGAGGCTATGCAGCGTCAAGCCGAAGAGAAAGAAAATCGGAAGGCCGAAAAAGTTGAACAGCGTGCGAAGGAACGGGAAGATGCAGAAAAGGCGTCCATTGAAAAGAAAAACAAACGCCTTATGGAGCAGCTTCATCGAGATGCTGAGACCAAGAAACGTGACATTAGAGCTTTGCAGAAGAACCGTAAACGCGCAACTGAGCAGGAGCGCAAGCGTGAATTAGTAGCCAGGAAGAAACGCGCTACAGGTTTGGGGAAGGCTGTGGCTTTAGCTGCTCGAGGAAGGAAAGGCGTTGGTCTGAAGGCACGCAGGAGGAAGCGAGCCACGCCAGTTCGCGTGTTTCAGTTCACTACCTTACTCGTTCTCGAAGTTGTAGATATGGCAGTGGAGATTGTGGAGGGAGACAAGTTTGTCCCAGATCCAGCCGCGGAGCGCCTTTCAAAAACGCTCGAAGAGAGCACAGTGTGAGCCCATGAACGCGCATATCTTGAGAGCGGACGGCGTCCTGCACCTCGTTTGAAAGCAGAAGTGAAGGGCATTCTCATTGGCTAGATTTAAAATTATAGACCGAAGAACGTTAATGAATTACTTTTAAATTTGTCTTAAGTGTCCCAAAACCAGCCTCCAAGAAGGGTACCTCGACAATCAATGATTCATAGTTCCTATTCATACAATTCTCGAGCGCACTCCATGTACCTTGAGTGGTACCTATCTGAGCCACACTCCCACACAACTGGTCGACCGCCTCCGACGACTGCTGTTACGACAGCCCACATATTTGCTCGCTTGCAACCTCCACAACCCCCTTAACAGTACCTGAGTTCTCCATATTTGGAAAACTATTTTACTTCATAATGGGAGCAGAAAAAGCATGGAACGCCCTAGAAAATTTACTGGCATGCCAAGTGTATGTGACCGCATCCAAAGATGCAATCTGTGGAAACGGACAGACAATCGTTCAGTTTCAGAAAAAGATAGAGAATGAATTTGTAGCGCTGACCAAGCAGCAAAAAGAATCTGACCAACCCAAAGTCAAAAGGCGCTCCGGTAGCTCAATTTTTGAGCGGTACAAGCGCATTAGAAAATAATGTATCAGCTTTGAGAAACATGTTCAACAAGTCAAGGCTCTTTCGTTGACAGGTAATCCTAATGGACAGAATATTATGCACTTGGCTACTGCCTTTTTTACCAACCTGTTGAAGGAAGAAACGTATATAATTTTTGGGTCTAGACAAGGAAGCATGTGGGCCGCAGTTTGAATTCGGAAACTGCTACAAATGGCTGCAGAGCACTTACTTATGGAGCTCCTTACTAGAAGAATATCTCGTGTTTACAGCTCCCAGAAACGTGTTACCCCTTCTGAAGAGGTTCTCAAAGATCATGTTGATGAAACCTCTATATGCAACGCAGAGGACACCGAGGTCGTCACAGAAATCGAAGGCACCGCTGGAACTGCTGCTGGTGGTCGAACCTCATTATCGAGTCATGTTAAATTCCAGAACCATGCGAGGCTTTTCCGTCCGCAGGGGACGAAGAAGACGAAGGCCCAGGTGGACATTGCGCAGGCAATGAAGCAGAATGCGGACAATATTGACGGACTGGTTCAGCAGTCAGCTAAGCGTAACAAACTCTTTGCAAATTACGTTATGTTGCAAAAGGAAAAGAATAACCATATGCTCTTCACTATGGAGGGTACGGACATTTTAATGCGAAAGAAGTACATTACACTTATCCAAAAAAAGTTGCTGTTGGAGCTAGAAGAGGGACTAAGTTCTGCGAACGCGAATGACGTTGCTGATCCTGCAGCAACTGTTCAGCAACCAGCACTAATATCTGCCCACAACGAGAGTTCTTTGAGCGCTGGATAAAGTGCTGCCGTTGCTCAGGAGCAATGTCTGATTGGCAGCGCAAGTACTGGCCCAAGCAGTTGGCGCAAAGCTAAGGAATTGGGGGATAACGTGGTAATACTAGATGTGGAGCAACGTCTTTGGCGGGAAAAGCGTAGGCTCACGAAGACGTTCGGAATCTTCCCCTCAACAGGCCAGCACAGCGAACGGAGCACTCCGGGAAGGACACAGCTAAGCCGGGTGTAAATCCGAGGTCAAACCACCACGACAAGCGTCGGAGCGTTAGGCTGATTAGTAGTCGGTAGAGATCCACGTGTTCACACGGTAACGAGATGAGTCCTCGAAAGAGAGTAGCACGGCAACGACAAGGTGTCGGAAACGGGCCACTGCAAAAAGGCAAACCCAAAAAGGGGAGAAAGCAAACCACCAGAGTAGGGAAAAGAGAGAGAGAATAAAGCAAACCCAATACAGGGGCGAGTATATGAAAATAGGTCGGAACGAGACAAACAAATAGTGGTTATACTCTGAGCGCCACAAGGGTGGGTAACTATACTTGAACAACGCAGTCGTCACTCCACTTGGAGGTGAACAATCCGCGAAGGCGTGATAGCTAGAGCCAGAAGCCCTTGCTTGGCAAGGGGCAGTTTACTTGGGGGAGCGGTGCTCAACCCTCTAAGTACCGAGCTCGGCGCACCACTGACAGTGGGTGCGCCGGGCAAAATAATCTATAAAATATCTAAGTAAATACAACAATGCTGGGTGCACTGCCTCTGGCATATCCGTGCTACACGTGTGCTATTCACACCCGCTAAGCGGTGCCTCGAGCCGTGCAACCCACTTGTACATGTGTGGAAATTACCTCAGCGAGAAGACACGCTAATAGCGGTGTAGCTCATATATATCTACTAACGCATGATGCGGAAATTAACTAAGTACCTCAAATCGCCTCCAAGGAGTGTTCTCCTTCATATCCCTCTCCTTAAAAGTGAGCCACGCTGTCGCGATGGCGGGTCGAACTTCCAACTGTGGGCATAAAAGCGCATCCCCGAAGTCTTCGGATTCCATCTCGCCTCGCGAAGACCAAGTCACTACCACTCCAAAGTGCAAACCTCGCTCCAGCGACGATCAATCCTGTTCACAACAGTCTTCAACTCGCTCTCGCGGTGTTACTACCAACCGTTCCGTGCCTCGAGTGCCTCGCGCGATGAGCGGTCAACCTCCGAACTCGGGATACTTCTCCGGATTTCGTTCCGTGCCTCTTCCGCAAAGCGGCAATGGGTCTGGGGCGTCCCAGGGACTCAACGCCAGTGGCAGGCATATTCTCCCTCCGGGGCAGCAGCCCCATGGTCACGTCCTGCACGACGTGCCGTGGCCTTCCTACGAAGAGCTAGTCGGGCTGAACCCTCGCGTTCACGCGCACATCTTCCGGACTACCACACCTTCCAAGGTTACACAAAGCACGTGCCACAATTGGATACAAATTCTGAACCTCCTCCGACAAAGCGGCAACGACCTCTTCACTCGTCTTCATCTTCTTTCCCTACTACAGGGCATTCCCAGCGTGATGTTTTTCATTACTGACATCCGTCCTAACCGGTTTGCGGTTACAATGCGTTTGCACGCCTTCGCATTAATATTCCCGGTTTGGGCTTCAATCTCACTTTGTGAGACATCACGTTCGTGCAAAACAACGCCTACTGGGGGCAAACTGCAGCATTCTTCATCCCTTCTTAGGATATTCTACACCCCGAGGTTTCATACCGAATACGGGGTAACTCAACCAGAGTAGACAAGTGTTACCAGTAATGGTTCGCGTTCCTTCCATCCCCGACGGGCTGTTGACCCATGAACGATAGCGTTCGGAGACCATCCGTGGTGCCCAGTACTTGAAACAGCGCCGTTTCTACGGAGAGAAAGTCTCCAGTACTCCGTCTGAAAAGCAAACAAATGAACATACCAAACCATGGTTTAAACCGTTCCGGTACTACCATACTACCAGATAATGTTGCGGCAGGTAACTACCCGATCACGGTACGCTTCTGACAACCACACCGATTATCCGTAACGCAGTATCACTTTCCCCACATATCACCTGATCAAGGGTTCACAACAACAGCGAGTCGGTTTTCTGTACAGACAGCTCAGTTTCCCACTCTATCACTGTGTATCACTTCATCTTCTCACACCCACAAGGGTTTTCCAAACAACTTCCTAAATGTGGATCTTCCCATGCTTCCAAATGAAACACTTTCTCACGAACCTTACGACAAGGTGCATAGTACCAACATTGGTTATCATCACGACTTCTTCCCGAAATGGGATCACAGATACCGGTGTCTCGGCGATAGTGCAACGCGCGACTCACTCATTTGCGCAGAAGCACACTCCATCATACTGGCTAACTTCCCTTCTGGGACACTTCAATACTTCAAAACGTCTTCCTTGAATCGGGGCACTTCATTGTAGACAAATCTCATGTGAGAGATATCCGACTGATCGGGGTTCAAATCCCATCATATCATACCATTTGTTGTGGCTACAGAGCGTATCAACCTTTCCATCAATCCCAAGACATGGAGGCCAACCGAACATCTCGTTGAACGAAAGCCTATCACCGTATAACGGTTACCAAAGCGTAAGAAATCTTCCGGAACACCATAACATGGTACAAGCCGACTTCGGTATGCTAAGATTTACTGTATCCGCGCGGGTTACTTCTCTTTCTTCCTGACGCACAGGCATATGATACTTGCAACAGCACTCCATACAATGACTTCTGCGGTTTCCTGCGTTGTTCCCGGCACTAGGCTTTGTTTTCTTTCGGAGATCAAGTGGGTGTACAACGGTGAAGGTTGGAGTCCGGCGTCGTGGTCGCTGATCTGCCTTTTGGACAAAGGCTCTAGCCGTCATGACGGAGAATTCCTACGTTCCGTTTTCGGCCTCCAAATCGAACAAAAGTGATCTCCAGTGAAAGCGCTTCACTTCCGGAGTCGGTGAGCCAACTGTTATCCTAAACGGGCAAGAAACCAACGAATGGCAGTGTTCCTGATCTAGGCGAAGTCGTTTTTTGACGCGGAAGAGCCCTTGCGACGGAGATACTGCGTTTAACACTCCCTGTGCAGGGTGGCGGATTCGCAGGGCCACCGCAACATACCACTCCATCGCACATGGCGGCGGGTTGCAACAATGCAGCCCCATGTGATTGGCTCGGCACTCTGGGACGTTATGGAGTGCAAAGCACCCCTATTGGGCGACAACCCTGCCAAGGGGCCATGTGCACTATCGTCAGATTCCGGAAACGCCATGCGTCGTGGCAAGCCAAAATATCAAATAAATCAATTTGTCGTGCCACTTTGCACCCGCGCGCGCGCATGCGCACGCACCGCCAGCCGCTGGCACTCAAAAAATTAAGTGTTTTGACCGGCCACTGGACGTGCAATTCTGCATACGCGAGCGGCACTCCTGCAAATTATCTGCCGATGACGGCACGCTTTCCACGGAGACTTCTGCGCCACACAGCACACCTGTTAAGGTTCCTTCAAGCAGATTGCATGCGTACACTGCCGGAACCAGTCTTTTCAGCGTTATCCACAATGATTCTTCATTTTCATCCACACATACCGCAGGTTCCTCCCATTGGGCCCGTCGTAGCGCTGACCTATCGACGGGTCGGCGAAATCCGTCTTTTCGGTACATGTTATCTTCTGCGCCTCATGCGATCGAGGTGTAAAAGCAGCCAACGACTTGCAAGTTTGCCCACGTGGGTATTCATCACCAATAGCCGTCTTTCCAACAGGGATAGCTCCAACTTCAATGCTGACTTCTGCCTCGATCGAGGAATCAACGCGCGTGAGCGTTAGGACAATACTCCCGGTCCTAGTTTCTGTCTCACATCACCAATCCGCGGGTGTAGCCAATAGCGGTTCATCACGCGTACCGACGACGGTAAATCCTTCACCAAGGCAACTTTAAACTGCCATCTCCATTTTTTGGCGCTGATCTGACGTCGACGTTTAGATCCAGAGAAAATCCGAACAAAGCGGAGCTACAACTTCATAACCAAATATTGGTGCAACCTCATTACGAGTTCTTTCCATGCGTGGTATTTGCGACGACCGACAGCGATTATTCTCACAGAACCTACACCAAAGGTACCCGAACTGACTCTCCACTTCTTTTCACTGCGACCACGTAGCAGCACACCGAACATTCGGTACTAAGTCAACTGAAACCGACAACGGTAGAACGATTACACGTCTTGCCCGTACGGGAACAACTTCAAAGTCGATCTTGCATCGCTTGCGGTTAACCATTAACCCACCAATTCAGGGCGTCAAACCAACTTCTTGGGTAACCTCCGCGACAGCGATACACCAGCTCAGATGTCCGTGATGCGGCATGAGTTTCCCAACTTGGGCTCAACTGTAGTTTCCCAAGCAAGGGTGATAAGATCAGAACCAACGTCGGTAGTAACCCATAGTAGGTTTAGGGGCTTGGGTAGTAGCCAATACGGCGTGCGCAGGCGGTCCTGAACGACAGTGTCAGTAGCAATAACACCGCTTCCGGATCGTAGAATACCCATATGGGCACCAATCCTTCCGCGACAAGGAACCAGTAACGCAGCCGAAGCCCTCAGACCAACAATATCCATAAACCAATATTGGTGCGACCTCATCATGAGTTCTTTCCATTCGTGGCATTTTTGATCACCGACAGCGGTTCTTCTCAACACAACCTATACAAAGAGGACGCGAACTGACTCTGCATTGCACTCAGCGACGAAAACGACGTCATGCACCAAATCAGCGGTAAGTTGAGAACCAATGCCGAAAATTTCGCAGCGGATTGATCACATACCCAGTAGGGTTCTGCAATAACAATATATCTTTCCCAGTTTGGGTATACATCAAACCACACTTCTACCATGTGCGGTCAATAACCAAAACAGCCATCTTATGGAATTCAAGCCTTGTTCGCGAGAATCAACAAGCGCGATGCGGGATCAAATCCATCCGTACTGCGGCATGAATTTCCCGAACGGGACTGCGTAAAATTCAGCCATATCGTCCCTATCAAGGGTTCAGACTTCAAAAACAGAAGATCGTCCGACTGTTCCGGCGTGTCCATACTAACCTAGAGGGTGCTTCCCAAAATCGATACCACCATATGTGGGCAGTAGAATACGATCTCGTTAGCACGAGCATTTCCATAAACTGGATAAGATGGCGACGCCGAGCGACGGAAGGAGAACACGAAACTCTTACCCCCTTCTTAGGCGGAGCCACCACGAGTGGTTACATCACCAGACATAGGCGTCAGAACTCCACGAGATTGAACGACTTGACTCCGTTCACGGATTTCAGAACCAATACCAGAACCAATACAGATTGGTGAAACACCTGACACAGGCAGTTCAAACTGTAGAAAAGAACTCCAAGGAGTGAACGCAATCCAAGTTCGGATTTCATAAGCAACACTCACCGTGTCAATCGGTACCAACCTTAACAAGGAAACTATCGTCCAGGATCAACCTCAAGCGCACCTATCGTTATCGATATGATCCAGAAATGGCACTTCACGTAAACAAACATATGTAGCCCAAAACGAAACCGGGAAAGGTGCACATGACTCGAACAAGGTTCAGGAACCATTCCAGGTGAACCAATACAAATAACTCATACGAGTTCAAATAGAAGATACTCCAGAGTTTGGAGATTTCTCGAAATGAGACGAAACAATCTCTCACAATGGGAAAGAAACCGTGCAGGCGGGGACGCGTGTCCCAGCAAGTCGGGTGAAAAAACCACCGTGTTATAAAGTTCAGAATCAATACAGAGCATCTTCATGAACCCAAGTTGGAGGCATCGAAAAACAACCAACCTGAGGGTGTCATTCACATCCCCCTCTTTAGGGTACAGTACCTTTGCAAGGAGAGAACCGTTCCGCGGTGAGCGAAGAGTGAACAACTCAGAAATCGCAAACAAAAATCAACCAACATCATCCTGATGATAGGAACTATTCATGAACCCATGTAGGTGTCAAAAATGAAACTCATCTTCAGACGTTGAGGCAAAAACCTTACCAGGAACATGACACGTATTAACCCCAAACACGGGTGTCAGCATAACACTTACACTACCCGAATGGGTTATTATTTGCATTAACGATTTCCATCAGGGGACCGTAACGGACACATTCATGACACTCCTCTAGAAGGAACGAGTCCAGTATACAGTTGGGACCGGCTCCGGTATCCAAAAGAGCGATATGACGAACCATGAGATGGTCAGAGAAGCCGAAATCGGCGAGAACCTTATACTTCTCTTCGAGAGCATCATTACAAGGTCCGAACACTTCGGATTGCTCTTCCGTGTCCACGGCCGTTCGAGTTGACCCATCTCAGGGTGCGAATCCGATAAGGATAAAGATATCTTCCTAGAAATGATCTTCATTTGGGAGCGAGGCCAGGACGCCTCAGGCTGCAATGACCCCTGTTCACAGGTCACCTCTCCCGAATGAAAGGCTCCCGATATCAGTTTTTCGGAGAAGGCATCACCGATTGACTCGGGTAAAACCCATCCTGGAGAACTGAAAAATCCCCAGTCTTGGGTTCGGCTGCTTTCACCAGACCTTGGTTCTGAACCGTCGCGATATTTCCAATATTTCCAGTACCGTTTCGGTTCTTTACCGCGATCCCATAGGGCACTCTCGAAACTCGAGCTTTGTTTTTTTGTGAGAGTAATTCATAAAACCCAATAATGGTTGACCTATCTCAATGTGGGAGCGTCCCTTGCGGTGCAATATGTCCTAGCCCGTAGCACTGGGAACATACCACCGTGGTCGATTTGCCATACAAACGAACGGGCACATTGCGTTGCGGCGTTGTGTACCTGATCTCAGGCTTGGGTACTCAAAGAAGTTCATTGCTAGAGCAATTCGTCGAACCCCGTCATGGGTACCTTCACCGTAGAAAGTGGGATCATTCTCCATCATCAAATGACGCGTCTGACGTGGACGTCTCCGTGTCAGACGTGCTCAAATGAGAAAGTACCGACTTCTGGTGACCAAAAACAACCGAGATGACTTGGTAGGCTTTTCTTCTTCCTCGTTTGAGAGCCTTGACCGTGTGAACGGGAACGTTTGCGATTCTTCCGGAGACGGCGTTCTGTATCCGATGAGTCGGCCAACGAACTTGAATCCGAAGTGGATGAGTCTCCCTCGAAAGACTCTAAACGTTCACCGATACGGTTCAACTTCACAGTAAATTCCTCAAAAGAGGCTTCTTAAAAACCACTCCTCTCAATACTCGAGGCAACACTCAGTCGCAACTCGCGAACATCTGCCGACACATCTTGGAGCTTGATATCGGAAATATCTCGTCTGAGATTCAGCAGACCCTCCAACGGGGAGCGTAGACCGAAAACCAATTCTTTGGTAGCTGACTCCAACCTGGAGAAACCAACAGCGTCAGTATTCCGAAAGTCGGATAATCCATGAACCACCGGCGTGGGGTCAAAAGACCACCCAGCTTGGGGAAACGACAAAAAGAACAACACTTCCCGAGAATCGGATGAGATTTCATGAACACCAATCCCTTCGGACACAGAATACAAACCCGAATAAGTGGAGTCATCAAAACCTTCCGAAGACGAGGAACCATTCCATGGATCATCCCTCGACATCATTAAGGCATCATACGAACCGAAAACTAGCTGAAAACGAAAACGTCAATCACGATTTCCGAAAAGCGGAAAGAAACAAAGGAGTGACTCCAACAGAACCGAAACTCGATGTCAATCGAAATCAATCTCCCAAAAAGGGGAATCCCAATCTTCAAGATTCCAAACTCAAAAGAGTACTTCACAAAGTGACTCAAGCCCTTCTACGTCGGGAGACCAAATGTGGAGCAACACGCTGAAAGGGAACATCCATGGGATGTTCGAGTCCCACTCCCTGTATGGGCGAACTCAGCACAAGAGCCCTCTGCCCGTGCGCATGCCGAGTGGCAGCCGGGTGTAAACCGGAGACCGTACTGGAAGAACCGGCAGAGGTAAAAACCATGAGGAACCGGTGATCGGTAGTGAAGCACAGGAAACCCCAAAGAAAGGGTGCAAAAAAGGGGGAAAAAGGGGTAGAGAAACCGTACAAACGGGGGAGTACTCCAAGTAACAGACACCCGGAGCGGAGCCAAGGGTCGTGCCAACCGGCGGAACAGACCCGAGGCGGAGCGACAACGGCAACCAAAGCCGAAAATAACCCTATACAGGGGCCGAAGCAAAGCCTGTACCAGGAAACGATATGTCCAATAAACGATCCGACACCACGGCGAAGATAACTGAACAGGACCAAATGATGGGACGAAGACTGAAATGAGCCAGAAAATGGTGCACAGTAGCTTCCTAAAGGACCCTGAGGGGTGAGTATACCGAGACCAGTCGTGGTTACTCTCCTAATGGAGGCGTGAACCTACGTAGGCAGTACTACTCATAGCCCAATCTTCGGGATGAAGGCCACGTACTTCAGGAAGAAGATACGACTCAGGTAACTTTACAATTTTGGCTCCAGGGTGATATCACCCGAGCTTATATGCCTAGTGCATATTAAACTAAATATTATTACTAAAATAGTGCACACTTCTTGAGATCCGCACACGTGGCCAACCCACTGTCAGGGGCCTCATGAGTGACTCCACTCAACTAAATCTACACAATTTCCACGTGTTCAACACCATGCAATGGTTTCATAATCCAATCCACCTTACAAGGTTCACTTCAAGTCATCCGAACTTCACCCATATGTAGGGTCCATCATCAACATTACAAGCCATCATCCCAACGGGAGTCCAGAGCCTGGAGACAGGAAAATAGGTACAGAGCACGGTGCTGTCTTGCTCTACAGTATTCCGAAGAAGATTCTGCGCGGTGGTCGGTAGAGAGATGGTCGTAGAAGAGGCGCAGAGACTGCGCAAGTTTTAGAGGAGAGCGATAGCGGGGATATGATAGTGAAGGGTAAAGAGCTTCGTACGAGTGTCGAGAGAAGAACGATAGCAAGGAGAAGTACCATATTAGGTAGTGGGGGTCTTCGAGGAAGAAAGGGAACTAACGGTGATAAAGTGCCTAAGGCTGGGGTACCCGAAGAGGTGGAAGGAGAAAGGGAGAGAGTGAGGTGTGGTCACCCGGCGAGGACGCGAGGAGTGGAGAGTTTGGTTGTTCTGACGCCAAATACAGTGCCAGAGGAAAAAAGCATTGGTTTCGAGCAAGAGAATGCGAACCGGGAGAAAGAAGGAGTGGGGCGTGTGCGGAGAATGGCAGAACGTGAAACAGGGGAGGGTAGTGAGAGAAGAATAGGGAGTGTGGTTCATGGATTGGTGGGTGTTGAAGTTGTGGAAAAGGGGGGAGATAAGCGACGAAAACATGCGGACGGGAGAGTGGTACGACGTAAAAGTGGTGGATCAACCAAAGAAATTGTCGGAGGGACAGCAGCAGTGGTTGAGAGGGATTTCGAAGGGGAGGACGACGTACAAACAGAACGGCGTGGGGAATTGAATGTCGTAGAGATTGCGCCACTAACACCCCAAGGGATGCGTGTAAGGCGCAACACCGTTTTACTTCCGAAGGACGTGGGAGACGAAAGTGACGGCGGTCGGGGAGAAAGCGGAGGTAGAATTCGAGAAGATAAATGGGGATCTACAAGGGAACGGGAAGGGAATAAGGAAACCTTAAGCGTATTGCTACGGTCTGCACTCGTTCAGAGGGTGAAATCGCTGAAGGGACAGTTGAGAAATATGAAGGAAGATCACTATAAATTGATGGTGAGCTTGAAGCTGACGCAGGAAGAGCTGGCACGGCTGAGGGAGGAAAATAAACGGCAAAATGTGTTGATCGAAAGTCTTCGGGAGGCAGTGAAGGGGAGAAAGCGAGGTGGGGGAGAAAAGAATGTGAGAGGGTGTCGAAAGTATGATATTGGAGTGGAAGAATGTTTTTATGGATTCGCAAGGGCTGTGTATGATAGGATTCTTCATTATGCGAAGTTGGAGGCGTCTGAACTTTGTTTCGACACGGAAAACGTTGATAGAAGCTGGAAGAACAGGAGTGAGACGGTGGGAGAAAGTAAAGAGGGGAGCATGTTTGTAGTTGGGGAGAATGAGATGGTGCCTGGGTGCCCAATTCAGGTTGCATATGGGATGAGGGCGTACAAACCATCGACAGAGGGTGGAAGTGGTGTGTTGTTGAAGTATGTGGTCGAGACAGAAATAATAGGAGACACGTGGGAGACGATAGGGGAAGCGGGGAGGAAACAAGAGTGCGTGAAGAATGTAAGCGCAGACAAGTGTCTGAAGCAGGGGATGAAGCAGAAGATAAGCAATGTGATTGGGGTGGGAAAGCGGGCTGCTCGGGACAGATTGTTCTCTTTACTGGGATAGGATTTGATTTCGAGGCGGGCGAAGCCTAGCGAGGGGACGGAACTTGGTGAGGAGTTGAAGAAGCAGATGGACGAGGCTCGCGAGAAGCTTATGGGAAGTGAAGAAGATGGTATGAACAAGTTGTGTGCGTGGAGAATGAGCCGTTTCGAAGATCTTGCGTACTCTAAGTCAACGGTGCATGCTCCACAGTGGAGCTGTGATGATGAAGACAAATATTTCAAGAATGGAATGGCGGTGGCAGTGTTGGAAGAGTACATGGGATACGCAGTGGAGACCAAATGTAATGGGGAAAAGCATTACGTGGATGGGACGGTGATGCACCTCGCCAGACTCGATGCGTGGATTGGGTGTGTTGTGAAAACGATGAACGAGGGTGTGGGACGTGGAGGACAAAGGCAGCTCTTGTTTTCTACATTGTATGGGAGGTATCTGCCGAGGGCAGTGGAGGGTATATTGAAGGTGGCATTGGAATTAGTGGGGGACGAGCACGGCGAGGAGTTTGAGAACGATGGGTTTTTAGAGTGGGATCTGAAGTGTGTGTCCGGAAATTCGGAGAGAACTGCGACTGTTGGGCTGTGGATTCCATCGAGGGAGAAGGTATGTCTAGCGGTGAGAGAGGAATACTTTATGGCGAATTTTACGCGGAGACTTGGAGCGGTTCTTGATTGCTACATAGCAGCGTTCCGACCAGAGGAGCCCAGTTTCAGTCGTTTGGTTGGGCACCGGGGAGAAGGTACGGATGGGGCAGAAGGAGGAGAGCGGAGAGGGTAGGGTGAATAAGAGTGGGAGGAGTGGAGATAGCTGTGGGATGATGAAGAGGTGGTATATCTTCTTCATCCCATACCTATCTCCAATCTTTCTTGTGGAAGAGGGTGGTAGTGATTGGTTTATGAAAATCGTATGGAATGAGTGCTATGCGGAGGGTGGGAGGTAGGGCCTGGAGGTGGGTTCCCGGTAGAATCTGTTGAGGTAAAATCTATGGAAACGCCAATGGAGGCGGGAATTGAAGGGGGGTGCAGGGTAGTTCTGGCGGAGAACATGAACCGAGCAAAGGATAGAAGAGAAAGGGATGAGTCCAAACCATGAAGAAACGTTGTCAGATGTGGAGAGGGTGGAGATGGGAACTAAATGGGCGGTGTGGTTATGTTCGTCGTCTGTTGCCCATCGGAGGCATACGCAATTGAGGGTGACATCGACTTCGTCGCTTGGTGGGAAGAGCTCCATGAAATGTACGAAGGCAAACTCCTTGGAAGATGGAGTGGAAGAAGGAAGGGTGAAGCGAGGGGGGTGGTTTTCGATGGCGGCGAGGATGGTATTCGCGTTTTGCAGGATGGAGGAGCAGACGGAGTTGAAGGAACGACGGGACTTGGAGGAACGGGAAGTAGTGAAGAGTGATTCTGACTTGAGTCTCTCGATGGCTGCGAGCTTGATGAGCTTGGAGATGCCGAGGTGGAAGTTATGGAGTGGTTAGAAGGGGAAGATGTTGTAAGAAGAGAGGAGAGGGATGAGGTTGAAGATAGGGTAAGATTCGAAGAGGGAGAAGTACTTTGCGAGGGAAAGGGAGTGGAGTGCTTCAACGGCCTTCTCCTTGGTGTCTCGGGCGATTCTGGGCTTTCTGGCGGGGAGGGCCTTTTCAGCATCTTGGAGGAGGGTAGAGTGTGATTTGCGGGCATCGAGAGTCTGGGTTTGGGATCGAAGAGGGAGGGATGGAATGTGTAGGCGGAGGTCGGAACGTGGGACGGTACATCGGTGGCATGGATGCTTGGGGCGGGTGCCGTGGGAGGTGGCGAGAATGTCCTTTGCTTCTGGGATGTCTGCGCAGTAGCTGGCGATGATTGGGTGACAATGGTGGAGCACGCCATTAGCGTCACGGAAGGGGAAGCCAGTGAGGCCGGAGGAGAGAAGAGGGTTGAGGAGGTTGGAGATTGCACGCTGGATGAGTTGCATTTTGGTAGAGCGGGAGATGCTGGATGAAGTTTGGGGGATGGTATCGGGGTCTCGAGA
Organism: Gracilaria gracilis; assembly: GCA_030374805.1. Taxonomy (NCBI): domain Eukaryota; phylum Rhodophyta; class Florideophyceae; order Gracilariales; family Gracilariaceae; genus Gracilaria; species Gracilaria gracilis. The sequence continues at coordinate 962,172 of JARGSG010000011.1, read as the reverse complement.
AGGGGTGGCGAGATTGAAAGAGGTTGGAAGGTATCCGAGAAAGGTGAGGTTGTCGGTGATACATTCGCGACGGAACGAGTCGGACAAGTTGAGGAGGGTGATATGAAGGGGGTGGAAGGTGCTGGAAGAGGGTTTGAGGGAGGTGGAGGACTTGTCGGAGTATACCTGGACAAAGCCGATGAAGGAGTCGATATGGGTGTTCTCAGGGGTGTGCCAGATGTAGGAGTTATTGGAGGACTGCATAATTGCGTCCTTGAGGGCTGGGACAGCTTCTTTTCCGCGGGAAGAAGCCATGGGGTGGGCGAAAGCGGGAGAGCTGGAGGAGGTTCAATGGGGGAGGTGGTGAAAGAAGGTGTTGTCGGAGTGTGCGAGTGCGAGTTGTCTTTTAAGGACTTGGATAGCATCCTTACAGAAGATGGTGGCTGTGAAGAGGTGCTGTGGGTATTGGAGGGTGGTGGGGGTGAAACCGATGTTGGTGACTCGGTGTTGGAAGAGGTTTGTTTGAAGTTTGAGACACTGGGAGGCGGAAAAGACGGCGTTGTGGAAGGCTGACTTGGAGAAGGAGGGGTCGTGGAGGAGAGAGATGAGTTCGCCTGCCTTGCGGGGGCCGAGGGTGGAAGCGATGGAAGAGATGTAGAGGACCATTCGTTCGAGGTGGAGGTTGTTGAGGAGAGGGAAGGAGGTTGGCGGTGGAGGAGGTGGGGAGGGGGAGGGGGAGCAGACGGGGGTGCCTACGATATGGTAGGCGTCTTGGGTGTGGACGGAGAGGGAGAGCTGCTGCTGGTGGTAAGAGTCGTCGTCGGCGATGGGGACGTTATCGGAAGGGCGATTAGAGAGAGGAGGTGGGGGTGGTGGTGGGAGTAGGGGGGTGGACTTGTGACGCTTTGTGCGTGGGGGAAGTGAGGGACGTTGCAGCCGGGGGAGAGGAAACGCTTGTTGGCGGTGAGACGGTTGGGGCATCTTTTTTGGTGCCTTTGAATGGCGGGGATGGTGCAAGTGAAGAAGGAGCAGCCTTCAAAGCAGCAATTAGGCATGGCGGGGAGCGGTGTGGGGGTGTTGGGGGAGAAGGGGGTACGTAGTGGTGGGGAGCGTAATATGGCGCACGGAGGGTGGGACGGAGTGATGGGGGAGGTGGCACGTGATGCGAAGGCGTTTCAAAAGTGAGAGAATAAACGGCCGATATCTGATATGAGAGTTGTTGAATAGATGTGCTGTATCTCTATAGAGAGTTCCTATTCGAAGGGTTTGTATTCTTCTAATCGTATTCCATAAGTAGATTTCTATGTATATATATCCCTATTCGCCGCCGTATAGTTCTAAATATGTGCCACTTACACACTTACATTGGGTTCGGAAACTAGCGTGAACGGAAGTAACATGCTAGTTTGTCTTCCATCCAAACTAGCAATGATGGAAATAATCGTGAATGATACTTTCCTCACAAACTAGCACAAGTGGAAATGTGGAAATATTTTCGGAAATTAAGCACATCCAAGTCTGGATAAATTCACCGGTTTTTCGATCATTTTAGTTCGGTCATTTTTGACACCAAAACTAGCATTCCGATAACACCGACGTGCTAGGGAACCATATACTTCATAAAGGGAACCTACTTGGTAAGGAAAACCTGTTGGTTTTTCCAAAGGGTGCAGTCTTTCCGTCAGAGTGTAAACTCCAAACGTTCTCCTCGAAGCTCTCAGGATTCACAGGACACGGTTTGGACATGGCTCTTGGTCGTTCCGACCACGGTCAACTCCATCACGTCCTACTTTGTCTCGTATCGCTGCCTGCGCACTAGCGCTTCTGCCGAACCACTCAGGAGAAAGTACGCGGACCACAACGTCTGCCGACGTTTTGCTGCGAAGCTTCCTGGGTTCACTCATATGCCCCTCGGTGACACAAAGGAAGTTTACTGGCACGCGAATGTGCTGACTCCTGTACTCCAGCAAGCCCTTACAGCTGTCTTGAAGAAGTGCACTATTTGCGAGTCTACTGGTAGCCCGGCGTCATCTACAAAGGTATCCTTTTGGCGGCTAATGGTCTCTTTCAACGACCATGTCCAGATCGACTTCCCCTTCATACAGGAAATGGACAACGTCTCCATTCTGCATATGGTTAACCTTTTCTCCGCATACTCGATTACGGTCATGTTGGAGTCATTGGAGTGAAATGAGGTTACATTTGCCTTCGAGCAGCATTGCTGAAAGTTTATGGCCCTCCTGAGTCCCTCTCCGGGGAACCAGAATTCGACAATGGCTTTTTCAAGGACTTTCTCAGCAGGCACGCCATATCGTTGGAGCCCCGTTCAGCACGAAGGCACAATAAGATTGGTGTTGTAGAGTCCAAGAATTACGTTGTGAGATTGATAGCCACTCCTCTACTCCAAGATGCGAATTACTTCGCCGCCACACGAAGTATACAGTTCAAATAAATGGAGATCCTCTCAAGGGTGACGTTTCTTAGCATCTTCATGTACGGCAGACGGAGGATGAGTAGTTTCGAACTCGTTCGTGGCTACACCCCGAGCTTGATAAGACGGCCGCAATCGACGGTTAGAAAGAAGCTCGTCGATGCCTATCATAAAGAGGCTGCCCGTCATGCTATCCATAACCTGCAAAGAACTCGTACTCCGAATATCCCTCCTCCGTTGCAGTTCCCCATGCAAACCCCGGTTTAATACTTCAAAAGGGGTCCGAAATTTGGCGTTTGGAAGGTTGGGTATGTTCGTGAAGCTCAAGAACACTCCATTTTGCTGTTTTCTAACGAAATCCACCACGGGACGAGCATTTGCGAAACCTACAGAGACGTACGACTAGTTCCAAAGTCTGCGTTACTTGTGGAACTCGACCAGATGGAGCATACTTCACCTCGCTCTCACGGAATCGTTGAGGTTACGGAGGATAACCACATTGTCGAACCCAAGGACTCAACATCAGTTCGACAAGACCCTCCGCGTAAAAGCACAATGGATTTCTTGTTGAATGATGAAGCTACACTCTGGTCTCAGCACCCAAATATCCGAGCTTTTCTTGGCTGAAGGAAACCAACTGTAGTCGATCTTCCGTCTTCGGACATTGATTCTGCATATGATCCTTCGTGTCCTGAGAAGGACATCGTCTCTACTTCTGTCGCGTCTGTGCCTTCCCCCGCACAGCTGCTTTCCTCGGAGCAGGAAATACTTCAGCATGCGCAGAATATTGTTGGCAAGGAACAATTCTCAGAGTTCCGCACCCAATTCCTCCCACGTGGGATTGTAGATAGGTCCATTGATAAAGAGAAATCTGTGCATAAAGGGCGTTATGAGGAAGTCAACCGTTCCGAACTCCCAAGGTATGTGAATGTTGATACCTCCCCTCACTTCTTTCACATCAAGGATGATGGTGAACATGCTGCACTTCGTTTGAAATGCCGCTTGGTCCCACATGGGAACAAGGATATAGAGAAAGACGGCATCCGCAAGGACTCCTCATCAGCACAGTTTCCGGTGATCCGGGGTGTATTATCCATCGTCTCCACACTTGGCCTCCCTCTCGCCAATTTGGATATCAAGGGTGCCTACCTCTAGAGTGGGGAACTCCATAGGGACATCTTTATGATCCCGCCAAAAGAATGGGGCAAGCCTGGGTATGTCTGGAGACTACTGGCTCCGACCTATGGTCTGGTTCAGTCCGGCCAACTTTGGCAACTGCCAATCGAGAGATGGATGTTCTAGAACCATATCGAACCGGTCCCAGGCCTTCCCCATCTCTTCATAGTTCGAAACGATGACCGTTCAATTAGAATCGTTTTGGCTAAAGTGGTGGATGTAATGCTCCTTGCTGGATCAAAAACGGACCTCAATCAATTCCACAGTCAGATTGCACAACGGTTTACGGTTGGGAAATTCGACACCTATTCCGAACTGATCTTCAACTGACTCCGTATCGTCCGCCATGGCAATGGCTCGATTACGCTTAAAATGCACGAATACATGGGTAGGATCAAGAAGATTGCCATATCAAGCCAACGTCGTAAGTCATTTGATGCTTCCTGTACGGACACGGAACGGACCGAGTTTCTTGGAATCACCGGATCTTTGAACTTTCTCGGACACGGGATCCCTCCACAAGCCTCCTTTGCAGCTAGCTATTGGAAGTAATGAACTTCGAAGCTCCTTGTCTCACACTTGATCCTCGCTAACCAGGTATTAAGGGAAGTACAGTCCATTACGCGCGCCCAATATAGCTAGAAATTATTCCGCGATACTTGGCGTTCTCTGATGCCAGCCAAGGTAAGGGATCTTATGGCCAGACTGGCTATGTATCGGAGATGTTCGTGGCTGCAGGGGGAAGAGGCGAGTCTATATTCCATGTCTCAGACTGGAAAAATTCGAAACAGGCTCGTATCTTTTTTAGTTCGACTGGAGCTGAGATTCTCGCCACTGCTCTCTCCGCCGACCATGGGTCCCTTATGTCATCTTGCATCAAGCAAGCATATGGGTCTGAAGTCGACCTCCCGTTCGTATTAACTGTTGACTTGTTGCACCCAACCATAACCACCCTGCACGAAGGCAAGGATTATCGTCCTCGCCCCGCCGTCGCCTGCCTTAGAGACTCTTTTGAAACCGGTGAGATATCCGTTCTTCAATGGATGCAAGGACTGCAGAACCTGGCTGATGCCTTAAAAGAGAGGAACATTGTGATGTTTCGTCGCTTGAACACGGTAATGATGTCAGATACTTTAAAGAATGGGATCTTGCACAAAGCGAAACGAGTTACCGCCAACTGAGAAGATTTGAACTTTCTAAACAAGGCCATCTTTCGGAGTACCATTACCCGCATGCCTTCACCTGCTCCACCAAGGCAGATATGCAGAGCCTTGTACGACAAGGCCAGTGGACACGGCTCGACTGCGTCGAGGATGTGTGCCCTCATGGAGTCAACCATACTACGTGATCGAAGTTCCTTGCGCGTAGCCGCACAACGTAAACGCCTTCTCTTTGTTCTATAAACCGGTCGGAAAAGATCCGCGTTTTTCGCTGAAAGATTCACCCGATTCAACTTCAAACAGCTGGCCTTCTCTTGTAGCCAGCCGCTTGCGTCGGTTAAGTTGGACAACGCTGGCAGCTGTGAAGAGAGAATGGTGTGCTTGGTGAAACGCTCGCCCACGATGCGCTCTGCTGCGTTGACTACTGATGCATGAACACAGAACTGTTCCGTGTTGAATACCAGCCTGAATTCTGATGGACGTCTGTATTGCATGGTGCATGCGTAGTGTGGACGACTTCCCGGTGAGGATACTCGGACTGGTTTGTGCGAACGTGCCGTGCAGTATCTGTCTAACGCATCGATAAACGCCACGGTATATGTAGTACAATGAGACCTCAGTGGGTTGGTGCCACGTGGGCCTACTTGTGAGCCTTGCTGGCTGCACTCCACCCAATTGGTATTCTCTAATTTCTAATTTCTAATTTCTAATTTCTAGTTTAGGATAGCTCAGCATTGCTGGCCAATGACAGTAGGTCATGGGTGCAGCCGATGAAGTCATGCCCGCATGGGAGATCGGCGTCGGTGCACCTTCTATACATTGTGGTGCACCTCGCCTTCCCCCTTGGGTATATTAAGTGAGGCATCATTAGGGCAGCAACTATACCATCTTGGTCACTTGCTACTCTATTACTATTCAGGTTTTACCGTGCGTCGACGTCTACTATCGTACACCTACACGGTCTAGACTAGTTGCCTCGCCGTTTGCCCCTGCGGGTTTCAGGTGCTTTACTACCATATTGGTTGTGTGTTTTTCTTCTTTAGGTTGAGCCCTCGCGCGCTCCCTCTACCAGGCGGACCCCACACCTTATCGGTATTTGTACGAAAGTGTCACGCGGTGCAAGCGATACCCTGTTGCCGGCCCTTTGTACTTCGCAGCAAAACGTCTCATATATCCTGCTGCATCAGAGCTGCTGTCAGCCCCTGGCCAGAAATGCAGTTTAATGTGGCGCAGCTTTAGCCCCATTGAGGCTGATCACGATTTCTGGCGTATTAAAACGGTCCACTGTATGCGCGCACCCCCACTTTCTCTGGGAGGATACAACTGTGAATCACAAACAGTACTTCGTCGATCGACCACAGCTCCGGAGTTTCGCCTTTGTCTTGCTCATAGAGCCCGTACCAGGTCGCAACTTCATGGTTTGACTTCAAACCCGGCCTCTTGCGACACCACTCGAGCATTACCCCGCCGACGAGTTCGAGACATTCCTTTGCATCATAGCAACGTGTGCTCCCCGCAATATGCTCTAGGCGATAATCCCATAAATTTTTGATTGGGATTCGTGTGATGCTGATAATATTGTCGAATGTCCATGTTCTACGATGTTCACATGGGAGACTAGCAGGCTGCTGTGGTTCACGTGATAGAAACTCGCAGTCGCCTACAAAGACATATCGCGTTTGACGCACCCTTTTTCGACACTTGCGATGAAAGCACGCAACCGAACCATGTGTTTGCGCTTTGCATTCGTTTTGCACCACTGTTTCATCGCGTCCCGGCTGTTGTGAGCGTCATACTCGGGTAACTTAACAAACCGTCGACATTTGGTCTCCCCTGCCACTTGGCATCTGTAGCTGATTTCCGCGTTAGGCGCAAATCGCGGATCCCGGGCGGACCACTTCTTCATGGCGTGCACGTGACCAATTTTCTGCTTTGGAGACACTACGTGCCGTCGACGATTTTGCGCTGGGCAACGCTTGTAGTGCCCGGGGTCTTGCGTCCTGTCAAACATTACAGTAGGAGCCAAGAGATACTTAGGCGCACGACAAGCGAGATCGAAGTAAAGTCCAGCTAGTGCCTTCCTCTCACAGGTTATGGGCCTCACGCTTTCAGATTCGTAAGCACTCCCACCCTTTCCCAGTCCCATCACGGAGCCTCCCAACCCCCGCCAAGCAAGGGCGCAAGGACGAAACCTTCGCCGCAACCCCGAGATTTTCACCCTCTACCAAAACGCCATCAACACAGTCAACGACGCACACATACCGCACGATAAAACCGACAACACAACCAAAACCGAACAATTACCCACCATGAACAACGACAACGTACACAAAATCCCCGACCTAGACGTCAGCAACTACGCACCCTGGTATCTATCAATCCAAACATATGCAGCAACAATCAAAGCCGTAGAACACCTCGAAGGAAACCCCAACATCCCAGTAGACCCAGCAGCACTTGACACTCATTACACGAAGAAGAACAAACTACTGGCAGCTGTTCTGAGTAGCGTCCCGTCCAAAATTCTTGGCCTTCTTATAGTACCTCAAGAACGCCCCACACCCTACGACCTCGTGGAAAAAATCATACAACACATCAATAGGTCAACAAAAGAAGACCATCAATACCTGAAGACAGAAGCCGAAAGTATACCATTCAAAACCGAGGAAGATATCGACGAGTTTATCACGGCACATACGGCCATCAGGCAGAAGATGATAGCGGCACGCTACCCCAACATCACCGACGAAGAAACAACTGTTGACTTCATTATCACAGGACTGAAGCGCAACCCCGTCAATAACCCAATTATTGCACACATATTAGCAAACAAACCGTCCAATATCAAGGAATTTACACGCAAGTACAAAGACCTCCACCCTCTCTTCCAGCCGAACACATTTGCGCCAAGCAACCAGTCACTCCCAAGATTCACCGGGGACTACGGACCTACCGCCCCACAGTATCAAGCTCCAACACAGCAGTACCAACCTCCGTACACATACAGAGGACGACCGTACTACCGCCAAAACGGACCCCGCAACAACCCTACAAGACGCCGCATACCCCCAAATCTTCTATGCACGTTTCACACATCCATTGGTGTATTCTGCAACCACACGGACCAGGAATGCAAGGACCAACGCCATCCCAAGTTCCACAAACCACAAGCACACTTCGCAGCAGCCCCACTTCCACCAACACTATACACCAATCCCAGTATCCCCTACCATCAGTTCCATTATCAACCACAAGCGTTACCCGCCCCATTGCCGTACCAGCCACAGCAAGCACCGCCATATCAAACTCAGCAAGGCAATGCCGCACCACAGGCCCCACCACAAACAGAACTATCTTCGGAAACGGCCTCGGAAGTCAATGGTACGTTTATCTTGGACAGTGGAGCCCACCCAACACACATACCCCACACCTTGTCATCAATGAAACCACTCCCAACAACCACGCTAACCGAAACTGCTACATCCCATTCACCGCAGTGCACCCACCATGGGAACCTCACAATCCACCTCAAGGAGAGTAACAACATGATCAATACCCAAGCAGTATCGAACAAAGGTATAAAAAGAAACCTCCTCTCAGTCCAAGACCTTGCCAATCGATACGGACTCGTGGCATTCACAAAAAACAAAGGATACATTTACAACACAAAGAGAACACCCCCGAGTCTCATAGCTAGCGCACCGTGGAGACAAAACCAGTATCAGTTAAGAGGAACAATCATAGTACCGCACGCGGCCAATACGGCACGAGCATATCAATATAAACCGTCACGCATTTCTCGCAAGGACCGCAAACAAATTGTAGCTCCACCCCAGCGAACACCGAACACACAAAAGAATTCCAACAAAGAAGCCGCCCCACCAGTTACAAACCCAAACACCAAACCACACACAACACGGCAACTAAGAACCATGACCAACCCAACCCAGCCGAAAAGACAACACTCATGGATACAAACAGTACATGAATGGCACTTAAAACTCAACCACGCCAACCCCTCCAAACTCGCCCTCACAGCCTCAAAGAGGCTACTACCAACAATGCCAAAGGGATTCCCATCCAAAACAGCCATCACTTGCAGCTCGTGCAGCCACGCAAAACTACACCCAGCCCCACATAAGAGAACAACGCACGACTACCCGCCAGGAGCATATGTCAGCTCCGACACATGTGGACCGATAAAACCCACATCCAGACACGGCAACAACCACCTATTACTAATCATATGCGCCTCCACAAGATTCGCCATAGCCCACTTCATCAAAGACAGGAAAAACATGCCACTATACGTGCACCAAACACTTCAACACATAAAACAAAAAATGAACCACCCACTCAAACACTTCCGTACGGACAACGCCAAAGAATACCTATCAAACACCATGCAAGATATATACAACACGAACGAAGTGCAACATCATCTCAGGACGCCACATCAACCCCAAGAAAATTCAGTAGCAGAAAGATTCAACAGAACAGTTATGAACACAGTCAGAGCCACACTGACACAGCAAAACTAGACGACAGCCATTGGGAAGACGCGGCACGAGATGCCATTTTCAAATACAACCTCCTTCACCATACAGCAACTAACACATCTCCATACAAACTGTGGCACGGCACAGAACCAACACTCCAAAGAATATTCACATTCGGAGAACTCGGAAGTATCCCCATCAATGCACCCAAAAAGAAATTAGAAGCACGTGCAAACCCCGCTCGGTACATGTACCCAACCTCTCTTACCAACATCATGGTGCTAAACCTACACACTCAACAATATCAGCAAATCAGGGCAATAGACTTCACACCATATCATAGGACAACCGATCCTACCGCCCAAACCACAACAGCCTTCAAAGCCACAACGAATCACAACACGCCGCCACCAGACCAAATAACAGTAGACACGCCGCCACCCGCCCATCCAACGCAAGCCAAGAACTACCCAGACGCAGCCAAATGGCAGCAAGCCCATGATTCGGAACTCGACAATATAGACGCGCACACAAGCATCCAATGGCTACCGTCCACTTTCCAACCTCCGAAAGCATCAATCATACCACTGATTATGGTATATCGGTACAAAAGAGACGCCAACGGCAACATCAATCAACGCAAAGCCAGATGCAACTTACGCGGAGACCTAATGAAGCCAGGACTGCACTACAATCCCAAACACACAACAACGTACACAGCAGACCGTAGCACACAACGCATGCTACTAGCACTACATGCAAGCATGGCCCTCCCACTCGAACACTTCGATATTAAGTCAGCCTACCTGCACGAAAAGTATGAACATGACAAGCCAGTGTACGTACCACAAATGCCCAGATTCGACGGCTCATATCGCCACAACAGCAAATTTGGCCTTCTGAAAGGCAACCTCTACGGCTCCCCCCCGCAGCGTACTACTACAACCATGGACTTCAACAACACCTATCCAAATTAGGTTACACCGCATCAGAGCACGACCCTTGTCTTTACACCAAAACCGAGTCCGACGGAACATTCACAGTTATAAGCACTACTTTAGATGATTTCTTGGTTCTGGCCTCCACCAAGTCCTTAATTGACAGGCTGTACAACCAACTGCTGACCAAGTACAAAATCAAACGACTAGGGGCCCCTTCACGATTTCTAAACTGGACGATACAACACGATGACACAGGAGCTGTTCACATCTCCCAGCCCGACGTCATCGCCAGCATACTGAAGCAGACGAATATGGATAATTGCAACCCTTCAGCCACCCCATACAGTAGCCTCAAGCATATAGATAACTCACCAAAATGACAGACACTCTCCCCACAAGAGGCAACCCGATACAGACAAATTCTCGGAGAAATAAGATACGTCACAGACAGTACACGGCCGGATCTCAACTACGCAACCAACCGTCTAGCACAGCACATGGCTACACCAGAAGAGCACCATCTTCAAGCACTCAAAACACTGCTTCGTTACATGAAAGGAACACAAACATACGGTCTTCTATACAAACCCATCCAAAATCCAAACGAAACAGACAAACTTGCAGTATACAGTGACGCGGATTTCGCTAACGCTAAAGACAGAAAGTCGATAACAGGCAACCTTCACAACATCAACGCCACTCCAATATCGTGGTTATCAAAAAAGCAATCGGTTATCGCACTATTGACAACCGAAGCCGAATATATAGCCGCAACGACCGCAACGCAACAGACATCGTGGTTACGAAAGCTTTTTAAATTAGCCAAAACCAAACTACCAACGGCAACACCGCACTTCATAGATAATCAAAGCTCTGTGCTTATTGCGGAAAATCAGGCGCCCACGAAGCGAAGAAAGTACATAGACATTCGATGCCACTACCTCCAACACCACCTGGCAAACAACAGCCTACAGCTCCATCGAATACCAACGAACGACATGCTTGCGGACATCCTTACTAAGCCGCTTCATCGGGATAGATTCAGGCAACTTCGACACAGAATGAACGTTACCCCGCCCGCATAGGCAAAATGCAATGCGCCAACCGGGGACTGTCAGGCGGTGTCTAAACAAGCGTGAACGGGCGTGAACGGTGACCGTGAACGCCCATCTACGCCTTTTCATTGGCTCGGGCAGCTCCGAGCGGGCTGACCCTCTCTATGCCCGTGAACGCCCCTTTTCAATTTCTTGAAAGCCCCCGTTCTGTAAGGCGAAGAAGCTTCCAAACCAAACTGTACCACTTGTTAGAAGGATTGCCAATCAGTTTTCCGAGGACCCCATCGCTCTCTTCGGTCCAGTTCACACAAGCACGGTGCATAGTACTCTGTGCCGCATCTTGCGCCGAGCGGAGCAATATACAGCTGCTCTCTGGCGCAAGGGTGTTGGCTTGCGTTCCCCCACCAACTCACCCAACCCACTGTGTTTCTGCGATCCGAAGAATGGCGCCAACGTCTCCGCAGCATTGCTCGGACCCACTTGCTCCGCCTTTGCGGCGAAGCCCAAGAAAGCACCCAGCCTCTGCTGCGCCGCATACTACCCACACCACCGCCGAAGACGTACCCGTACAATCCGCATCCGACGCACCTAAAATTAATCAGTCAACACTGGAGATACCCTCCTCTTCCGCCGTAACCGTCTCGCCGTATAATGAACCCGAATTTCGTGAGCACAACCGAATGGCTTTTGTTTATTCGTTTCTTCTAGAGAAAACGGTCAAGGACCTTCGCAAGGTCTGTAAGCAGTTTAAACTGAAGATTCGCAGTCGCCAACACGCACAGCTTGTGTCTCAGCTGATTCTCTTCCTACATGTCAAGAGCTTTGAGGACGTTAGTGTTGGCGATTGCTTTTCTACAAACGAAGAAATGAACGGCTACTTTGCTTGGGAGAACGATGCCAGGAGTAGACTTGCCACGTTGTCAAAGCTTCCAGAAGTTGGGGCTTTCGTCGAAATGCTGCATCCCTTGGATCGCAGAGAAGTAGCAGATACTATCCTTGCGTTCAAGAGTGCTCAACAGCCGTCATCTGGATTTCCTTTCTCTGCGCAGCTGGATCTTTCGGCGCATCCGATGTTCTCTCTGAATGAGTTTGCTAGGCTCTGCGTGATCTTGCGCGACGACGATATTGCGAAGAACGCACTGGCGAAAGCGAATGGAGGAAGACTGAGTCGTGCCGAATTAGATGCCAACGTCACAAGAGAGTCGTTCTGGGTAGTTATCGCTAATCGGTTCAACGATGCACAGGTGGAATCGATGTGTTGTTTTTCTGGTCGTTTGGATGAGGTGGATTCGAACAAAAGACCACTTTGTCTACGAACTGCATCGGTATTGAAGAAGCAGTACGAGAGTGTGAAGAAACTGGTAACTACTGCTATGGCCAACTGGTCAAAGTCAGGGCAAAACAACCCGAGTAACATTTCAAACTTTCTCCGCATGACGTCTGGCGGTCAACTCACAGCCGAATCTAAGCGAGGGTACATCTTCTTTATCGTTGCGCGGTTAGGAACGGCAAATGAAGCGGTGGAGTTTATTGAAACCACCTCCAAGTTGATTGAAGACTCCGAGGGAGGCGTCGAAGAAGGTCTGGCAATCAATGCTCCCGAAGAGGAAGCGTTTTCTTTTCCCAAGAAGCGAAGCTCCAGTGGGCGAAACAGTGGGAGTCAGAAAGAACTGGGGGAGCTTTCAAAAGGCGTCGACTTCTCCAACAAAATTTCTCAGGAGCAGACGGCCATATTAAGGGAGCACTTAAATTTCGAACGTGAGCAGTTTGCTCACACAGCTGGGGGAAGGAAAACCACGGAAGAAAAGGAAGCCGAGGTGTTTGGTGCCCGTGTGAAACTCGCTACTCTCCTAGCAGAGAGTTCGGTGCAAATCAAGCGCGTGCGGGATTTAAACGACGAAGATTTGACGCGGACTCTAGAAGAGAATCATCATCACCTCTTGAAGAGGTTCAAGAAAATGATTCGGAGAAGGAGCCCTGAAGATGAGGATGGTGATGGTGGGGTTCTTTAGTGGTAAACGTTTGTTTGACTTGCATCTATAGTTCTAGGGATCACTTCACTTGCTCGATATTATCTGTCTGTATGTTGTAAAAGTTTCTGCATGGCCCTCTTTTATCTTCTACGCACCTATCGTCACGAGGGCCGACAACGAAGCAGATACTTTGCATTTCATAAGACCCCACGGCACACCCGAGTGAACTTCCGACCAACGCTTCGACATGGTCGGCGGTAGCACATCATCTGCCGCAAATGCTGCTGGGTTCTATGCTGCAGCCGCTGCTAGTGAGACCGATGGAGACCGTGGACGTGAGCTTCTCATTAATGGTCTGCAATCGCTCACCCTGCCGGCTTGTGTTGCAAACCTCGTGGACGTAAGACCAAAGGTCTACCCTCGCCGTCTCCGACTTCCCAACGTGGTCGATGGACCTCCCGAGCTTGAGCAGACACTGCTTGGTTCTCGAAATCCGCTCTGCGGCATCAAGATTGTTGCTCTGCTTAGGTTGCAAATGCTAATCCTTCTTGCCTTTTGAACCGTCGCAGGTTGCCTAGACAGGTTCTGTATCCATAAGAGAGATAACGATTGTGATAGTCCTCGCGCATCTCGTACGAATTCTCGTGTGCAACCTCTTGCCTTCCGTTCGCGTTGTCGTCGAAGAGCGTCCTCTCCAGATTTGGCATGTTCGAAGGTATCCATCCTATTTCTTACGAGCTTGCAAAAAGGGGGGAACGCGTTTTTTGCAACCTTGCCTTCCTACCACCTTCACGACCACAAGAAGCGTTCTGATTTGTACTCGTTCCGAAGTGAAAACACAATATCGTCAGCAGCTAGAATTTCGTTGCCGAATCCGCGCACGTAGTGAAGTAGAGGTCATTTCACACGCTCTAATCTCTTCGCTTTGCACGAATTACGTCACAACTTCATCCTCCATATCGCTCGAGTTGTAAATCTCACGGCCTTCACGAAACACAGCATGCTCGATGACCCAGACTCTTAGAGAGAGCGCAGCTCACGCAATGTGGTTAGATTGCTTCTCTTAATCTCTAACCGCATCGCCTGTTTCTTGTTCTTGTCCGGACGACCGGGTTTCGAACGTTTGCTGGCCCTCTCTACGGTTCCTTTCGACGACGAGCCTCTTTGCCTCTTTTGGCCCTTCGCCCGAGATTTGACCCTGCGATCGGCAGCAGCTCGCAAGCAGGATTCGCGCTCAAGCTCTCGGAGTAGCGCCGTGATTCGCTGTGCCAGTTTCGTCGTATCTGGCGCTCCTGCCTGAGCCGAATCACCAGCTACATTCACCTTATCCCCTAAATCCAGCTGGTCTTCCTTGGAGATCTGTGTCCAGTTCCTGAATCCATGCCTGCAAATTCCAACCAGTAGCATTGCGTCATAATACTGCTTCCATCGAATACCAAACGACGGTCGCCTAATGACTCCGGGCAATATGAACTGCAGATCTGAATTAAATGATCCGATAGCATCTCGTAGCATCTTCAGGTCTCGGCATATCTTCAAGGGATCGTGAGCATCTACCCTCCTCTCGCCAAGAATGTCGATTTGCACACGTAGAGCCTTGTAATTTGAATCCCTTCCATTCATTCTATGACCACCTTATTCGGGGGTTCTTGTTCAACTTCCTTCCCTTCCTTTTTGAGCTCTCAACAGCTTCTTGAGCTTGAGACAGGTTTAGGGTATTCATCCACGTCGGTGTCTTCCGGCTCTGATTGTCCTTCACAATACCACGGAATGGGATTGTCCTCCTCCGGCTCTGAAAATGGTAACCGATGTCGATATATCGAGTTTATCGGTCCCACATCCTGAAGCGGGTAGTGTAGCTCGGTCGACGGCGCCACCTCATACATCTCGTGCCTTCTCTTTGACTTGCTCTTCGAGCTCTTGTGCCGCTTCTCAACGTCAGAATCCCTAGACGACTTGCGGGTGCTCGAGTGTTTTCTCGAGTGTGACGATTTGCTATCTGAGCTTCTACTTCTCTTAGACGATGAGCGATCCTTATCGATGCTTTTTTCACGAACGCTGTTCTTCTTGCTCCTATGACGATCCTTTCGGATCGAAGAGCGATCGTCGAGCTCACGCTCGCTGGATGACCTCCTGTGACGCCCACTCTTACTCTTGGAGGAGCTACGATGGCTGTGGTACGAATCCATTTCGTCCTCATCGTAATAGTCATGACTGCGAGAACGGCTCCGAGACTTGCCTCGAAGGCTTCTCCTTGAGCTTCTCTCATGCTCATGACCGTCCTCATCTTTGTCGTAATACCGACCACAGTCTTCGCAAAGGCTATCTGACGACGAATCAGAATCGTACATTCCTCTCGATTCGTAGGAGTCACGTCGCTGACGATTCTTTCGACGATGTGGCTTTGACTTTGCCAGCTTTTGACGGGTGTAGGCCTCACCCCTCACAAGTGCAGCATCGTCAAACGTAGCACGTTCAGAATCAGAACCGTCGTCCATGCACATATCCAGACTTCCAGCGTCTGTGGAATCGTCATCTCCATCCGCACCTTCATCGCGGGATGAGCGGCTGATCCCATCCAGCTCATCTAGAAACCGTGCCCTTTCATCTTGTTCCTCCCAATTCCGCAGGTTGCCCTCGTGTGAGCGGTCTCGCGCGTCTTTTTCACCGGACTTAGTTTCCCATTGGTCCTCGTCATATCTGTTACCCGACCGAGTGGTACGCTGGCCACTGGTGATATGCATCTCGCGAGCAAATCTTTCTTCGAGCCCATTCTCTTTTGCCAAAGCACTGCGCTTATCCTTTCTGGGAGATAGCACTTTCGGCAATCGTAGTCGCGAGCCCTTTGAACTTGAGCCTCTAGAACTAGAGACGGATGCGGAATCCTTGATTCGTGATGTATTTGAGCGGGCATTGATAAGGCGCATGGGTCCATCGAGGAGATCTGAGGCGAACGATGCTCCTGTAGACCTGAATGCCCGCTCCTTCTTTCCGACAACAGAGCCCAGTAACGACGCTGTACCCTTCTGGCGCCTCCTGCCATCACGCGAAGACCTTGGCTCTTCACGCTCCTCTTCTGAACTAGACATGTCCCTGTCGTGCACAGCTTCTGTGGATGAGTTCCCCTCCTCATCCTCCTCCTCCATTGCATCCATCAATGGTTGCAAAGCAGGAATGGCGGTATTATCATTCACGGGAGGAAGTGGGGAAACCGCAACTGGGGCAACAATTGCGGAATCCGCCCTGCACAGATACGGGTTGACCTGATGACGCGCAGGCAGTCGTCGAGCCACTATCAGGGTGGTCGCCGTTTGTCAGCGTCTGCCGGTGGTTTGGGCTGTGGTCGGATGCGTATCGTTCATCCTGTTCAGGGTGGTCCAGCTCCTCCTCGAGTTCAAAATGAACATCAGCATCGTCCTCATCGTCATCTTCGTTGTCATCTTGATCATGGTGGTAGGAAGAAGATGAGTCATTGCGGTCGGGAGAGCTTGGGGAGCGTTCGCGGTATGGAGAGCGTTGTTGTAGTTAAGAGTTTGGATTAGAATGGGCATTGTTGGATAAATTATGTATAGAAGAAGATGGAGATAATCCTCTTGATTGCAACTCGTCAGAAGAGAAGGCCGATTCTTCGACATCAGGTGCGGCGTCAGCCATGGAGGGGGAAGTGGGAAGCAGGTCATACAGAATGCATGTTCCTGGAGTTGTGCAACCTCGATTCTTACTTTTTTCTTATCTTTGTCGTTATCAGATTCGCATGAACCTCCATCCGACTTTCCTGGACGAAAAACGGATTCGAGGATGCCAGCTCCAAGTCCCATGACCTGTCCATATAACCTTGAATCTCAGGCTTGTGCGACCAGCGAGAAAAGGCAAAATGCTTCCCATTTTCGGTAGTGTAGAGCGGCTCTTTCTCAGGGGATGGTTGGTCCTAGGTAAACTCATTTGTTGTCAGATAAAATTGCAAAGTGAACTCAAGCTGTGTAGCGAGAGCTTCTCTCTTTTGTAGCAAACCCTTCGGCTTTGATCTCCGTTCCTTATCTTCCTGTACCTTACGCTTCAGAGGAGCTCGATCTGCCCCAAAAACTTTGATACATCCCGAGCAATTGACGTTGAAAGCTTTCGAATTCTCCGCATTTCCTTAACCTGAGCTTCGCGAAGCCTTGCTGGCTGTGGTATTGCACAACCACCCTTACGATCTTTTTAGCCATTTGCTTCTTCCACTTGCGGTCTTTTATGAAATCCGTCGCAAGCCAAGTTTCCTCGTCGAGGTAATGGTCATGACGGGTTTTGCTTCGCATAGGCTTGGGTTGTTTCGGGAGACCTTCCCGAGCTAGTTCGGAGTCCTTTCGGTTATAAGCTCGGGCCTTGGCTATGATCGACTTCTCGCGAAGGGCTTCTTCCAGAGGCTCGCCTTCCAGCAGAGGCGCCAAAGAAGGTGTACGGATACTTTGTTCATCTTTAACTGACTCGGCTTTTGATTCAGCCCCCACACCGCGCACATCAGCCCCACTGCCACCACTTCCAGCGCGAACATCAAATACAGCCCGTGGTTGATGGGCTGTTTAGCGTAGAACGCCACCCTCAACTATTGAGCTGCGCTGAGGGCACGCTGTACAGCGCCTCAATGCGCACAATAGTCCAGTCTTGCGTATTGCCCGTGTACACCGCGTAGGATGAGTAGCCCATGGAAAGAAAGCTCCGACATATATAATGTTTGAAACAGTTGACCGAGTGGAAACCTTTGCAGCTCTTCTTAAAGCAGTTTTATACACTTCTATACGCTCATCCAATCCAGCTATCCACCTGAGCTGATCTCACTGGACTGTGGAAATCCGTCAACGAATTGTATCCAGACACTCCACAAGTGAACTGCTTGTATCAGCTTATTCTGTAAAACGGGCATCTGGGTGTGCAGTGGGAAGTTTGGTGGCACCCTTTTGCCCTCGACGGGAGCTTCATGACTTCACATGGATGTTACGTCATATGAATCAGAACAAAAAGCTCTCTTGTAAATTATCATAACATAAGGCTCCTGGCGCAACTCTTTCTGCGTGCTTCCAAAATTCCCTCTTTTCCCCCAACGTAGTCCCAAGAAACGCCACGCCCCCTCCCCTCATCCAAGGCTTTAAAACGGAACAGGAACCCCTGTTAACTCAGGACGTCGCAGCCCACGATCGCGAATAATCTTGACGAGCTTGTCGCGCTTCGTTGTAGACCTCGGAACGTAAAACCACCGGCGTGTCCTGATCATCAACCAAGTCCATTGCTTGGAAACTTTCTTTGCATATGCCGTACCACTCTGCAACCTCCTTATCCAAATTATTTACTTCCGAGAAGGAAAATTGACGTATCTTCTCCACCCCTTCTTCTATACAAAAATTTTGAAGCTTCATGCAAAGCACCACAATGCTTGCATTCTTACTCACTTCGTAGTTCAGCCGTGACTGTAGAATTCTCCATCGTGCCACTAGACGCCCAAACGACTGTTCAACATGCACACGCATTGAGGACAAAAAAAAGTTAAACGCTTTCTCGTAGCTGAAACGAACCTGCGACGCAGGAATCGGCGTAATAAGGTTATCCGTACAGACGTACGCTTCATCACCAACTATCCAGAATTCTGCAGGTAGAAAATTGTTTCGCAGATACATGGAGAGCTTTGATGACGCGTACGCAAGCGAGTCGTGCGTTGACCCGACGCATTTTGCTGACACAAATAAAAACCTACCGCTCGCGTCAACAAGTGCCTAAACCGGAAGAGCGTAGTACCCTTTTCGACACCAGTATTTGGCCGCATTTCTACGCGGAGCTTTTATCTTTATGGCGATCCCATCGAGTGCTCCAATGCAGCCAGTCAAAGGGCTGACCTTGGAGCGAGAGATCTTGAACCCATTAGAAAGTTTGTTCAGTTCCTCAAATGTTTGTGGTATACCTGGTAGCTGTAGTAGAATCAATGATAATGCTCTACACGTATCATCACAAACTGCATAGACTGTAGACCTTTGTGTTTGATACAGTTGGTGAACAGGTATCGACAATTCCTCCCGTAGTAGAATACTTATTGTTTATTCCCAACCCTTACAGATGGAGATAATGTTGGGCGGCGCGCTCTTTGTCCCATCTTTTCGCTCTTCTTAATTAGCGGCGCAACGAGCCCGACGAGCTTGTTAAAACGATTTTCGATTCATTCGGTAATCGCGCTTGAAGCTCGCCGGGCTCAAAAAACCGGTGATGCTTTCGAAGGTTGTGTCCTTGCGAACGATGGCCGGGGAAACGTAGGAGGTGGTTGAGGCAGAACGGCGAAAATTGACGATCTGGGCGGCTGCGAGCCGTACTTGGTGGCGACGGACGCTGTCGTTCTTAGCCTGCACAACAGCAGGGGTGAGATTGATCGGCATTTTGGCTCCGTGAGTTTCCAGTGCTCTCGTGACGTAATCGCCGGGTCGACGACTCGTCACGATCACTGGAAACTCGTCCGAGTCGCGCCGGCCAACTAGGGCTCCGCCGCAAAGTTTTCTGAAACTTCAAAGTTTTTAATGTCCGTACTAGCGCATAAGCAGGAATTCATGGCGCATAGTACACAGCACAGCGCAAGAACGCCTTTGGTCCTTCCTTCTTGAAGGCCGAGCAGCTGGTCTTTAATTTACAGCCTATTTAATTGAGGGCTTCAAAGTTTCACGCCTCTAAAGCGTGAACGTTCACGCTTGTTTAGACACCGCCTCAAACATTTACCACAACCTTGCCGCATTGCATTTTTCCGAAACGTCAAACATTACAGTAGGAGCCAAGAGATACTTAGAGCATCTCTATCAAGAAACCCAAAGTAAAGTTCCAAACAACCCAATTGTGTAAAATTTGGTTTGGACACCAGTGCGCACCCCTATCAATGCCTGGGTGGCCAAAAAGTGGCGACGACGTGTTCCCAGACAGCTTTCATATGCGGAGATCATGCAAACTGCTCTGCTTCCTTTGCACCACATCTCTTGCCCACGCTTCCTCCAGAATGAGCGAGAGCTCCTCTGACGATGAGTTCATCACTTTCAGTGACACAGAAGAGCAAGGTGCTGCACGCAGTATGGCCGTTCTCACAGCAGTACTGCCTATCGCAATAACTTCTCATTCACAATACGCTGGGCGTCAGCAATCTACTGCGACCATCCGACGAGGACAGTGCGATTGGTTTTCAAACTATCTGGACGCAAACCCTGTGTATCCGGCGTCTCGCTTTCGCCAAACATTTCGCATACCGATTACAATGTACTGGATTCTTCACGATGAACTTATACAGTTTGAACCACGATTGCAGCAGCGAATAAACGGTGGAGGTGTTTTAGGCCATTCATCACACCAGAAGGTTCTCGGCACCACTACGCAAGTTAGCCACAGGGCTTTCATTTGATCAAATGGACGACATGGTAAAGATGTCTCCAGAAAGCCAGCGGTACTACTTCCAAATCGTGCTTCAGAGTATTTTCAATAGGTTTGGGACCTACCTACTTGAACCGCGAACCTACACTGCATGAGCTTCGTTCTATTGAAAAGCAGTACAAAGAGGCTGGGTTTCCAGGATGCATTGGTTGCGTTGATTGCATGCATCTTCATTGGAAGAACTGTCCAAAGGCTTTAAAAGGCCAATATCACAATCCTAAAGATGGGAAGCTTGCTACAATAAGTTGTGAAGCTCTTTGTGACCACAACCTGTATTGCTGGCACTGGTTCGCTGGACGATGCGGTACTAACAACGACCTAACTCTAGTGGGTAATAGCCCATTGTTTATTGACATTCTTTCAAACAAGCGACGGATGATTCTGCCGGAAGGGTATGAAGTTAATGGCTCCGTTCGACATGGTCTGCTGTATTACTTGGTGGACGGAATCTACCCTCCATGGGCAATATTCGTTGGTCCAAACCATGCCCCAGCGAACGAACGAGAAACCACGATGACCAAAGCGCAAGAAGGAACACGAAAAGATATCGAACGCTTTTTTGGTTGCCTACAAGGCCGCTTTAAAATACTCAGACACGAGATGTTCGATTGGAGTGACGAGAAAATTGTTCTCATCAGCCAGGTTTGTGTAATACTCCACAACGTGTTAGTTGACATGGATACTCGCGGAGAACTACGAAGCGAGACTGACGAAAACGGCAACCCTATTAGCGTTATTGAGGAGTTTTCGCAAGAGGCATCAATGGAAATCTCAGACGAGGAGCAAATTGGTGGGGGCATAAGCGACACTGGTCTCGGCGGTTTGACCTCTTTACTGGGGCAGTATGATCTCGTTACAAACGAACAGCAACACCAACAACTGTACCAAGCTCTCACCAACCACTTATGGGCTCTCCGAGGGTCCCAACCCTAACGCACGATAACGTCTACGGCGCCTGGCGGCGCCGTAGACGCACGAGCGGCTGGGGCTCCGCCCCAGACCCCGCTCCTAGCGGAGCGCTCCGAAACTCCATTTTGAAATGGTATCACTGAGTGGTACTGCCTGGACGTGTTTGGTCACCATTCGTGTCTTCTGAAACGACCTGCGACTCTGCGTGCGGGGCATCATGGACTTCTTTGTGGTGTTCGGGTGTGCTGCTCTGGCCATCCGTGAATTGGTATGATGACGTATTGCCAACTCGTTGGGAAACACTTTCTTGATTAAAGTTAACATCATCGTTCAAACTCTCCTTGAAGCCGCCCAAGACCGCTGCTTTCTGCATCAAATCTTCCAATCTCCTGTTTGTCTCTGCTTGCGTTAAACACATTCGATTCAGAATCTTGAGCTGTAACGCTATGGAAGCTGCCATTTTCTTGTTTTCGGCTGAATTCCGAATGCTCTCGGACATGGCATCCATACTTTTTGCTACTTTTGAGAGATTGCGTTCCGTTCCTTCTTCCGCTTTCCGCTTTTTTGCCCCTATCGGTCGTGTACTGCAAGGACTAGACATTGGAATCTGCGCTGGACCTGGCTCTTCGAGCGATGTGGTGTTTCCGTGTTCTTGATTACCTCTTTGTGGTTTGTACCCAGCGGCGTTTTGAGAGCTTCCTCCTAATTGCCTAGAGAATTTTGGACAGGTCGACAGAAGTCGTATGGCAGAAGTAAAACGAATAACACCTGGTGTTCGTAGCTCACCTTTGTACTTATATTTGTTGTTGTTCTGGTACAAAGTCATTATGTTTCTGACTGTGTCTTCTTCGGTTTCGCCAGAAGGAATGTTGGCACGATACAGTTTTTCAGCCGCCAAATACTTTTGCGCCGGTAGAGCTACGGTAATCCACCGCGAGCTTAAGCTGTTGGACACACGAGGACGAACGCATTCTGGTTGTTTTTCGTAGACGACTGCCACAGCTCTCCAAAATGTTTCTGCGTTTTGCTCCATAGTGCATTGAGAAGCAGAAATCCATGACCGCGCCAGTGCGAGATCCTCATTGGGAGTGAAATTGGGGCCTCTGGGAGTGTCCATATTGGAACTTGGCGTTGTGGAAATGAAATGTCACAAGACAGCATTGCGCGGGCGATGCGATTGTCAAGGTATGCGGCACTCAAGTGTTTCTGTTGGGAATTTGCGCGAGTTGCGGAATCAGACAGCGACACAACGTGGCGAGACATGAGTGGTTTTAAAATTTAGGCAGCGACCCAAATTGCTGTCTAAACTCGTTCGAGTTTGGGAAGAAGTTTGGGTCGCTACCCAAATTTTTTGGGTTTTGGACACTTGATAGGGTTGCAGTTTGACGTCAATCCTAAATAAATAGGATTTTGGGTCTTCGATAGAGATGCTCTTAGGCGCACGACAAGCGAGATCGAAGTAAAGTCCAGCTAGTGCCTTCCTCTCAAACGTCCCTCCGCACTTGCGAGTGTTCATACATGGTCACTGTTCGGCATTATGAACGCTTTTTGCACCCAGACACGCCTGTGGATGAGCGTGGGTTCGCTAGAGAGCAGCAAAAATGCAATTGTTCAGCCAGCGCTGGGGCTCCCACGACCGGGACTTTTGGGGTGACAAAAATCAGTTATAGTTTACTGAAGTCACATTTGTCTACTCTTGTGCGTTCCAATTAGTGCTGTAATTCACAAAGACAACGCGGAAGGCGCCGTGACTGGGGTTTTTTTGTTTACGCCGCCAGTGATGGTTGTTTATAATTTTTAGTGCAATTTCAGTCCGTTGTAGAACGTTTGGCTGCGTTGGGAGTATTATTGTTTGTCGTGGTTCTTTTCGGGTGTGTTTGACAATCTTATGCAATCCCGTAGCACGGTATTCTACTAAAAATAACATTTTGCATCGTGGAAGGCATCAATGAGAAAGGTTTGTCGCGGAAGAAAAATTCTTTGGTAGTGCTGACGTTTTTATTGCTGACTGATAATTTTTGCTTCGTCGAGAAGTATAATAGAGCAAAGTTCTTGCGTTGAATGCTTTAAATTTTCTAAGGTTTGCTGTTTGCCGACTTTGTTTTGGACTCTACTTGGCTTATAAGTGGCCAGTGTGCTTTTTGCTCTGTGACGTTTTACCGTTTTTACTTTGCTATGCGCGCTTGGATGGTTCTCGTTGTCGTCAAGCCAATGCAGAATTGGTATGAGTGGGGGCTGTGTGTTGAAGTTTTTTTAACAAAACTGTGCAAAGTATGTGTTCGCATTTTAATTTTTACGCAAGCCGTGTTGCTGGTGTGTTTTCAAAAGATGCTTGCGCATTTTTGGAGGTTTGTGGAACCCACCTTGACGCGGCAAGCCGGCAGTGGCGGTGCCGGGAGTTGCAGCAGAGTTAACGATGCCCGTTTTGGCTCTCCCAAGGAGAAGGAGGGGCCAGAGGGGAGGGAAGAGCCTTTTTTCCCTGTTCTTTGCCACGACCGCGAGCGCCGCAGCAGTGCTCTGCGTACGATTGTACACGCGCTGTCCAGCCTCCTACAGCCTACAGTCGTTCGAACTGATTGTGGTGTGGACCACTTTGGGAATCGATTTAGCTTAATTTTTGAAAAACGGGCGGTGCCATTATTGAAATAAAAAGTAAAAAAAAAAGGTGCACATGGGACTGCATGATGCAGGACGGCAAGACGGGCGAGGCGCGCTCACCACAAAATCACCACTGGCGCTCGCCAAACAGCGCCAGCGGCGCAAAGCGCGTTACGAACGGCGCGTATGAGCGCGCATGACAGCTCACACGGCGGCTGTGCGCCGACGCACCGGCGCGCGCACGCGCGCATGCTCTCTCTCGCCACCCCACGCCTGCGCTTGCTCTTCAGCTCTTCACCACCAGCGGCGTGTGTGCCACCCGCCGCCCCGCAGCTGCTGCCGCCTCCCCGCGCGTACCGCATCCCGCCCATCAAAGTCGCTCCTCCCCCCTCCCTCCCCCCCACACCCGTGCGCTCGCGCTGCGAACCATGTCGCACGCGCCGTCCGCCGCCGCCGACGACGACGGCGCGCACTCGTTCGCGCCTCAAGAGCCGTTCTACGACGATGACGACGACGACGACGACGAGGACGCCGAGCAGCCCACAGACCAACAAATAGTGGACGAGATAGGGCTGTTGTACCACCAGTCATGTGCGTCTGTCTATGGCGCTGCGGTATGTGCACGCGCTTCCGTTCCCGCCAGCCGCGCGCGAGAGAGCCGCGCGCAGGTTCGCCGCGCGCCTCAGTGCTAACAAAACATCACGTGCATGTAACCTTTTAGAGTGCGCTCAATGCGGTGCTACAGGGGCCGTACTTTGACGACGACAGTTTAGCCACACTCACCGGTGGCACCGAGCTTGACGCGTACGCCATGAACATGGCGTTGCAATCGTTCGCGCTCACGTTGCAACCCATCCGATCGCGGCGTTCGTCCGTGCCACTGCACCTCGAGCGCGCATTCCTGTGCTTCCACGAGCAGCAGTGGTACGCCTTCCGTCGCTTCGGCGTGCATTGGATGCATCTACGCGACACGCTGCAACGCCCATGTAACGTGGAGCAACTGGAGCTGTGTCTGTCGCAGCAGCAAGCGGACGGCTGCGAAATCTACGTGGTGTGCGGCAAGCTGCCGCACTGCAGCGCGGACGAACGCTCATTCTGGCAGGTGCCCTTCTCATGGCACTCTCTAACGCAACAAGACGCGGCGGCATACATGTCAGCCAACGACGCCGTATGCGTAAACGACGTCTGCGCCACGCTGCCGCACTGCATGTGCGGTGGGGGCGGCGGGGGCGGCGTCGGCGTCGGCGTCGACGACGACGACGACGACGACGAGCAGCACGGCGTGCGCGACGACCAGGAGGCGTTCGATCGTCGTTTTGAAGAGGATATGCGCGCCGCCATCGCCGCCAGCCTGCAGGACTTGTCCGCTCGCAGCGGCGGCGCCGCGGCGATGCGTATCAAACGTGACGTGTCGTCCGGCGTGGTGCGCAACGGCGCCGACGGCGGCGAGTAGATAAACGACACAGCTGTGTGCCACCAAGTGATGTCCTTGCATTGTGCTGCAAAAGCGGCACACGTGGCGCGTGTGTGCGCGCCAGCGCTGGCGCGCGTTGCGCATGCGGCGCACATCTCCACGTCAGCGCGCCGCCTTGCGCTTGGCACCGCGCCGCCGTCGCCGTCTATCTACTAGATACTTTCGCCGTCGCTGCCGTTAACTTCCCCCCACGCATCGCTCGCGCTCCCTAACTCTTAACAGCCTCACATGCTCGCAATGGCCTTTTTCGTCGCGCCGCTTTCGCTGTCGTCGTCTCCCTTTGCGCCCCGCCACGCGCCGCTATGCGCCGCGCGACGGCCGGCGGCGGCGGCGGCGGCGGCGGCGCCACGTGCGCAGCTGTCGCAACTGCCGCCGTCGCAGCCGCAGCCGCAGCCGCCGGCGTCGTTACCGTCGTGCAGCATCGACTCGCTGCTGGAGACGCTGCGCGCGCAAGCGCAAGAAGGCGACGACGGGCGCGTGAGCTGGCGGCACGCCGCAAAGGTGCATCTGGTAGGCACGGGCCCCGGCGACGCGTCGCTGCTGACGCTACGTTCGCTGCACCACATGCAGACGGCGGACGTGATTCTGTACGACCGGCTGGTGTCGGAGGACATTCTCAAGCTGTGCAACCGCGACGCGCAGCTCATCTACGTGGGCAAGCAGGCGGGCTTTCACACGCGCACGCAGCAGGACATCCACCTGCTGCTCAACTTCTTTGCCAGCCGCAACCAGAAGGTGGTGCGGCTCAAGGGCGGCGACCCGTTCATGTTCGGGCGCGGCGGCGAGGAGGTGGAGTACCTGGAGAGGCGCGGCGTGGGCGTGTCGGTGTCGCCGGGCATCACGGCGGCGGCCGGCATCGCGGCCGAGCTGGGCATCCCGCTGACGATGCGCAACGTAGCGCACTCGGTGCAGTTCATCACGGGACACGCTCGCGACGGGCGTCAAGTGCAGCTGCAGCACGTGGACGAGCAGACGACGTACGTGGTGTACATGGGGCTGTCGCAGCTGGCGCTGGTGGTGGAGCAGCTGATGGGCGGCGGGCTGTGCGCGTCCACGCCGGCGGTGGCGGTGGAGCGCGGCACCACGCGCCAGCAGCGCATCGTGACGGCGGCGCTGAGCGAGTTGGCGCAGCGCGTCGAGCAGAGCGCGCTGCGCAGCCCCACTCTGCTGTTCGTGGGCGAGGTGGTGCGCCAGTCCAAGGTGTGGGCGCTGCCGCTGCTGCGCGGCCGCCTGCTGGAGCACGTGCACGTGGCGCGGCTGCGCCAGCTGGCGCACTTCGCGCACACCGTGCACACTGGCGACACTGTGGACACGCTGCAGACTGTGGACACGTTGCAAACCGTGGACACGATGACAACTCTGGACACGTTGGAGACTCTGGACACGTTAAACACGTTGGACAGCGCGGACACTGCAGACACGGTGGACGGCGGCTGCTAATTGCCAAATAGATACAGCGTACAGTAATCATAATATCGTGGGACACATTGGTCAACATTTTACAACTGCGTCGCTAGCTGCCCAAGCCACACCAGCGTCGGCTGTTCATCCCCACCATAGATAACCTTACACACACACACACACACAAAAAGAAAAAAGTACAAGGCGAGCTCCCCCGAAAACCGAAAAAACAATGGGAGAATCATACAGAGAGAACACAAGAAAAAGAGAAAACGGCGCCGTGTGTCTTGCAGCAGCGCCACACACACATAAAACTCACACAAACCAAACATAGAGTCATCATCACACCGTGTGATCCGTGGGCTCCATCGGCTCCACAACCTTTGGCGAGCTCTCCTGAGAGGCGTGCCACAGGAAGTACGGCCCCAGCGACATGACCATGAACACCAGCCCGTTGTGCATGGATAGCCCACCGGCTCCGGTGCCACTTCCCGGCAGCAGTCCAAACTGCACAATGGTGAAGTTGAGGAACGCAAACAGGTACACCACCATTCCGCTAATGTAGTACGGCTTTCCCGTTGGCAGCGCCGAAAGCACTGCCGCCAGCATGCCGTACAGTCCGAACAGCGTCACCAGCAGACCCACAAAGATGGTGAAGCCAGACTCACGTCCCACGTTTGGCGCGAACGCGAACACTGTCTCGTCGGCCACTTTGGCCTCCAAGATGCAGCCAGTCAAGAAGGTCCAGAAGCCGGCGAGCGCAATGTTTCCGTTCCAGAACATGGCCCTCATGGTATTGCCCGTGTTCTGCATGAGAAAGTTGGTGTCGGTGGCGGCAGCAACGAGCTTGGAAAAGAACACAAACTGGCCGCCCTGCAACGCCAGGCAAAAGTGGAAGGACGTGAAGATGCCAAGCGTGATGAGGAAGCGCGTGAGTGCGAGCGACAGACCGAACTGCGCCTCCGACAACTTTTCCTCCGTCAAGTTGGCGGCGATAGCGGCCGGCTCGGCAAACACAAACACGATGAAGACGTACCAGCCCATGATGGCCTGCGCCGCCATGCACGCCTTGGTGAGCATGGTATTGTAGAAGCGGAACACGAGCGCGGCACCGCCCACAAACAGGCCGAGGAAGCCGAACGCAACCTCGAACAAGCCGCCAAAGAAGAAGACGCCGTTTCGGATGTCCACAACCTGTTGGAAGCCGTTCGGCGAGAGACCCTGTTGGAAGCCGTTGAGCGGCTCACTGGCGAAGCGGTTGAAGCGAAGCGCTCCCTCATTGATGACGAGAATACTCCATACCAGCAGCAGACCGGCGGCCTCCAGGAAGGGGGTGCCGGTGTGGATGCGCGTCTGCTTGATGGGCTCCTCGGCGGGCGGCGGCGTAGTGGTGTCAGCCGTAGCCACAGGTTGATCGTCAGCCATTGCGCGGCGGGGGAATACGAGTAGCAGGTACGAGAGAGGGAGTCGGGGAACTCGGGGGAAAGCGGGGGGGGTGGGGGGAAGGCTCAAAACGGCTCGGAACGATGGAGCGACGGGGGGCGGCGCGCGACGTAGGGAAACGTCGCGCGGAGCGACTTAAGTACGGTTGGTAGTATAGATAGCGCGCGCACGAACGGTGAACGACGGGGGCGGCGCGCGCGCCCATTGGGCGCGGTGGCGGGCGAGATATTATCAATCAGGCGAGATATCACATCGGAAAAAAACGGGCAGTGCGCCGCGCGGCGCCCGCCGCCAAACGTCGCGCGCGCGCGCACGCGACGTGGAAGCATCGCGCGCGCAAAGTGCTATGATATGATACCAACGGTAACCTTACGGAATCTGTGCACAGGCGCGTCACACGCGCCACGCGTCGAGGCGACGCGCCAGCGCAACTGCCGGCGCCACGCGCGCGCCACACGCCGCTTGCAGCCGCCGCCGCGCGGTGCGCACGTCGTGCCGCTGGTCGCGCGCGCCGCCGTCGGCCGCCAGCAGCAGCGGCGGCTCCACGACCGCGTGCAGCGCGAGGCGCTGCCACGCCGCGGCGCGCGCGTCGGCCGTCCACACGGCGCGCAGCTCGTCGCCGGGCGCCATGGCGCGCAGCAGGCGCACGAACAGCAGCGCGCACTCCACGTCGGCGCCGTCGCGCGCAACGCTTGCCAGCGCGTCCGTCACGTCGCGCAGCGCGCCGCCCAGCGGCAGCCGCCGCGCGTCGTTGCTTGCGCGCGTCGCGCCGTCGCACGCGTCGCGCAGCCAGCGCCGCATCCACGCGGGCGCGCGCGCGTCGCCGCTGCTGCCGCTGCTGCCGCCGCTGCGCGCGTGCATGCGCGCGCGCGCGCTCATGGCCGCCGCCAGCGTGGCCAGGCCGTCGCGCGGCGCGCTGCTGCTGCTGCTGCCGCTGCCGCTGCCGCTGCCGCTGCCGCCGGAGCGAAGCCGCGAGCGCTGCGCCACGCCGGCGGCGAGGCGCGCGGCGGCGGCGTCGCCGAGCAGCTGCGCGGCGGCGGGCAGCGCGAGGCGCACGGCGCGCGCGCGAGCGCTGCGGCCGTCGGCGTCCACCAGCTGCCAGGGCGCGAGCGCGTCGCGCTCGGCGTCGCCCAGCGCGTGGTCGAGCGCGTGGCCCACGGCGGCGGGACCGCGCCCCATGTGGCACAGCTGCCGGCGCAGCCGCCGCAGCGCGTGCAGCTCGGCGCGCTGCCAGCGCTGGTCGGCGCTGACGTAGCCCCACAGCGCGCAGCACACGTATGGCGTGAGCAGCTCGGCGCGCTGCGGCACCGCTTTCCGCGCCCACTGCTGGCAGGAGCCGTCACTCCACGCGTGCATCGCGATGCGCTCGTCCACCTCGCCAGCTCCGCCGCCCTCGTCGCCGCGCAGCTGCCCCAGCAGACCGCATCGTTCCATCAGCCGTACGCCCTCGTCCACCGCCCCCGTTCCACCGAGCTGCTGCTCGCGCAGCCACCGCTCACAGCTCAGCAGCCCCACCATCGTGCTCGCGCGTTGCCGCACCTTGCGCCCCCACTCCTCCTCCTCCTCCTCCTCCTCCTCCTCCGCGCTCTTCTTCATGCGCAGCACCCCCACCACCAGCGCCTCCACCACTTGCCGCCCCGCGCCCGAATCGCCCTCCCACTCGCACTTCTTGCCCACGCCCTCTGGCGCCGCGTCGCCGCACGCCCTTCGCACCTCCACACCCAGTCTCAGCACCTGTTCGATCACCTGCAGCAACCCGCCCAGCACAACATGTCTCTTCTTCGCCATGCATTCCTGCCGCTGCGCTTCCATCTGCCCCACTACTTCCAACCCAAACTTACCCAAGCTTTCCACATGCATCCACCATTTCTCAAGCGCCATCATGCCGTTGTCCAATCCGCCCTCCTGCTGCTCCTGTATCTTCCAGCTCAGCTGTCGTCCTATGTCCGATACCATTTCAAACGTCTTCATCGCAAGACTGCAAAAGATCGCATCTTGCACTCGCAACACCTCTCTGTTCACCTTGTTGCCCAATGTGCGCTCGCCGCACTTGCGCATCACCATCAGGTTCTTCACTACGTTCTGTGACAGCCACTCCATGTATACCTCCACGTTCTTGCCCTGCGCCAGCAAAACCTTGCATCGGATGCAGATAGCTTCCATCACCGACTTCCATCCGAGGTCCTTCTCGCCCCCGTTGGTCGCCACATGCTCCGCCACACTCTGTAATGACGCGCACTTCGACGTCAGCATGCGGCACAGTAGATACTCCCCGTTCTTTGAACACGATGACAACCGATCAGCCATCGTCAATAGTAATCCAACATGATGATTCACCGCGTGCGAACCGCCACCATTTGTGAATGAAGCGCCGCTCTTCACCACCGTCATTGCTCGCTTCATCACGTTCCCTTCCTTCTGCTGCGCGTACAGCCATCCCACGTACAGCAGACACTCGCAGGGAGTCCTCAGCTCCTTCGCCACACCAACCCGGTCTGCGCCAATGCCCATCGACCCAAACCTCGACGTCACAAAAGGCGCTCTTACACAGTAGCAATTTTGTTTCCTCACCGTGCCCACCGCCGAGATTGCTTTCGATGTTGCTAGCAGAACTTCCTCACTCACTGCCCACAATCTCCCTGCAATATGAACGCTGAACAGCTTGATGAACCACTTAAGCATGTTCTCAAAGCGATCCGAGTCGCGCTCGGTACCAACTGCTTCTGACAAGTACTTCACAACGTTGCAAACAGCCGTCCAGTTCTCAGGGCATAGCGCGCGATCATTTTGTTCCTCCACATTGTTCGAGCCGTTAATGCTGCTCCCCGTGTCGTGACGAACAGCAAACATGGCGCCGATGGCAATCAGACCGGACACATATGAAACCAAAGCCTTCTCACTTGCCGTGTCTTTCTTCCCGCCTTTGCCCGTCTTGTCGCGCATCAGCTCCGCAAACCATGACTCAAGTGCCTTGTTTATGCGACGCCAAGCTTCCGTATGGCCGTCGAATGCGGCTGCCCGCTGGATGGCCGCAGTCCATATCCCCACAATTGCCTTGTGCCGGAATGGCACAGCGTTGCCGCCGTTGCCACGCAGGAAAATGGACAATGAGTCATACCCAGCGCGGACCTGAGTCTCTCTGAGGTCGATTAGCTCCTTCACCAACACCGACAGCACGTCCGTGTCGGGATCGCAAGCCAAGAGACGCAAACAGATTCCGGTAACAACTCGTGTTTCAGAATCCGATAGACCACCGGCTACAGCCAAGCTACCGAGTGCCTGCGACTCAAACAATGCGAGCCATATTTGTCGAAAGTTTGTGTTCTTCCTGGAATCGTTGTCGTCGACGAGTCCGTGGCCTCCAATCAAGTTGTCAGCTCCGAGGATCCATTCAGTCACATCGCTTGTACTCTCACATAGTTCGTCATCAACCCTGTTTCCCACTGTTTTAGGTAGCGACCCTGCTCTCTCTGGTAAAATGAGCTCTGGTGCAAGAACGGGTTCAAGAATAATAGGTTCTGATGGCACCGGGATTTGCAGGGCGTCAAATTCTTGAGTCTTTCTCCTCGCATCACCTGTGTTGCCTGCTGTGTTGCTTTGAAGATACTGCGACAGCAAATCCTTTTCCATAGGATCCCTCCATTCATTATGATCATTGTCAGTATTGTCTCCAAACGCCAAACCGTCATCATCGTCCAGGACCGGGCTGTGTTCCCCGAGATCGCGGCTGCCTAGTTCTTTCCCATGTTCATCCTTTCCTTTCGGTTCCAGCTCCAGCTCTTCGTCGCCTTCGCCTATAAAATCTTTTCCACCTAGAGCCTCGATTAAAAGGCGAATATCTTTCTCTTCCGGTTCGCCTCCCATGCGATTCAAGAACATTTCGAATCCTCGCTCTATGGACTGCAGCATACCATGATTCGCGTCACGAGCGTCGGACACACTGCCTTCCGCCGCTGTGCGTGCTTCAGTCTCAGCTTCGTTATCCGAATCCAGGTCCCACACGGGGTTCACTTTCCCCCGTGAACCATGAGAGCGGGAGGAAGCAACATGATCTGCGGTTATGCGTTTCCGAACATCACGGTTTGGCCATGCAGAGCCACAAGACGTTGCAACAGGGGTGCAATCTTTCGCCAGTGATGAAACCGCTGTTGAGGCCTTCGCCTTGTACATCGGTTCCTTAAGCGCTATGTCAGAGTCCGCAACGTCTTCGAAATTAAGTGATTGTACAGGGTGTTGACTGCCAGTCGTCAGGTGCTCTGTGTGTATTGCCGATGGATTCATTCTAAATTGAGATGCAGAGTCAGCTGTCCTCGCCCTCTTCGCTCGCCGAATGATTTTCATTTCTTCTTCAGAACTGGAACTCCGACATTCCCGGGATTCGTTTTGGCGACGTTTTCGCAAAGCCCCGTTCTCTGGTGGAGTTACTGGTGAAACTAACGGCGAAAAGTGCTTGTCATTCTTTTCGTCACTGGCAACATTATCAACTAGAATAGATGTTTCTTTCTGAGCGGAAGGGGTTAGCCGATCCGATTTGGGAGATTCCGTAGAATTGGTCTGCTTCCCTTCCGATTCTAGAATAGCATCTCTTGTTTTCGCTTCTGTCGTTCGTTTTCTGCTTCGCGCAGGTTTGACCGCTCCCGATATCCTCTGGGTCTGAGCTTTCGCATCCATAGAGGTTCCTTCAGCTTCCCGCGGCTTGGACTTTGCACTTCTCGATGAATTTGATTTAGCTGCAGGTTTCTTCCCTTTCTGCCCAGACGAATGTGGCTGCTTCTTTCTGGATTTTCGTGATGTCGTGCCACGTGAGGCGGAGGAAGTCCGAATGTTTGACCTCAACTTTGCAATTGCAGTCACTGGCTCTTCTTTGACAGGCCGGGGCCGTTGCGAGCAACTTCGCTTCGCTTCAAGTCTCGCGGATTTGCGCACGTTAGAGGTAACTGGTATGAAAGGCGTGGAATCGGGGCGTATCGAAGCCTGAGGTGAAGAAATCTCCGCTGGCTTTCCATTCGCAATTATCGGATTGTTCCCTCCTGCTTCTGGTTCCTTGCTCGATGCAGGTTGTTCATGGCTGGTTCGAGTTCTTCCATCAAAAGAAGAAGGCTGTTTTACTGAGGGCTTGTTAGAATGTTGTTTCGCGTTGGGGGGAGGTTCGGGCTTGTGTTCGCATGTATCGTTGCTGACGCGCAGAGAATATCCCATATTGTTCATGGTCGAAGCGGTAAATCTGCTGTTACACAAAGCCCTTTGGCAGTCAAATAACACATAGTGTACCGGATCCGCATCTAGTCGAACGAGGAGATCAACCACAAATGCCGGCCCAAGGCATAAGGTGTTGTTCTCAACCAAGGTATGCACCAGTGCTGAATTTGAAGGACACAAACCCGGGGCGACGATAGCGAAAGATACGCTCTTGTTATGATCTGCTGCGACTGTGGCACCTGCGGTGACGAGAATATGGCGCAGAACAGCCGTGGACGGAGCCGCAGAAGCTGCTGCGCCACGTGGTCGCAGTTCACCCACGACAAGTACTTCGTTTTCCCAGAAGGGAAGATGTCTTGAAGGCAGGTCCTTCCAAAAGTTGTATGCGCCTAGTGATATACGCCCAACCCACAAGAGATTAGTATCTGGCTCGAGCACTTCATCGGAAACAGCGAAACGATGAGTCTCGGTTAAGGAAGATATGACTTCATGCGGTTGCTCTGCTAGCGCGTGTAGGAAGGAGGGTTTCACGAGGGCGACACGACCTGCAGACGCAATCGCACAAACGAGGGCCAGACAGGGAACTGGTTTCGCGACTACAACATGAGTTGCCTCAGGGTACCATTGTTCCAGAGAAACTGCATGGAGTGGATGGGAGATCGAACGGCGTAGGGTGCGAAAGGTACGT
Organism: Gracilaria gracilis; assembly: GCA_030374805.1. Classification (NCBI taxonomy): domain Eukaryota; phylum Rhodophyta; class Florideophyceae; order Gracilariales; family Gracilariaceae; genus Gracilaria; species Gracilaria gracilis. Next base: position 927,818 of record JARGSG010000011.1, on the reverse strand, counting down.
GGAGGAAGTTGCGCGGCAGGTACCAATATGGTTACCATAGCACAGCAGTTGGGAGTTGAGAATAAACCCGGACTACGGTTTGCAGAGTTCTCTGGAGGAGTCAAGGGTCGACCTCATCGACGGAGTGGGAGAGTGCGATCGGACTGTTCGCAACTGCCATGTTCGAAGGCAGCATTCCGTGGACAACGCTTTCTTCTTGGTTGCACAAGTGTTTGCCGACAAGCTCCATTTTGGCGCGCGATTTCACCGGCTTTCGAAAACGGGGTACCGTCGTACCAAAGGTACCAACGGTAGTTTTACAGGTGAAATTGGTGTTCAAACCGAGCGCAACCTCCAGAACGGTATCATTGCTGTACATGTGTCAGTGCCCATCGGTCTGTGTACCCGTGTATATATCTATATAAAGTTTATACCAAGGGTTCGATTCTTGCTCCTCGAATCATCCAAGCGTGGAGATCATTGCTCAACGCTCGATCGCTCAACTCTTTTCGTTGTGCGGCAATTTGAAAAGCGCGAGCTTCTTCGAAAGAAATAATGCGTATCTTTTCATACGGAAGAGCAGCACCCAGCTCTCGTCCAGTTCCAACATTCATGACGCAGCCCAAACGTGCAGCATACGAGCAATCTCTATGGAAACCTCAACTGCAATCAACGCAAGAATTGCTCTCTCCACACGATCAGAAGAGGAAGATGAAAGCTCATTGTTCAGAATATCAAGCGCTTCTTTGATGACCTCTGTGCGGGAGTCCAGTATTCTGGCACGTTGCCTCAATTCAACTTGACCAGCACATTCTTGGTGCAACGCCTCTAAGTCTGGATGATTCCAGAAATACTCCGGTGTGTCTTTTATGTCAGAGACCAGATTAACTGCGTAGCGAGCGGCAAGAAGCTCTCCAATGAGTCCCTTTATGTCACGATGAGACAACTGAATCTTTCCATCTCTTGCAAGTTCATCAGGGAGATTTCTTGTTCTCAAAACAAGGGCATCGATAACTTCTTCAAAGAGAAGGAGCTTCACAGACTGTGCGAGTCCATACGAAAATGCTAGCAGTTGTTCAACGTCTTCAAAGTCGGTGATGTGGATCTCATCGTTTTTGAATGAAGGTCTCTTGCGACCGTTTTCTAGGGAATACTTGAATTCATGATCAAATTCCTCCATTTCCAAGAGCAACTTAGAGCCTTCCCTTCGACTCAGAGGCTTGACCGAAATATGCGCAGGATCTTGAAACTTTCCAAACTCATCTAGGAGCCGCTTTCGCATTGCTATAGGAAGTCCCCAGAAAACGGCAGCTCCAGAGCTGAAAAGGAAGGCATGGCCAAGGGAGCTGGTTATGCCGCTAGCCTCTCTGAAAGGAATATGCACGACGTCACCGTCGAAGACTTTTACGTCTTGATTCGTGAAGGTTACTTCCGAAGCATTGAATTGATGCTTATTAACTGTGAAAGACGACTTCCTAAAGAAGTTGGCAACCCGAAACAAAGCCACTGGATTTTCGACGCAATATGCTGCACAAATCCCTTCAGAGTTGTTGAGCTTCGTTGTCGATATCTCCCCTCTCGGCTTCTTTCGCGAAAAGTCTGCTCTGATTTCTGACCCAACATCATTGGAAAAGAATCGATGGCATCCAATCAAAGTCAGGGGAGAAATTCTATTGTAGGGGTACTGAAATGAACGCCGGAAGTATACATGTGCCATTTGATTTCTTCCACACTATTGAGACAATCAAAGGAGCACGAGAGCGGCCAAAGATGAAATTTCGTTGCACAGAGTAAAGGTTCTTCTTCATTCCTTCGTTCCTTCCCTCGATCATAGCGTTTCTCAACCCCCTATCTAGCAGATCATCATAGTCGTCACCCCATCATCATCATGGGGATCAAGATGTTTGACAACAATAGCAGTCCTCTCGTTTACTGGGAATCCGTAAGCAGATGCAGACAAAGTGTCTGACAAACCACTTGTCTCCGTACTGTATGTGTCGGGTACACGTAGAGGTTACGGGTAAGTGTGAACGTACGTGTACGTGTACTTTCCATATTCTGGCAATGTGTAAGTCATTCCTCATGCAAGGGAGGCTCTGACTTGGTGTTCTCGGCCGATGACGCCATGGCAACCTACCTACATGTAAGGTATCTTGTCTACGTGTACAAGTAAACCACGTGTACAATATGTAAGTGTAGGGCTGGAGCTCTAATGTCGGCTCTGACGTAGGTGTTACCTCGGCTACGTGTGCCTTACAACTATACGTACACGTACACGACGTCTACACTGTACACGTAGAGGGTGCCTTGAACCGAAAGTAGGACCCATATACAAGGTTGACGGGTTAGATTCGCATGCTTGCGGCTGTGAGCGAGAATGTTTGATCTCTAACAAGATAACCTTGAACTTGTTGAAACTCTATTCTGTCTCCTTGACACCACTTGCTACCATCGCTTCAGAGTCTGAGAACTGAAGCCCCATCATTGGTTAGAAAACAGAACTATGGTCGGCACATCTGTGACAATCGAAAACGCGCGCGATGCTCTTGCAAATGCCGTAGGTCTAGAGAATCCTTTGACAGACCTCGATCCAGCAGTTATTCAGTACTTAACTTCAGCTCTTGCGGATTCGGCTGCAGCAGAAGACGAAGTGGTGGAAGTGGTCGCAATTTTTCTTCCGCATCTGAACCCCGATATTTCTCTATCTAACAGCGTAGAACTCGCTCGTGATATTCGCCGTCAACTTCATGGAGCTCCAACAGAGGATCAAACAAGAGAAAAGCTTGTGCGTCTCTCGAAAGCAACTCGGTTGGGAGCAAGTGTGGGCATAGATACTGGGAGGCGCAAAGCCAGCAGGGTAAGGCAATCCGGAGGAAACGCCAATCAGACGTTGGACCGTTCGGCGGAAGCAGAGAGATCGAAAGAAGTTGCTGCTGCACGTCGTGCAAGACGCGTCGGAGCGCAGGTGAAAACTTACCAATCCGAAGCAACGGTTAGCAGTGTGAAGGCGAAATACACTCCCGGTTCAACTGATGTTCATATAGAAGGCTTGGATCTAGCCTTTGGAGGTATGACCTTATTAGAGGGGGCCGAACTACACATACCGTACGGGAGACGAGTTGGAATCATCGGAAGAAATGGATGTGGTAAGACGACATTAATGCGTGCGATTGCCCGCCGAGAACTACCTATTCCAGAAGATATGGATATTGTGTACGTGGAACAAGAAATAGCTGGAAGCGAAAAGACTCCTTTAGAGGTGGTTCTGGAAAGTGATTTAGAGAGGCAAGAGCTTTTGGCTGAAGAGGAAGAGCTCAATGAGAAACTATCCGAAGCTGAGGCTGCTGGCAAGGAACCTGACCCCTCTTTCGCTGCCAGACTCGCCGAGATCTATGAGAAGCTTGGTCAGATGGATGCCGATAAGGCGAAGGCGCGCGCCGCGGCTATCCTGGATGGACTTGGTTTCAGCGACCACGCAATGTCACACCAAACAGTGAACGAGTTTTCTGGGGGTTGGCGCATGCGTATTTCGCTGGCTTCGGCCTTGTTCCTAGAACCCAGACTGCTATTGCTAGATGAACCATCAAACCATCTTGATGCTATGACGGTCATCTGGCTGGGAGACTATCTTTCTCGTTGGCCGCATACTATTGCATGTGTATCTCATGATCGGGCTTTTCTCAACGAGATTTGCACAGACGTAATACATGTCAAAGATCACAAACTGCACCCGTATAGTGGCAACTACGATGATTTCGAGAAGGCGAGAAGAGAAAGACAAAAGGAATTGGAACGCACAGTGGAAAGCCAAGAAATGAAGCGCGCCCATATCCAGAAGTTTGTGGACAAGTTCCGCTACAATGCGAAACGTGCAAGTATGGCACAAAGCCGACTAAAGATGCTACAACGCATGGACGACGAGCGAGTGGCACTTCCCAGCGAAGAGGAAGAATTTTCATTCACGTTCCCAGATCCCGGAGCATTGACAGGTTCCCACGCGTCTGTCCAGATATGCGAGGTCACGTTTGGTTACCCGGAACGAGAGGTTCTCTTTCGGAACCTGGACTTCAGCATTAACATGGATTCTAGGACCGTACTTCTCGGTCCCAATGGGGCTGGCAAGTCGACGTTGCTCAAATTACTTCTTGGCGAGAACATTCCCATCGATGGTGAAGTAAAGAAGTCACCAAAGCTGCGCTTGGGGTACTTCTCACAGCATCATATGGACACCCTGGTACTTTGGCGAACGCCCTTGGAACACATGAAAGTGACGTTCCCAGATGCAATAATGCCCGAATTGCGAAGTCATTTAGCCAAACTTGGAGTTCGTAATGATCAAGCACTGAGACCAATCAATACGTTATCCGGGGGGCAAAAGAGTCGAGTAGCTCTCGCAGTGATAACTTTCCAGAAGCCACATATATTGATCCTTGATGAGCCCACCAATCATCTCGACATAGAGACGCTGGATTCACTAATCATGGCGCTGAATTCTTTCAACGGAGGATTGCTGGTGGTTACCCATGATGCGAGACTGGTTTCTAGTGTGTGTGAAACAATTTGCGTGTGTGAGGACGGCAAAGTGACAGAGTTTAGAGGCGAGTATCAAGAATATCGAAAACAAATGGTGCAACGACTACGCGCGAGATCGAAACTTTTCTCGATGTAGTCACAACCGTTTAATACAACGCTTATATTTACCGATACGTCTCATATATCCATTGCGCGAATATTGCAACGTTAGGCTCGATAGGGTGGAAGCTCTTGCATCGTCCTTCACTTTGACATCAAAACAGAAATGCATATGAGAAGAACCGCTTCGGCATACAGCGACGAAGGCACGAACAATCTCGGAATAAGATGTACCTTCGGTTAGCGAGTTCCCATCCATACGTAGTGTTGTCATTCCGCGTGGCTCTTCGCAGTATTTGGTTCATATACACGAGGGTGGCGAAAAGTACAATTTGTACTGTTCAAATACTCTGGGGAAGGTAGCGTTACCGTTGGTAGCGCACATACGGAGCTCGGTCGTCGTTCACCAAAAACTGCATGTGAACACTTGTTAATCACTGCGTTGATGTTGCTAAGTTTCAGTCTACTGTACACGTACATGATCTGACGAAGGTTTATGAGTGTTCAGATAGTGAACTTCAGTTGTGCTGATCATGTGGTTGCATCGCACAACACAGGATGAGGTGGTGGACATTATCATGTTGTAATGCGTAACGCAGGCCACTTGCGAGCAGGAATCGGAACCTGGGGGGCTCCGGACAGGGATTCTGCCCCTGGCTACCCTAAGATATATGTAACAGTTAGTGAACTTTGCAGGTAGGACCGCTATCATACCGTTGGTAGCGTTAAGGGGTATATAACCGTTCAACATATTAATACGCCCAAAAAATATTAATGGTCCACTCAAAGACGATACTGAGCAGCGATTTGCATCAACGAGACCGCTAAGAATACGAAAGCTTGTCACACAAGTCTTCTCACGCGGAAACCGCTCAATAGATTTCTACAAGAATTATAAACAAGCTTAATCTTTGTGTTCTCTACACAAAGAAACTAGAATGGGATTTATCATCCCACAAACATAGAAGTTAGAGGCAAAACCCTCCGTAGCGGTAGTATTATTAATTTGGCGCGAAAACCGTAACACCAAAACATCCGCTCTATGCGACACAAAACCGGACAACCGGCCCAAAACCAAACTGTCTGCTTTGCCAGATCATCACGACGGTGAATTACCAAGCATCTTCACGTCTTCTTGACACCATTCTGATTACGTTACATTACGAATTGCTGAGCAGAACGCACAATCTTGCGCATGAACCATTCACAACCAAGCCTGCACAAGATGCAAAGCTCTCATTCAATCTTGAACCAAAACGTAGAGCTCAAAGATCCCCAGCTTAGCTTTAAACTAAGCGTACCTCAAACAGAAAGGTCTAGTAATGTCAACGCAAATTCCGGCACCAAACATTCTCCTCTTTCTGTCTTTACACACATTTCCTTCATTAACAAAGACCTAACTTTTCCACGCCAAGCAAGGCGTCCTCATCACAACTGTGGACACAATGGCCGACTATGGGTCAATCCCGTGGGCCAAAAGTGTTGAAGCGGTCGGACTCACGCCTCTATAATGATACACATCTTCTGTAATTTTCGCAAACCTTTTTGTACACATGATCCTAGTTTTTCTTCGTTTCGAGAATAAAAGCGACGACGTTCCACCAACCACCGTCTCTATGCGGCCACATCCAAGCTCAGCTAAGTCTTTACTGTGCAACATATTCGTTTTCAATCTTCACCACCAACAATGAACGTTGCCACCGAAACCACGTTCTATAACACCATTCAGTGCGCGCTATTTTACAGGTACAAGAACGGTACGACGTACGAGAAGCTTGAGGAGAAATGCTCCATTTCGACCCGCCGTCTTCGTTCCTGGTGCTTGAACTGGCTTGCCCATCATAGCGGAGAGCACCCTTTGGAGCACACTCACATGATAATCTCCGTCAAAACCCGTGGCCGCCCGAACGCATTGAAGCCAGAAGAGGAGAATCTCCTAGTTGAGGCTATTCAGTATTTCGTCTTTAACAAAACGCCACTAACCAAACAAGGACTTATGGACCTCGTACAGCACTTTGTGCGCTCGCTACCGGTGGAGCGTCAGTCGGAAATTCGTTTTAAAGATGAACGCCCTTCCATACAGTGGATCAACTCTTTTATCAGGCGTTACAACCTGAAGTACTTGCCAGTTAGAATGATGGAGAACCAGCGTGTCGAGACTGTGACGGCCGAAAACGTCGCAAAGTATATCGCTCTTGTGAAAACCGCCATGGTGAAGTACCACATCCACGAAGCTAGGTTCGTCTTTAACGCGGACGAATTGGGAGCTTCTCTAGGACGTATGCTAGGCCGAAGCCTTCGTAGGGGCGTTGGAACCTCGGGTTCAATTCTCATTCAGCGCGCCGTCCGTGTTCGCGGAAGCAGCGACCGCGTCACCATTATGCCTGTCATATCTGCTGACGGCGGAGCCTATAAACCGATTGTCGTCTTCTGGAGAAAACAGGCGCACTATCGTTTCATAGATGGACGTATTCAAACGCTTCACAGCTTCTTACCGCCTTGTTATCTGCTCCAAAGGGAAATACCGGGTGTCGACAGTGCCGTGTTTCACGAGTGGGCTGGAGAGTTCCTGAAAGAGACTGAGCACCTTCGTCAGGGTAATCAGCAGTTGTTGTTGGTGCTCGATGGATACTCGTGTCACCTGGAGTTTCGTACTCTCAACATGTTCAAAACCAATGGGATTGTAGTCATTGCATTACCGGCACACACGAGCCACGTCCTTCAGCCATTGGACGTGTCGGTGTTTTCCTCTTTCAAGTGTCACCTTCAGAGAGAGGTCCATCGTATCAGCCGTTACAAATCAGTTCTTGACGCTTTTGACGTGGCTAAATGTCTGACGAAAGCAATGTCAGAGTCGATTACCCCCCGTAATATTCGCAGTGGATTTGCGAGAACCGGATTATGGGTTTACAGCGCGAACGGGCCATCTACTGCTCCGTTGCACAGCATTCTAGATGTTCAAGATGACGAGAACAGCTCCGGATTGCATCTGGAAGAGCTGGTTACCGAGTTTTGCACAATTGGAAGGTCTCTTATTGAACCTAAGCGCGTCACGAGAAGTGGCACAGTTCGCGTTGACACGTCGCAGGGTCTGCATTTGACCGCAGAGACGGTGTTGGCGGCGTTGCGACGCCGCGGCAATGGTGGACGTCAAAGTGAAAACGCCGCAGAGCTCCGTCACCTGACGGAACTTGCTCCGAGGCGCGAGACGCTGTTTCAACACCTGCGTGCCAATCGCCAGATCCGTAGGGAGCGTCGTCGTCGTGTTGCTGCGGAGCGTGCTGCGCTACGCATTGTGGGTGCGCAGCATGGAAACTGCTCTCAGCGTGAAGGTTCGGCTTGATTGTTTCGAAAGATATGACGTGAAGTCATTGAGAACTTGAAGTCATCACGCGAGCACAAGTCTTCTGTGCTTTTGCAGAGCTGAGACTTAATCTGTTTTTCAATAAACGTATGACGTGTTGTGGAAGTGACTCGTGCAGGACACGAGTGACGAATTATATGCAAAGCCGTTTATGATAGCGTTTGGAGCGGTGCACAAGAATCGATCTTGCGCTCGATAAACTTTCTTGATCAAGCTGAACTTCTGGTCACGTATAGCAAAGACAAAGAGCTTCGTACTGAGGTCATTTTGGGCTTAATTGGAGCCATTTTTGGGCTTCTACGGGTCCTAGAAAACGAAAAAAGAGAGTTCAAGAAAAAAAGTTACCATTAATATGTTGAACGGTTATAGAAACGTTTTAAGGTTACCGCTACCTTCGTAGATATATGTCCATACCTTAAATCGACAAGGCAGCACAAAATGTTGGGACTTTTTTGTAGAAACGCCGTATCTCCGGAACCAAACCACTATTTCTGCCCATTAGAAACTTAATCTATGAGAAAAACGAACAGCTAGACCTACTGAGAATATCGGTATTCATCTTAGGATAGAACTGGTGAGATTTGCGTAACAATCACTTCTCTCTAGCACCCTGGAATCGACGTTTCCTAAAATCGACAAGGCATTTGCAGCCTTTTTTCCAATTAAAATCCAGTTTTTTTGCACCGAACTGCCAGGTTTCAATCTTCGCCAGATTTCATGTGTTACCTTACTGCCTCCTGACCGCTTCTACTCAAGTTTTCACTAGTAATAACTGGTTCTTTTACTTTTTAGTGAGTAGTAGATATAGTAAATGTTTTGTATCTTAAGTATACAAGCCTAAGAGGTACTACAAAATTTTCTAAATGTTGTTAGATTTGTCACTTTTTGAGATCCGAATTTATCCCATATAGCCTCAATACAAGACCATTTTGCAATGTAGATGCGTGTAAGGACCAAAAAGAAGAGCCAACAGAAGATATTTTGCAGATAAGTTTTACTCTCAGATGTTTCTAAGTTATTATCATGTCAGACCTATGTTACGCATTAGGCTCAAAGATTAATACGTTACGAATGTACCTAGTGGTATTTTTATCAAAAAAGTAGTTTCAAGGTGAGGAAGGGCTCTGCTATTTACGGCAACACTCTAATATGTAGCGAAAACCAGCTTGTTGGTGATTAATAAAAGGTTTACTACCAAACACTTTCATGCTCTGGACCGAACGGCAAAAATCGTCAATACAGTGCCTTTTGGGCCTTGTCGATTTAAGGGTTGGACGGATATCTAACTTAGGTCCGAGGGCTAGTAGCGAGAGATATGACCTTGTACGTGTACAGTATCTCTACGCTCCGGATAAGATACTTTCGGGCCGGTTTTGTGCTCGAGCCAGGTCTATGTGGCTCTTAGCCACGTGTCGCCGCTGCTTGACATGTCTCTCAGCGAATGGCACCGCTACAAACCTTAGATAGATACGGGCTATATGATATCTATCTACAATGTAGATTCTACATCATGTATGATATCAGACATGATGATGACGTCGTGAGGATGTTCTACAAGTTGTGATAAGGTCAACGCTAACCTTTTAACTTGTTGAAGTTGAGATGGTTTAGCACGGCTTGTGCGCAGCGCAATACTCCGTTGCTTCCATGTTCTAACGTTATCCTGCCTGCAAGTAAAAACTGCACAAGGTTACAAGGGGAAGGTGTCCGGATGAAAAATCCATGCAACGTTATCCGTGTGCACCTCAGATTTGGCCTTACGTGCATCCGATTTTAACAGATCACGTGCCGCACACATTGGCTACACTACGGTGGAAACACGTGGAGTTTTCGCCCTTACATCTTTATTACATCCGCCGTGCAATTTTTACCTTCCGCGCCAAGAACGGTTGCTTTTAAGGCCGCGATTGAGGCCAAATGCATTCTCAAAATCGCCGCATCCCAGGTCGCAACCATTTTTTGATCTCGCCCTCAACTTCTTCATCGCCCGTCGCACAAGCCAGGGATTGTGCATCTACAGGTGCCCGAGGGTTTCCCCAAACGTCGTCTCTGCCCGCCCTTGCTCTGCTGCACTAGTTGAGAATCAGAGAACAAGCCCCTGCCGCCGGGAGAAGATAACGCCAACGATATGTTTGCTTTTGTCACTCCATCCTTGCTAGCTTCGACTTCATCGTCATTCACCCGTCATGTGTCTGCCACGCGTTCGCGCGTGCCTAGACCGGCAACCCCCCGTGTCCTTTGCCCTGCAATGATGGCCTCTGATGCAGTCACTTCGATCGACTTCAGTAAGGTTAACATCACCACCGCTGGAGAAAACCTTGCCGGCCTCGTATTCACGCCGGAGTCAGAATCTGACGCCGTGGTCAAGACACGGGTTGATGTGGGTTACACAGCCAAGCAAGAAGATGCTGTTAACAGGCACATTAACGTGGAGTACACTGCTATGTATGCTTACCACGCGATCTGGGCCTACTTTGATCGCGACACAGCCGCACTGCCGGGCTTCGCAAAGTATTTCAAAGATCAAAGCGATGAGGAACGTGAACATGCCGAGCAGTTCATGAAGTATCAGAACCGTCGAGGTGGTTCGGTACAACTGCAGCCTATAGCCGTCCCTGAGATGACGTTCACCATGGAAGACGGAACCAGTGACGCCATATACGCTATGGACTTGCACTTGCAACTGGAGAAGTTTGTTTACCACAAACTGATGGACCTGCACAAGGTGGCCGGTGAAGCTAACGACCCTCAAATGCAAGACTTTGTTGAGCATTATCTCTCTCATCAGGTTGAAGCTATTAAGAAGGCAGCAGACTACGTTGCTCAGCTTAAACGAGTTGACACTCCCCATGGGGTATACCACATCGATCTCACCCTTAGGGAGTAGTTCATTTCCCTCTTGTAGTTTGGAAACTCAACACGCTGCCCCATCGCATTGGTGGCCGGTACTGGGTCCATGTTAGCGATCATGGTTTTCAAATCTTGTTGGATTGACTTCAGACGTCGGAATTGTCACCTGCAGTTTTGGTGTGTCTCTCTCTATCTCTTTTACTATCTCTCAGCCTTGAGGTGATTCTTTATCTTGTAAACTTTCTTCAAGTTTGTGACGAATTCCTGAGTCCAGTACCATGCTGTACAACCTCGAACGTTTCCATCTTGTCCCACTTGTTGGCGGTCTTTGCACGCGATACGCGATGTGGAACACTTTGGGAGCTCACACATCCCTTTCAGCTCGACAAAGAAGTTTTATAAATGAACAGTTTCTACTCCCGCGTACAAGTTTTTTGATCTTGCGCAGCAAAACGACAAGACTCATCCAGCTTCTTTCATCTTGGTGGAAAATGCTCAGACTTCTCTCCGCCACTTGCGACATACTTATGTTTCGTCCGCGGCGACAGGAACAAAAGCTCGTCGTCGATGACTCATCGACAATGATTGCTCATCAACGATGAGTGCATGCATCATGACAAGCATATTTACAGCACAAATGAGAGCACATGTACGAATGTGTCCATTCGCAGATATGTCGGCCTCTTCACAAGCAATCGCTCTCACAACCTAGAACGTGTGGCACCAGCGACGACAACAACCTCTCCACTAACAAATCGCGATCCCTCCGACACAAGAAAGGCAGCCACAGAAGCGACGTCATCCACGCATCCAATTCGACGCAATCGACTACCTTCGTTTCCCAAACCAACTTCTCTTTCCCCCCATCCAAAATCATTGCCACTGTCATCCTTCCACAGAGCTCTTGAAAAACGGGTTCGGATCAAACCTGGCGCTACTGCGTTTACTCGAATATCATCATCTGCGAGTTCATCTGCGAGAACTTTGACCATCCCCAACAACGCGGTCTTCGAAACGGAATACACACCCAAGCTGCGAATCGGAAAATATGCTGCAAGGGAAGTGATGAAGAGAATGCTGCTGCCCTGCTTCAACATTGGTCTAAACATCTTGCAAATACGAAAGTTTGCCGTGACATTCACATCAAGGACCTTATCCCAAACCTCATCATCGACGTTCAAAAGCTTTCCGAAGTTCGGTGAGATCGCTGCATTCAAAATAAGTGCATCAACTCTATCAGCGATCTGACGGGCACTCTCTAACAATCGAATGCGATCGTTTTCTTTGGAAACATGACAAACAACACCCGTGACTTTTCCATTACCCCCAAGTTCTAGTAGGCGTTTTTCAGCCGCAAGCACATGCTCTTCCGATCTAGAACTGATAAGAACATGGTACTGACGACGATATAACTGCGCTGCAATCGCAAAGCCGATGCCAGATGTAGAAGCAGTAATAATCGCCAGTTTTTCTTGCTTGATTGCCATCGTCGTCCCAGGCAGCCAATACAGATCGAGACAGAAAAGGTTCAAATTGAAAGTACTTTCGGGAGTCACATGAACTTATTCACCTTACGGGCAAGGGTATGGTGTATAGCAGCTACGAAGGGTAAAGGAGACTATTGTATCATGGCCAGCTTTGAAGCGCAAGGGCATGCGTTCGATAGTTTTACCGTTGGTACAAGGCTGCCGGGCGAACCACTTTCAAATGAGACAGTTTTTCATTTTGAAAGCTCCATGAGGTTGGCTGCTGATTGTCTAGCTAGCCCCATCATCGGTAACAGGCAACACTTCTAGCAGGGAGAATCTCCCTACCCTGCAGTATCTTAAGTTATTTACAAGGGTAGATATTTTACGAGAAGAAGATGTGATGCTTGTGAAACGTCTTCAACAGCCGTTGAAAGTCGTCAATACTCATCTGCGCGGCGCGCAGCGTACCGAAATCGGTCTCTTGCCACACGGCGTCCACTGCGCTCTTGAGCGCGTGCTGCACTCGGACTTGTTTCCTAGTGCCGCCCTTTGTCTTCTTCGCGAACTCCACGTCCATGCCATCCCCCCCCTCATCGCCGTCGTCGTGGTCAGCATCCGCGTCGACGTCGGCATCATCGTGCATCTGAGCGTCCTGAGCGTCATCCATGCCCATCTCGCAGTCTTGCGCCAGCCGCATCATGCCGTCCGCCACAGAGCCCTCGCCGACCGCCTTCCCCGCCGCACGCCTGCTGTTCTTCAGCTGCAGAAGCGCGTTGAGCACCTTCTTTTGTCCAAACATCGCGCGCAACATGCGATGCTTCCGCTGGAAACACAGTTTGAGCATTGCATCCCACTCCACAAAGTCCACGTCGGGTCTCGGTCTCCGCGGCTCGACGCGTACAACAGAAGACTCCACCTTCGGAGGCGGGCGAAAGTTGTTGCGCCCCACCTTCATGAGATGGGACACCTTCGCCAATAGCTGTGCGTTCACGGACAGCCTGCAGTACATGGTGTCGCCCGGCCTCGCGGTGAGTCGCTGCGCAAACTCGCGCTGAAACATGAGCACCGCGCAGCGGAACGGCGTCGGGAGAGAAAGCAGTCTGAACAGCAACGGCGACGAGATCTGATACGGCGTGTTGGCAACACAAACATCAAAGTAAGGCAGCTCGTGTTTGAGCACGTCGCCCTTGACGACGCAGAGCTTCCTCTCGTGCGCAGTGGCCTGCACGCGCTTGTACAGCTCCACGATCATGCGGGCGTCGAGCTCGTACGCGAGGAGCTTCTTACAGAGCGGCAGCACGCGAACGGAGAGATTGCCCGTGCCGGGACCCACCTCCAGCACGACGTCTGTGGGCTTGAGCGCGCATTTTGCGATGATGGCGTCGGCAATTCGCGGGTTGCGTAGTATGTGCTGCCCGTGCGTCTTCTGAAAGGAGATGCCGCGGTGACCGAACGTGGCCGTGGCCTGCGCCCCGGGGCGGTGACGCGGCTTCTTGGAGATGCGGCCCATTTGCACGGCTGTGGCGGCGGCGACGGGGGAGGCGGCGACGTGGCGAGAGTGCGCTTAACCCCTTCACGGCCGGGGAATTGTGGAAAATACCTCCTAAAATGCGTTTCAAACAGAAAAAATGAAGCAGAACACAAAGGTGAGGGGGGTATGATAATTTTAGCGTTAACGCCACCCTTTTACCTTACCTGACGGTACCAAGGGTAACTACTTTTGCAGGTTTCAGGGAATGGTGTGGCAAATTGCGTCTCGAGAAGACAGAGCTTCTCTCACATACCCGTGGTAGTTACGAAGGTTAAACGGTACGTCACCTGCAGAGTTTACCGCAGCCGAAGCACCTTGAGCGACAAGAGCCAAGCTTCACCTTTTCGGCATGGCAAGTCGATCGCGAGGGCGCGTGCTCGCAGACGTCGACAAAGATGACGAGGACATGAAACGCATTCGCGAAGGATATTCATGGGAATCCAGTAAGATTCGTTCTTGGGAGCAAATAGAAGAAGACCCAGAAACAGGCCGTCTCAAATCGTACCAAATTGAGCATCAGAGAGCCAAGAAGAAGACCCGAGATGACGGACCAAGTGGTGTACGGAGAGGAATCATTCGTTTTTGTGTCATAATCATTGACATGTCGCAGTCATTGCGTTCAACTGATCTGAAGCCATCGAGAGCAGACCTAGTCGTTGACTCAATTCAGTCGTTTGTTAAGGAGTTTTTCGATCAAAACCCCATTTCGCAACTGAGTTTGGTCATGACTAGAGATGGTAAGGCTGTCAGGCTTTCCACTTTCTCTTCGAACGAAAAGCATCATATCGAAGCGGTGCAAAAAGCTTCCAGATTGGGACCAGGTGGAAACGCCTCTCTTCAAAACTCGCTCATCGTCGCCAAGAACAATTTAGCGTCTGTGCCACCATATGGAATGAAAGAGATTATCATCTCGTACTCATCTCTTTCGACCTGCGACCCAGGTGATATTCATCAAACTATTGACTCTCTTGTTTCCGAAAAGATCCGATGCTCTGCGATTGGGCTCGGCGCTGAGCTCTATATCCTGCGATGTCTTACGAAGAAGGCGGGTGGTACGTATGTCATTGCTCGAAATGAAGAACATTTTCGAGATTCTTGGACGGGTCATATCATACCGCCGCCCACTGTGAATAGACAAGTTAACGCATCTTTGATTCGAATGGGTTTCCCAATGCTTGAACGTCTTGAACAACCAGCCCTTTACTGTAACAATCCGAACCTCAAAGGGCGATTCGGATATCACTGCCCACGTTGCTCAGCATGGATAAGTGAAATCCCTTCAGAATGTGCTCTCTGTGGTCTTACTTTGGTGTCTAGCCCACATCTTGCGAGGTCCTATCACCACCTGTTCCCAGTCCCGAGATTTGTTACTCTGGAAGAGAGTGAACAATACTTTTTGCAATCAAATGGAGCAAGGAGTGAAGCTGACACGGAACGTGTCACTGAGTTGGTGAACACCGACGCTGTCCGATGCACAGGTTGCAAAACGATGTTGCGTAAAGATAAAGCTCTGCGACTGCTTTGTCCCAACTGTCTCAATGTTTTCTGTATCGATTGTGACTCGTTTATACACGACTCATTGCACCATTGCCCGGGCTGCGGCAATCAAACTCTGCGTAATCTGGCACACTGAGCTCTCAACAAACTTCACTGCACCACGGATACTTTAGTTATTAATCAATATAGGTAACTGTTTCGTTGATACTATTCGGACCGTCGCTCTGACCGTCCGACTTAACTTTCGAAGAGTGTCCCCCCGGGGTAACTCGTATTTTGTTTTTGGAAGCAATCACTGCAAGGCCGCTAATGCTGGAAAGCCGACGGTCAAGGGATGGTGCTTCCCGTGAAACCCAGGGATGATTGAGCGCTTGCTCAGCAGTAAGACGTTTCTTTGGATCAACCTGAAGCAATTCCTTCAGGAATTGCTTTCCTTCTTCGGACACCTGATCCCATCCCTCTCCAACCATACAAGGCCCACGAGACAAACTCTTCATATATTCGATGTCAGTTTTGCCCCAGAACGGAAATCGACCGCATAACATGATCTGCACGCAAAGCATATCAGTCACAAAAAGTTTGGATGTAAACCGTCAGTAATCGTTCACTATCACGATATCCGCACATTGAAACAGTAGAGAACGAAGGGAATTGCGGAAGGAAGCATTCGCCGCCAACTTACGTAGAGGACTACGCCAGAGGCCCAAATATCGACAGCAGGTCCGTAACCTCCTTTTCCAACAATTTCAGGCGCTATGTAGTATGAAGTGCCCACATGTGACAAGAGCATTGCGTCATCCTGCCCATGGCCGTCTCCAAGAAAATTGGAGAGCCCAAAATCAGTGAGTTTAACGTTGAGAGGCCACGTTTTAGAGGCACAGAGCACATTCTCTGGTTTGATATCTCGGTGCACGATATTGCGAGAATGCAAATATCGAACGCCTTCAAGTATTTGTCTGGAAATATGACGGGCTTTCTGAGGTTATCGAAGAAGAAGAAGAAGAAGTAATTGTCAGAGCGATTTGTTGGAGACTGTGGATGAGAGTGAGAGGGTGTTTGGTTCTTAAGAACAAGTAGCTTACATCTTCTGTGAAGTATTGGGAGGTGATAATGAGGTCAAACAGTTCCCCACCTTGCATATACTCGCTCACTATTGCAAGCTTGCTTGGACTGTCAAAGATTTCAATGGTTTTGACGATGTTATCATGGCCCACGGTGGTCATAATAGCTTGTTCACGCTGAAGGAACTTTTTCTGCTTCCTGTTTACTGGGTTCTTTCGGATAATCTTCACAGCAACTTGCGCCTGCGATAGCCTGTCGACAGCGAGGAAAACTTCCCCATAAGAACCCTTTCCGAGCTGTTTTCCAAGCGTATAAAAATCTTCAACGACACTTTGAGCAGACTTTAACGCACGAACCCACTCACGGTAGTCCGCAATGTCATCTGCAAAGAAAGCTACGCTTCTTCCTCCAGCAGAGATAATGAACTGCATGGGGCGTTCGCCAATTGTAACGCGAATGTCGTTGAGGGCTATTTTCCAAGTAGGAGGGCTGTTTTCTTTGACATGGTGGGAGAGTTGAGAGTTTTTGAGAACAAGGTATCGTCTGCTTCTGGCTTTTAAACGCTTTCCTTCCTTTGAAAGCCATCCACCTCGATGGACCCTGGGAGTCTCAGCGCCCGGTTCCATTGAGAGGCGAAGTGAATTTTGTCTCCAATCCCAGCAAAGTGGGGGAAAGGACACTGAGGAAGATGGTAGTTTGAGCTTCAGTGTGAAAGGGGGGTTCAGATTCAGCACGTATCCGAGGATGGCAACTGGAGGAACGTTATGGTTCTTTGAAAGCTTTCTAAAGAGACGCTTACTGCGATATTGTTTTTAACATGATAGGAGCGCCTGTCGCACTTAGAGAGTGCCATGAAATGTTTGTGGTCGCTTAAAAAGTGGCTTGTGAAGAACGGGGGATGAAATAAGAATTGATTTGACAAGAGTAGTTTTAAAGCATTTGTTGCTTCCCTTTCAGGCTCTCTCGGTTTGTTCTCAGTGGTTGCATCATCATGTGCGTGGGACTACGATTTAGCTTTGGCTGTGGAACGTTATGGAACACAGCGAAAGGATGCTGGACAAAGATGGTGTGAAAAGGGCGGGGGTTAGCGTTCCCTGAACGAAGTGTACACGGGCATTAGCAACTACCTTCGAATGCGAATGGAAGTGGATTGGCAAGGTATGCAATTACGTTTAGGCGGCGAAGGACACTCGTTAGTGGGCGAGAATGAAGATTGAGTCGAGGGGCATCGTGAATGGTTTGCGCAGGGCGTTGTGCTAGCTACCGTTTACAATGTGTAGTGGTTGTGAATGAAGAGGAAATTGTGAAGATGAAGGCGGTAACAGTGCATATGAACGTTAACCTTATCTACGATAGGAGGGAATTGTAATAAATTGATGCAGTTTGGGATGCTGGGAAAATCAGGGGCGTTACGAGGAATCAACGCACGCGTTTCACATGAAGAGAGTGTGAGAAAACGGTGAGTACGGTGGTGTAAGTAGATATCTGCAGCGAGATTGGTTATCTGGGCTTTGGCTTGTTGTTTGGACAACAAATAAAGGTGTTTTCAGCGGTGGAGTTGGAAGTGATGTGTGATGTGATGCGGGGGTCGAAGAAGTGGTTGTTGAGAAACACGAGAGCGAAACAACATGTCTCAGGCATGGACATGATGTCGACGATATAACGATTTGCCAAACATGCGTGCTGCGTGCGGCGTGGGCGTGTGAATGGAGCTCGGTCGGAGGCTGCGACTCGGAGCGTGCGACTGGCGGAGGGGCGCCATGCTGGACGATGCGGATGGGTGAATGTTTCTCTACGATTCGTAAAATGCGAACGTTGAGAAGACGGAGCTGTACAGTGTAACCTTGTTAACGTAAACTTTAACTTGTATGGAGTGGCCGCCTCTCAGGCGAGATGGAGAGACGCAACGCGCGCGGACGTGGAGGTGCGGAGGCCGTGGGCAGCCGGCGGTGTGAATTGTGCGCGAGCGCCACGCAGCAGCCACCACTGACGGCGGCGGCGGCGGCGGCGGCGGCGCCACTTGCAGTTTGTCGCCGCCCCCGCCGCGCGGCCGCGCCGCGCGGGCGCGCTCTTGCGAGGCGACGCAGGCGACGCTGCGCGTAGCTGCCACTGGCCGGTCGCTCGCCGCCGGCGCGCAGCGCTGCATGGCGCTTGCCACGCGCTTACAGCGGCGCGTGTCACCATGGCCGTTTGCAACGGCCATGTGTTGTATGTTTCGGCGCGCCACGCAGCCCCTATCTACAAAGCGGCGCTCCGCTCCGCTCCCACTAGATACACGTAGATAGTGGTGGTATCGTTGGTACCGTTGGTACATACCGCCGCCGTCTCGCTCCGCCGCCGCCGCCACGCGTAGACCATGTGCGACCACAGCGCCGCGGAACACGGCACGCCGCCTGCGCTCGCGTCCTCCAACGCCTTTGGCGCCTTCGCGTCGCTGCCTGCGTACGAGTTTGACTTTGATTACCGAGGCCAATCCATCAACGCCGCCATGCCGCCGTTGCACGCGCCCTCCTCCCTGCTCGATGACTTTGATTCGTACATGTTTCCCGACACCGATACCACCCACTCCTCCTCGCAGCGCTCGCAGTCGTCGCAGCCTTCCTCCCCGTCGCCGCAGCCGTCGCCCGCCTCCATCGACTGGCCCGCCGTCAAGCACGCGCAGCTCTTCTCGCCGCACGGCGCCATCATCGACGTCGACAAGCTCTACACCGGCTACTGCAACTACTCCGTGCTCATCTTCGTGCCGCGCCACGCCGTCGAGCTCTGCGCGCTGGTGTACGGCAAGCTGGCGCACCTGTTGCTGCAGGTTGGCGCCCGCCTGTGTTTCATCACCGCGTGGCAACCCGCGCAGGCCACCACCTTCTTGTCGCGCTTCGAGCGCGTCAGTCCGTGTCCGGCCGCCATTGTGTGCGACCCACACGCCCACTTGTTCTCCGCGTTTGCCTTCACGCGCTCGCCGATACGCGCCTTGTTTGCCGCCAGCAAGGTGTCGGCGCCCATGCGCCAGGGCATGAGGAACGCCTTTAGCACCGTGTCATACCGTGCGCAAAACCGAGACATTGCCAACACGCCCGTGCCTTCCAAGCGTCTCAAGTGCGGCGCCGTTGTCATGAGTACGTTGCGCGGCTATGAGAAACGGCCTTGTATCAATTATATCAACGAGGAACATCCGTCCACTGGCGTTGGTTGCTACTTGGACGTGCTCACTGCCTGCGGTGTGAACGAAGCCTTTGTTCCGGATGTGGATGTTGCGCAGCTCTATGCTCGCTTCAATAACATGCGCGCCACCAGTATCAAGGCTAGGCATGCCGATCAGAAGGAAGCCAATCGACTCAAGAACAATCGCATCCGTGGCTCGAGGAAGAATGATTTGCGCAATGCTTTGAAAGGATGATCGCAACGTGTTCTCGTTGCATCGCGCCTTTTGTTTATTCTATTCTTTACCCGCTTATATGCGTGCTTTCAACGCATCCTCTAAGAACCAAACGTCCCGCAATCCACCTTCTTACAAACCACTCCCAAACCGCAAACCACTGCCTCCCGTTTGTGCCATCGTTTCCGAAACTACAAACAGTGTACATTCGACAACAGCATTGCATCACAGTCTGCCCATCCATCGTCGTCTCCGCCGAAATTGAACAGCGCAGATATGGAAAGTATCGTGCAACTTCTCTTGAGTACAATCAAAATGCAGATCTCGAATCACTTTCAACCTCGTGGTCAAAAGGAGCGGCTTCCCTTGTTCTTAGGGGCGATTGTTCGCTGCCTTCTCGTTGAGTGCAAACAATCTCTTCGTACTTGTACCTCAAATAAGTTGCCTCTACTGCGAATTATTGAGCGACTGAAAATGAGAGCAAACAGTTCACTACCTTGCATATACATTTATACACCCGCTTGCTTTTGGAAGGTTGATCGCATCGAGCTGCCAAATATTTCATTCGTATTCACATCAGCGTTATGGTTCAAAGGTACCAGTAGTCACTTTAGCTAGTTCGCGCTGAACAAATTCCTTTCGCTGTTTGTTGACCTAATGCTTTCTGATGGTCTTCACAGTAAACTGCATTTATTGCATTTGAAAGCACCACGAACCGTGCTTCACAAGAACATTTCATGAGTTTTACAGTGTCATCAGCATTTGAGCTTTTTCTTAACCGGAAAAAGAAGTTCCGCATATCATGGTGTTCGGCCTCGTGAGAAAGCGCTTACTTTAAGGCTGAGAATCCAACCTCTGAATTATGTGCCTTCAACCTGGTCGGTCCGAAGCTCCACAACTGCTTTCCAACATTCTATTCACAAAGCGTTCAAAGGAAAGCCGCTACAGCTGGGGGCTTACTCGCTTTAAGCACCTTCGCAGGTAATCGAAAAGTACTGCGGCTCTGTTCCGGGGGATTGATACCCTTTTGATGTGAGTTGGGCTTGTTTGAACTGCGATAACGGATGCGAGAAACACGCCACCACGACTGAAGCGTTGACGGTTAAGATTGCCAAAAGAGGGCATTCATGGTTCTATGCAATGGAGTCCATTGACAGCATGGATGCACAAACGTTGTGTAGTTTTATCTGGAAGAAGTGGTTCGGGTTGGCATCATTTGTTTAAGGTTACCACAGCACTTTCATCGGCCAGGCAAACGGTGACATGGGGAGCCTCTTTTGACATTGTACTTCCACCAAGCTCTAAAGCGTCCTTGACAGATTCTTCTTCGTCCGAACTGTCACAAGTGGAGCGACATGGAGGAGTCGCGGAACCTACAGACTCTTCTCCCAATCTGCATATGGAGCTGGAGAGAATTTCCTCACATTCCGTGGTCAAAGGTGCGGAGTTTCCTTCTTCCACGATCCTTCCGCCTTTCTCCTCCCACATTCCGCAAAACATCTTCTCAACATTGATCATATACCTCTCACCCTGTCCCAGTGGACTTTCCATCATGTCAGTGCGCAGTGAGCCGCGAATAGCTTTGAGGCGCGGCAGGTCAGTACCCAAACTGACTGCCTTCTCGATGTACTCCTCATCGGTATATGCAACCAGCTCTGGATGTCCAACAACCGTGAGCAGCGACACTCCAACGTTATGAGCATGGTCACCATTTTCAGGTCGCGTTCCCATGGTGATGACTGGTACCCCCATGAACAGAGCTTCACAAGTTGTAGTTGTTCCAGCATACGGAAACGGGTCCAATCCCACATCCACATGAGAATACACCTGCAGGTGTGATTTGGTTGACGGTATGAGAGGCACAAGGTCTAGCCTCTCTGGACAGACCCCTTGTTTTGCAAACAATTCCTCCATTCGTTTCTTTGCTGTTGGGGTTGCAAAAGGCTTTGCCTTTAACAGCAAACGTGAGTTAGGAACACGCTTCAAAATTGACGCCCACAGGCTTATCGTTCGCGACTGTACTTTTGCGAGAACATTAAACGAACCGAAGGTGACTATACCGCCGGATGATTGCAATGGTGGTTCGCTCGGTTCTTCAGGTGCCTCAAGAGACGGAGTGTAACAAAGGAAAACGTCAGGCAGTCGCCACAGCTTCTCCGAAAACTGCTGGGACGTATTGGGTGGATCAACCGCGCCATCTGTGACCCTGTAGTCAATTGTCTTCAGTCCTGTCGTGTTCGGGTACCCAATCCACGTAACCTGAACAGGTGCGAGACGAAGTGCCATTATGTCGAGACGATTGTTGGCCGTATGTCCAGCCAGTTCTACCAAAATGTCGATCTTGTCCTCGACAATAAGCTTTGCGGCCGCAGACGCCGTGAGACCCCAGATGTTTCGCCACCGACCTTTCAGAAGCTTTTGGAAACGAGCAGTCTTCGCGTCAGGCTGTGCCACATTAGCGTATGCGTACACCTCGAAGCCTGTGGGATCATATTTCTGCAAGAGCACCTCCGCAAAATAGCTCACTGAATGCGTGAAGAAGTCAGGAGAGAGGTACCCTATTCGCAGCGGAGCACCCGTGTTCGGACCGCGAAGTCGGCTAGGATGCGGACGTGGAGGATTCTCCAAACAGCGAAGCAAGTGCACGGCAATTGGGTTGTCCGTTTGCGATCCGTTGGCAGCTTGGACTATTTCGTCATCAATGCGTTTCTGAAAGGAAGCTCCCCATGCGACATGTTCATCATGAACGCGTGTTTTGCTCCAGTGTTCGCTGTAGTTGAGAGCGTGCAAGCGGTTCTGGGCGGCCATGTCGGCACGGGGATCGATCTCGTAGCATTGTTCATAGTGGGTGATCGCCAGGTCAATATCACCTTGATCTCGCAAAAGAACGCCAATGTTGTTGTACGCTTCTGCGTAATGCGGCGAAATAGCATTGGCGTTGCGCAAATGTTCACTTGCAGAATCGATGTCACCCAAGAGCGTGTAAACAACGGCAATATTGTTATGAGTCTGATGATGCTGGCGATCACATTCCAGCGCACGTTTGTAACATTCAAGCGCTTTGTGCAGGTTTCCAAGTTCCTTGTGCACGACTCCAAGATTGTTATGAGCCTCAGTTAGACGTGGATTAAATTGAACAGCAAGATTGTACGACAGTAAAGCACGTTCAAGCTTTCCAGTTTCGGCATAGAGCACGCCAAGGTTGTAATGAGCATCGGAAAAGCACGGCTGGAGAGCAAGGGCGCGCTTGTAGAGCTTCTTTGCTAGCTTGGGGTCAACATGCTTGATATCAGTACCCTTTTCGCATAGAGCGACCGCGAGGTTACTTTTGGCCAGTTCGTAGTTAGGATTGCAGGAAAGTGCCTTCTCGTAGGCGCACATAGCAAGATCAGGGCTGCCAGCGTTTCTGTGCAGCACTCCAAGATTGCACCATGCCTCGACGTGCGAAGAATTGTGCTGCAGACATTGCTCGTAGTACATCCTAGCCTTTTCGGTGTGCGAGGTGTCAGCATGCGCCACGGCCATGTTGTACATAGCCTGCGCATACGTAGGGCACACGTCGAGGGCCTCCGAATAATGGTTGACGGCATCGGCCGGCAAACCGGCCATCTTGAGGCGCACGCCCACATCGGTGAGCAAGGCGGCCAACTGCAACGGCAACGAAGCGTGTTGAGGCGAGGAAGAAACAGAGACAGCGCGTCTCAACAGCTGCAACGCCTCCGGCAAGTGCACGGGGTTGTTGGACAAAATGGACGCCAGCGCCTGCAGCGCGGGCACAAAATCGGGCGCGGCGCGAAGGGCGCGTCGAAGCGTGTGTTGGGCGTCGGCGAAGCGCGAATGCGCCTGCTGCACGGCGGCGAGCTGCACGAGCGCCGGCGCGTACTGCGCGTGGGCGGAGGGCAGAAGCGACAGCGCGGTGGTGACGACGCGCTCGGCGGCGGCGTGGCGGCCGCGCGCGCAGAGGAACGACGCCTGCGACAGCAGCGCCTCCACGGAGGGACGCGGCGGCGCAGACGGCGAGGACGGCGGCGAGACGGGAGCGCGGTGCGCCGCGCGGTGCGCGGCCGCGGCGGGGAACGGCGACGCGGACATGGCGCGGGCGCTGCGTCCGGGCGGTGGGCCTGGCGTTGAGCGCGGCGTTGAGCGCGGCATTGGGGGCGGATGCGGAGGAGGAGGAGGAGGGGGCGCTTGACCGCTGGCGGCGCGCATGGCGTCGAGCGCAGCGCGAGGGGAGGGTGGGGGGGGGGGGGGGGGGGGGGGGGGGGGGAGTTTAAACTGCGCCACGCTGATTGGATGTTTCTTATTTTTGTTCAGCGACGGACACTCTCTCGACTGTTTGAAGCAAAAGGGGCACTTGCTGATGAATTCTACTACAGTAAACCCTTGTTAGAAGGATAGTCTTTACATGGTCTAGCACGGAGTATTGGGCTCCTATTGAGCTGCAAAAAATGTCGTTATACGAGACTGTGTCATATTGGAAATACGTCGACTGTGTAGCGAACTTTGCGTTCTTCTTAGAACTAGTACACCTTGACGGTTACCTTCAACTTTTTCCTCTAAAACCAGTAGCGCTGCAGCCAGGTAATCCAGCTTGTCTTCCATCGCCAACTCTTCCAACAACGTAGTGTCTCTGTCTTCTTCGACAGTCTTTTCATCATTATTGGGTATAGCCGTTTATGTACAACCTCTGTTGGTGCCTATTGCGGAAACAATTCATGAACTCTATGCATGGGTGGAAAAACTTATAATTTAATAATATATATCCTTACAACAAGGGGGCAACGTATCATAAAACCTCTGTTTTATGTAACATTTGCTTTTTCCAGTTCTCCTGCATTATCTCTATACCCGTATCCTAAGCAATCATTGCTGAAGCTACCCAAAGCGGGTTCTCGCTCGCGTAGATGGCAACCATATCCTAATATGCTGGATATCCATCTTACGCGGTAACGTTACCCATATACCAAGGGTCTACTGTGTACACTAAACACTTTGGCGAGGAACTACTGTACCTTCGTAGCAAGGTAACGTTGGTATCTATGATATTGGTATTGGTATGATGATCATGATGATCCTTGTCTGTTCCATTTGAGCGCTTCGCTGTGGCACACTGAACAAGTCCCCACTCAGTGGGGCCTCATGATGATGATGATGAAAAGACTTTAACCTGTACAGTACCAGTTTGGTAAAAATACATCATTCCAACTACCCTTGGTACTCTTGAGTTCCCGCGTGCAAAATATGTCGCCGAAATCACAAAATCTGCGTTTGTCAACTAGAGATGCAGTTCTCAACAATAATTGCACAACAACTGACCCTTATATCATCCTTGTTGCAATTCTCCCCTTTTGTTCGCCGCCCGCCCAGGGACCGCCGCTTCTCTCAACTTTTCCACACAACTTCTGCTTGGCGAAAGCATCGTTGGTACCTCTCGCTAACGCCCACTAGTACCGATCGCCATTGAAAACTGCACTGGGGAAAAGAGCAACTAAACACCCAGCGATCATGTCCATCGCAGACCTTGCCGAAAATCCGTTGATAATAATCGCCGCATACGTCGCAGCGTTTTTGCCATGGACGGCGTTTTCTGCCAAAGACTTTATCAGCTCCAAATGGAAAACTGTGCGCACAACTCGCCGGGAGGGCTACATCAATCTCATCTTCTCCATCGTGCCAGCTGGCTATATTCTTTTTTACTGCGTCACACAAGCAGAAGGCAAAGAATTTCCAGAAATGGCGGCAGCCTTGGTGGCTATGCTATTTGCTTTGTTGCACGCTAGTCGCACCACTTGGGGATTGTGGCAACTTAACTATTTCCGCCAATGGTGCAAAACCAGCATTCAGGCTCTTGACGCCATGGGAGTTCAGTACCGCCTTTTCAAACCAAAGTATACAGATGCTGCTCAGATTGCTGATCGCATGTTATTAACGACTCTGTGATTGATAATCAGCTCCTTCACGGCAACACTTTATGCTTTTTGCGCTACGGGAAACACTCTGAAGGGAGACAAGATGTTCTTGTGAATAACGCAACAATGAATAGCAATGCTCAAACAGATAGTACAAAGTGTCGTGCTCGAGATGGCGCACCTTTGCAGCTTAGAATGCCGAGGCTAAGACTTGACTCGTATATGGCACAGAGGCTACAGAAACCTTTATCATGTCTCACATTGCCGTCTTTGTTTTGGGATTACATAGAGTTCCTCGAATGCCTTCTTATTTGGATTATTGAGTTCTCTTACTTTGCTGCATTGTTTGTCTTTTTTTGCTCTGTTGCGTTTGTCGACGTCATACGCTACTCCCTCGGACTGGAGACGAGTGGTAAACTGAACCAAGTCCCTTTACAGCCAGAAGAAGTTTGGCTGAACTGGTCGGTTGTATTTGCTGCCCAGGGTCTCCAAGAATGGATCTCATCCTTCAAGGTAGCGCCGGATCCTGAGGCTGATCACGCTACTGACCGCGGCGATACCGTAGAGATTCTTGAACAAAAAACAGCCTATTTCGCTTCGGAAGTCCTGGCCTCTGCGGTGATGCAACTATGGCCAGAACTTTCCAATGCATCGTCTTCGTCAACAAGCCCGTTTTTCTGGAACCTGTGGAAGGAAGGCAGTCAAATGTCACAAGGCCGGCTTGTTAAAGATGAACTTCTCAAGAGTGCAGTACTCAGTGGCAGAGGCTTGCCGTTCGGAATTCCTCACAACATGAAGAGGTTAACTCAGAGACGGAAGGATCGTGTAAGTTATCGAATCTACCATCGGCATCTTAGCAGCGTCAAGGCAGGTCTATCTATCAGAGATGAATTTTGTGCCCAAATCGATGACTTCGATGTGGAGAAGTTGGAATGGTTGACTATAATCCTTAATCTTGGCAACGTGGCTTTGGAACATCCCATGAACATGAACCCTGGAAGTGATGACAGTGACTTGTCTTCTGAGATTTTTGAAGATCATAGAAGACATTCCCGTTCTGCGACAGAAGGTGTTAGTCAAGCATTGACTAATCTACGAAAACAGTTAAACTGGTTTCCTCAAGAAACCAAAGCGCTACACTCGCCCGGAGGAGGGCCTGGGACGGCGACAAGTAGAGTTTCCACAACGTTTAAGTTACCGCTCTCGTTTCCAATGTCATGGAACTGGCAATCATTGATATCGAGTAATCGCCATGTGCTAAAGGTTGGAGAAATGGTTGATGTTTGGCTCTCTTTGAGTGCTGGGGATGGTGTTTTGTTCCTTCTGGAGGTAAACCCAATATGGAAAGATATTTCGCAAGGTTCCCTGCCAAATTACACAACATCAGCTCTCCATTCTACGGGTTCTCCGAATGAGGATAGAAATGATATCAGTATCTCTCCATTGACAGACCATTGTTACGACCTTCGTGAGGT
Organism: Gracilaria gracilis; assembly: GCA_030374805.1. Taxonomy (NCBI): domain Eukaryota; phylum Rhodophyta; class Florideophyceae; order Gracilariales; family Gracilariaceae; genus Gracilaria; species Gracilaria gracilis. The sequence continues at coordinate 900,677 of JARGSG010000011.1, read as the reverse complement.
ACACAAAGAGCTGGAACAAAGGAGATTGAGATATCACTTCGCAGATGAAAAATACTTTTGTAGAAGTTTGAACCTGTTCATGACCTTCATGGGTTATAGGATGGAATCTGTCCGAACCACTGTGGCGCAATGGTTGTTTCAAAACAAAGAACGGTTTTCAACATCGGACTCTCCGCCTTTTAACGTAAGAATCGAGAATATGCGAGTGGTTCATCGCTGCAAGATCAGCACAGAACTCTCTACGGTGATTCGTGGTAAGGATGTGGAGGTCGCGTTGAGAAGTCGCTGTTTGCAGTCGAGACTTGTATGGGAACTGCAGGAGCAAATTGAAGAGAGCATGAGACCAGACATCGACGAGGACGAAGATCCTGAGCCCCCGCCCGGAGGACCAGGAAGTGCGAAGACCATCCTACAATGCATTCTTTCCTTCCCCTCCTTGCAGATCGTGACCGAGGTTAAAAACTATCACGAACCAGGCATTTCTCAATTCGATTCACATATAATCCGGATGCAGTCTGACGATGAAACCGGTGGTGCTGCTCAACAATTATCTGATTCATTCAGAGCTATTGAAGTAAGAATAGTTCCTATTTGTGCACCGCAGGACTGTGCCATAGTTATCAGATTCCATTCAAATGATCCTTACCAACGTCTGATTTCGTCTCTTGCGATCAAATGGGACGATAGGTCAAGGTACTTCAGATGGGAGCTCTGGCGAGATGCGTTTCTTGGTAGGCTAGAAGGAAGGGAAAAATGGAGGAAGGAGCATTTCGCCAAGGACGTGGACCTTTTCATAACGAAAGGGAAATTGGATGATAGCTTTTGTGATGTGACAACTCCCTCTGGAGAATCGTTTCCTGTCTGGAAAGGGTGGATGCCGTTCCGGTTCGAGTTTTGCAAGTTTGAAGTAGAGAACAGTGGTTTACTGAAGCAGCAGCTCCGCGTTCGCACCAAGACCTCAAACATACAGGAGGAAAATGGCATGCCTCAGCTGGTGAGCATCTTGTCCGGTACAAAGCAGCACGTCGTAAGATATGAAGACGTTCAATCTAGAGTTCTGAAGCATGCGATGCTTTTGATTCGCAGTGCACTGCCATCATACACACTCCGTGTTGAAAACGGTGAGGGAGACGCAAGCAGTCTGACGGATTTGCAGGAAGATTTGTTAACACTTGCAGATCGGTTGAGCAAAGAAAAAGAATGCGATATCGAAAGAGTAGTTTTACTTTACGAGTCAGCAGCCTTAGAATATGGAAGGGTCGACGAAGGCCGTGAACCGCTGTCAAAGTGTCTAAACTTCCTCTTTACCCATGGATCAGCAGGTAAAACCCCGAGGAGAGTTGTAAACGTATTGATGCGATACATGGCTACAGTTCTTCCAGAAGGAGAGAGGAGTACGTCAAAACTATCACCGGAGAGGCGGCAAACGCTTTTGGAAGTTACGTACCCCGCTTGTGAAACGCTTGTGAGAGAATATGGACTTTGCTTACGGCAAGAGGTAGAGGAAAAGCTGTTTCGGTGCTTGGTACTTCTCCAGCTTTGTGATAGAAGAACAAAACATACCGAGAGCATACGCTCGCTAATGGAGGTAATTCTCATTACATCTCACTCCAGTACTTATTTGCTGCCTACGTATGCTGATTCTTTTGGATATCCAGCTGAGAGAAACTCTGAGGAAGAAGAGGTACTGACGAAAGTGCCACTTCCCGTGAAGGAGGACTTCCGAGTGAAGTATTTGATTCTTGAAATGGCGGTGACATACTTGCCGAGAGACAGAGACGTTCTTAATTCTCTGGCAAAGCTTCTCTCTAAGGGTGCATTTGGGGTTCGCAGAGATGCTGTGCGGGCCAAGGCGCTTTACGAAAGAGCTATCTTTGAAGATGAGAGAGCTATCATGGCGGGGGGTATTATGATAGGTGAAAAAACGGTCCTTGAGGGCGGACACATCGATGCAATGTACAACTTGGCGAACTTGCTCGCAGTGGGAGCGCCGGGAGTTAGTCAAAACGCTCCACGAGCGGTGCTGTTATATGAACGTGCCATCGCGGTAGGCGGCCATGCAGGTGCCATGTCAAAGTTAGCCAGTCTGCTGAACAATGGAGCACCAGGCGTAACGGTCGACGCTTCTAGGGCTGTAGAGCTGTATCAACGTGCCATAGAAGAAGGAGGCCGAACAGATGCCATGTACTATCTGGCGAACTTACTTACGGTAGGAGCAGCCGGAGTTAATGTGAATTTTGAAAGAGCTGTTCAGCTGTTAGAGTTTTCGGTTCTCCAGTATGGTAACACTGATGCCATGGTGGCGCTCGCGTGGCTTCTAAGCTCTCGATCGGTATGGTGCACTGAAGCACACACTGCGCGGGCTGTAGAGCTTTTTGAGCGGGCCATTAACGAAGAAGGGCGGCTTGACGCAATGTATTACCTTGGCAAGTTGCTGAGCAAAGGATACCGAGGAGTAGAAGCAAACGCTGCGCGGGCATTTGAATTGTTCGAGATTGTGAGCAATGAAGGCGGCCGGACCGAGGCAATGGTCGGTTTGGCTTTGTTACTCACCAATGGGGCCGAAGGTGTAAAAAAGGACGTGAAGAAGGCTGTAGAACTGTATGAACGAGCAATCAATGAAGGTGGGCAGACTGATGCAATGTACAACCTCGCTCTATTGCTCGCGCACGGCGCGGGGGATGTGCCCGCAAATCCGAAACGAGCTATAGAGCTGTTCAACAGAGCCATCCATGAGAGCGGTCGCACCGACGCTATGTTGGGGCTGGCATGGTTGTTGACAAGCGGGGCCGAAGGAGTGCAGCAAGATGGTGCGCAAGCTATAGAACTGTACGAACGGGCAATTGAAAGTGAAGAGAATCTGTATGCGTTCCACAATCTGGCTCAGTTGCTGGCATCTGGAACGGAGGGGGTGGCGGTGAACGGGGCGCGAGCAGTACAGCTTCTGGAGAGAGCACTTCGAGTTCACGGCGATGGGCGCACGATGCACATGTTATGGAGGCTTCGGAGGCAGGGCGCGACGGGCTTAGCGCCGGATATGAAGGGGGCGGCGCGGCTAGAACAATTCGCACGAGCACAGGGACTGGATCTGCTGCGCATGGAAGACGACATGCGAAGGGCGCGATGAAGGGGCTCATCATTCTGTCGTTGAGGAGAATCACACACCTGCGGAAGATCATGATCACATCATGTGATGTGATGGGCAGGTGACGTGGACGAGCGATGATGCGGAGCCATATTGTCATGTGCGACGTGTCGCGACAACTAGGCGCGACAGCTGCGCAGGGGCCAGCCGAGGCAGCCCCCTGCGCGTCGACTGCAGAATGGGCCGCGCTTGGCCGCGCTTGGCCGCGCTCCAGCGTAGATACATGACAGCGGCAGCGCGGCGCAAGCGGCGGCACAACTCCCCACGCGCTGTGGCACGCGTCATAGTTGCATCAGACCTTCACGCAGACGCCGTCCGTTCGCATATGGCGCGCCCCACGACCGCACGCCCCCGACCCTTGGTTTCCTCGCCGCAGTCCGCATTCGCCTTCGGCATGCGCCTGCCGCGTCTTCGCCGCTCTGCCCGCCAACGCTCGGCCGATGACGACGACTGGGGCACCAGTTCGCCAGCTGCAATTATGGACGAGAACATCCCGCCCTCCATGCGTCCCAAGGACAAGACTTTCTCCGGCGCCATTGCCACCCTTAAGCAGCAGGACCTCACGTCTTACACTTGCACTTTCTCCCCCCGCTGCGTCATCTCCATCTACTTCGCCATAGCCTTAGTCTTCATTCCTATCGGCACCGCCCTCGTCGCCGGCACCTCAAGCATTCGCTCTACTGGCAGGAAAGTCTACTCCACGCTTAGAGACTGTGATCCGGAACTTGACCCGACATCCCAGAATTGCACAATTCAGTTTCGCGTAGATAAGGATATTCGAAAGCCTTCCTACCTCTTCTACTCTCTCACCGACTTCTACCAGAATGCGCGCCAGTACGCCAAGTCACGTTCTGACGTCATGAACATGGGCATGGTTCCATCCGCTTCCATGGATGTCTCTACATGCGAACCATGGCTGTACAAACCTAACACAAGCAACGGTACGAATGGCTTCAATGTGACCGAATTTCGCTACCCATGCGGTCTCACCGCCTTTTCTGCATTCAACGACACATTTGAATTCTGCAAAGACCGGGACTGCGCGCAAAAGTTCAAGCTTAAAAAGAAGGGAATCGCGTGGAACACGGATGTGAAATACAAATTCCGCCCGAACGAGGAGAGTGAGCTATTTAACAAGAGAGTCGAGCGTGCTTCTTCGCCTGATAACACCACAGCCAACGAGTTGCTCGAGGACGAAGACTTCATCGTCTGGATGAGACTGTCCGCTTTTCGAAACTTTGATAAGTTGTATCGTATTATTGACGAGGACATTCCGGGCGGCAGAAATTACTACATGAAAATCAATAGCTCCTTCCCTGTCAAAAGCTTCGGAGGCACAAAAGCGTTTAAGATATCCACAGTCAAATGGTTTGGAGGTGAAAATCTATTCCTTGGCTCGTCGTATCTTATTGTAGGGTTAGCCGCACTTTGCATTGCATCATTCTTATTGGCATCACATGTGTTTGCTCCCCAAGCATCTCGACCTCCTGATCCAGCAATATGGATGCGCGAACATCTGGAGAAGCTGGACCTGGATTGATCACAAAACAGTAGCCTGCCTTCTCAAGTTTTTGTAGTTCCACGCAGATCACCCTACTAGTCGTCAAGCCACAGTGCTCACTGCAAACAACAGAGCTTAACTTCAGCAGAGTCGCATAGTATTGTAGCCCTTACTTGTAAATGTTCTTCATTCAATCACGAACAGACTGCTACCTTCTTGCTGGGCTATATGTCTTCGCATGTTTCCGCTTGCCTTGCAAAGTATCCGAGCAGATACCGTTTCTACATTGAGCTGGAAGAATCAAGGCTTGAGTCGTCCAGGGTTGAGTCTTTTCATGACCCGTACAAATGCATCATTCCGTGAAAGTGCCACTCGTGGGGTACGTTGCAAGTTATGGATGGTCGTGGCATTGCTACCTTAAACGTAGGGTTCACGTCGCGTCGCTCTCTTGTCTTCTCCAGCAAAGAGCATCAACATCGTTTTGCTGACGAAAGAACGTACCGAGCCTTCAGTCAATACTGCAAATGGTACTTCACGTATCACAAAAGAAGGCAGTTATCACGGATTGACAATATGATCGATTGCAGCTTTCATGTTACTGGCAGCTTTTGACTCTCCAGTTGTTTGGGAATTCGAACTGACGCCGATATCACTCTGCAACGGGGCCTCTTGCGGATCTGTAGGGAGAAGTTGTTCGGTTCCATCAGGAATAACAGCTGAACTAGTACCATTCCCATCAACGGTCGCGACAATTGGGACATTGTTTGAATCTCCGATAGCACCATTGATCTCTTCGTTGTGCCCGACATCCGTCACGCAATTACCATGAGCGTTAGGATGACCTTGATCGTGACGACTGTCGTTATCCTTCTGGCAACTACCCTCTTCTCTATAACCGTCTTTGTCATCGGCACTATTCTGTTTATCGCTACCACGATTTGCATCTTGTTCAGCATCATTGAAGACCGCAGGTGGACGGAGCGTTTTCTCTGACTCTACGTTCGCACTTCCAGTATCTTCTGATTGCTTCCCGTTTGTGTCATGCTGGCTGTATTTGCCAATAGTAGCACCTTTTTCTTGCCCTGGATTTGGATCGGTACTGCTCTTGGCCGGTTCTGGCGGTGGAGCATCCCTGGCAGCGTCCGACATGGCTCTGGATCCCTCTGGTAGTGAAAACCAGAAGTTAGGTCCGAAATTAGCTTCTACAATAGCATTACCGTACAAGGAGATTGAGGGATAAAAGTAACCGGCACACAGCCGCCGTTTCGTAGGAGCAGTTGATTTCTTACCAAGATGTTCATTAGGACGTTTCTCCGCGCCTGGCTTTCGAGATGGTCGCGAATCGCTCGGCTCCTTTTCGGTAAAGAACGCGGGGATACCCAATGCATGGCCATTCTTATAGAACTGTACAAATGCTTGTCCATGAATATCAATATCGCAATCCTGGGGTTGTTGACCCTGCAAAAGGTTGATGAAACGATGATGCAACCATTTCCCATCACTTTCCTTGATGCGTTGCTTCTGTTCATCGGTCAGGTTGGGAAGCTGTATTCTACATCCAATCACGTCGTTCATGCCAAACTTTTCGGAATACGGTCTAACCCGTGCAGCGTGGACAAAGCCACCAGTTCGATCACGGTAGCCATAACCGTACACATCAAAGCCCACTGGAGTTTCAGGATCTGATCTGCGCTGAGACCAGCCAAGTCGCACGGCTCCGTCGCCTTGGTAGGGCAGAACTTTTGCTTCGAAGAACCAGTCGCCCTCACAAACGCCCGAAGTAGATCGAACCATTCGAAAGCCTTTGTAGCCTTTCACGGTGTTCGCGCTTGGGAGGCCGATAAACTGAATGGCTGGGGACTTATCAAAGCTGCTAAGACGAACAGGCTTGAAGGCCTCGGTTGTCCATTCGGATGGAATGGTAGCCCTGGACAGCTGCTCCTCCGGGACTTTCACATCATCGTCTGAGAAGTCTTTTTTCTTTGTGGGCTGGTTCTTCTTAGCATTCGGCTTTGGGAGGTAATGCAGGTCTCGTACGATGTAGTATTCATCGGTGTTATCGGCGGAGCGAGTGAGAATGGTATCGCTACGAACGCAGATGGCAATTTCCTTCTTCCAGCGGGAACTTTTCTTCTCCTTGCCCCTGAAAGAGGACCATTGGGAATTGACGGTGTCGACAATCTCAGAGAGTTTAAACTGTTGGCGCTGAGGAAACCGCGAAACCAAGAGCTTCCACGCATCGCGCACGGAATCATACCAAGTGAGTCTTCGTGGACGTTTCTGTAACGGCGGCTTCTCCGCGGCGTTCGCAGCGCGTTTAGCAGGGGCGGCATCGGCGACCATATCGACGTCGGTGTCCGGCGAGGTGGAGGCGCTCGGCGCTAGCGGCGCTCGCGGTTGCGCAGCGGCGTTAGGTGGCGAGGGCTGGGAGTTGGCGGCGGGGAGGGAGCGCGGCGGAGGCTCCGTGGCCGGGGCCATGCGGGCAGAGACGGCGCCAAGGGGCGTCGGTGCGCTCCAACAGTCGTAGTCGCACGTCGCAGCACGTCATTGCCACGCCACCCACCATCCTCACGCGCCTCGCCGTTCTCGTGAAGATGCATGATCCCGCCGTGAAGCGCAACCGCGCGAGCCGAAGGGCGCGCATTGGCGCGGCCACGTCGCCACGGAGAGCGTTGTCCACGTTGCACCGTTGTACGCGTGATCACACACGCCGCAAAGATGCAGCAGCAGACGAAGCGGGCGGCACGCGACGGCGGACAAGCACAGCCAAGCACAGCCAAGCACATCGCGGCCAGCCGTCCGCGCGTCACCGCCACGCGCGCTCGCAGCGCGTGGCCCGCACACGTGGCTGACGTGTGGCGGCTTTTGTGCCGCGAGCACGTGGTCGCGCGATTGGCGCGCAGTGCACGCGCACGGCCACGCGCTCCACGGCACAGCCGCGCGACGCGCGCGCAACTGGCGCGCAGCCGCTTGCCGCTTCCGCCTCACACCGTGCCTCCGCCGCCCAGCTGCACCCCACCCCTACACCCCCCCCCCCCCCCCCTCCCCGCAGCTGAACTACCGTTGGTACTTCGCGTAGCGCTCATCTCGACACGTTCTTGCCGCTTCTAACCGAGAAATACCTGTCCTTCTTCCTCTTCCTCGCTGCTCGCCTATCGCTCCTTGTGCCACATCTCCGCCCACCACTCTGCCCACCCCTGCATCCTCCCCTCCACCACCCCTTCCTCCCCCCCCTTACACCCGCCTCCATATCTACACCCGCCCCCTCTGTAATATGAGCGATTCCCGTGCGCAATCACAGCGACAGAAACCACGGTCGGCACCTGCCCCCTCCACCTCCGCTTCTTCTCTGCGCCAGTCCGATTCCAAGCCCGACCCCGCCTTCCGTGAGCGTATGAACCAGAGCCGTACTGGCGGCCACCAGGCCGAGCCGCAGCCTCCCAATTCCGCCACCTCCACCCCCTCACATGGCTCAGCGCCCTCTCCTTACTTGATGAATTCCTCGCCAGGCGGCGCTTCCTCCTCCGACAACGGTCGTCTCACCAGAGGCCGATCCGTGTTCCCTCCGTACCGCGATAACACCATCCTGCATACAGTCTCAGTGCCGTGCTCCCCCGCTTTCCCTGTCAAGGACGACCAAATCGGTCCCAGGCATTTCACCCGCCTCAAGCTGCTCGGCCGCGGTGGTATTGGTCAAGTTTTTCTCGTTCGGCTCAAAAATACCGACAAGCTGTATGCCATGAAGGTTTTGTCGCGCGACGAAATGATTCAGAAGAACAAGGTAAAACGAGTCATGACCGAACGCGAGATTCTCGCAACCGCCAACCATCCCTTCATCGTCACCATGTACGCCTCCTTCCAGACGCCCGACCGCCTTTGTTTCGTCATGGACTATTGTGCCGGCGGCGAGTTCTTCCGCGTCCTACAACGCCAACCCAAGCGCCGCCTCAAGGAGGACGCCGTCCGTTTCTACGCGGCGGAGGTCATTCTCGCCCTCGAGTACCTGCATCACATGGGTTTCATCTACAGGGACCTCAAACCTGAAAACATCCTTATGCGAGAGAACGGCCATATAGCACTAACCGACTTTGACCTCTCAAAACAGGCACATGCTGTTCCACCACGCGTCGTCAAGATGCAGTTGTCATTCCAGGACAAACTCCGCAAGTCTTTACTGAGTACGTTCCTTGTTATGTCACTTTTAACGAGTTTGTTTCCGTGCTGCGTACCATGCTTCTCGTCGACAGACCTCCGATAACGCGTTATCACTTCCTTCGCGCGGTATGCGTTCACAGCAATGCATAATTTTTTGGTTGCCTGTCCTCGTTCCTGTCGGGGTCCAACACCTTGCGCATGCTGCTTTGCCGCCGATGAACTTTCCCTTCCCCGTGATGCACCTTACTAACTTATTCCCTGTATCTGTTTTGTCCCTTTTGCCAACTTTCTTTATTGCTCTCGCGTCTTCTCACGTACAGAAAGGACAAATTCATCGCTGAACAGCTTCGAAATAGTCAGCTCAGAACCGGTCCTTCCTTATCAAACCAACTCATTTGTCGGAACAGAAGAGTACATTGCACCCGAAGTGGTCAATGGTGTTAGCCAGAGCTCTGCGGTCGATTGGTGGACTCTCGGGATTCTCATATACGAAATGCTCACTGGAACTACCCCGTTCAAAGGGAGTTACACTGATGAAACATTTAAGAATATTGTGAATGAGAACGTGAAGTTCCCCGACGATATCAACATCAGTAACGACTGCAAGCATCTTGTCAAGAAGCTTTTGCACCGAGATGCGGATAAGCGTTTGGGGTCGCAAGAAGGTGCCACGGAAATCAAGAAAAGCCGGTGGTTTAGGGACTTCAACTTTGCGCTAATACGGGTACGTTGCTCTCATTTTTTCTTCGATTCTCCTTCCTTTTTGTTTCTATTCGTCACCACAACATTGCTGACATTGACTTCTGTTCCTTCAAATTGTGCGAACTGCGAAACGTATAGAATGAAACGCCTCCAATTATTCCCAAGATCCGGGATCCGAATGACCTATCTCAGTATCGGCGGATGCCTGAAGACGATGACACTTCAAGCGCCGCACCATCAACGTCGTCAGGGCATATGGACGATGATGCCAACAACCCATTCCGCCACTTCAACCTGACGAAAAGTGATAGTCTTCAACGCCAGTATTAGCCAGGTGCTTTCGGTATGTAGCAGAGAGGGATATCGTTGGGCTGCATGGGAGATATGCAGCCACTCTTCTAATAGTCTAACTACACGTACTGAAATCCAGCGAATGAAGGAAACTTTCATTTTCGTTTTGGGGGTCCTTGTATCCGATGACAGCCGAACATACATATATAAAGTCGTCTACGAAAGAGCTTTTGTGTAACCCGCGCATGTTTTGTGTAGATTTCGTTTATGACTTGACCCGCACAGCAGAAAGCCGTTCTCTCAGATGACCTGGCAAAATTGCACGAGGTCCCACAGTTCATTAACATTGATCACAAGAACGGTTTCACCAGCCGTTGAAATCCGGAGTGTATGCGGGAGTGTTAATGACACGATTGAGCTTCTGCGAACAACTTTAAGTATGCGGGAAGTTAAAAGGAGTTGTTCAAAACTGTTTACTTCAACCGTGAAGAAACACATCAGTTAGCTTGATGGAATGCTCGAATTGTTGCCCAGTTTCCTAATCAAAGCTTTCCTCTGCCTAGCCGCGCTTTGGTGCAGACAATATCAACATCGCTCAGAGAATCGACTAATTTCATAGATAGCTTTGCAAGTGTACGCAAATATGCAAATGGAGAATGCAAACGAAAACTAGAAAGAGTTCACCTGTCAAAGAAGCCCATGACGTAAGACCCCAGCCCCCTCCGTGGAGTAGCATCGAAGTCATCATCTGTGCGGAAATCAAGGCTGTCCAGACTTGCTCGGCTTCCAAAGCTACTACTTCTGCGACTGAGACTATCAAAAACAGAACCTGAACTCCTGCGGCTTCCGACATATTCGTAAGTATAGCTAGGCATACCCCTGATAGTTTGATGCTTACGCAAAACTCTTGGATCACTCTTGAGCCTCTCTTCGACGTCCTTCCATAACTTAACCACTTGTGGTGTTGGACGACCAAGGACTTCCTCTCGCAACAGGACATCGGAAACAAAAGCCACGTCTTCCTCATTTTGTCTGTACCCAACAACTTGATCTCGGAGTACATCCAGTGACCTCTGATGAGCTGCTTCACATTGCCTTTGACGACGGCGCCGAACATAAAGCTTCACTCGGATCACCAGGAACAAGATGCATATAACTGCACCTACGGATATTCTGTGTAGATTCTCCATTGCTTTCCTTTTCAGTCTGCATTTGAAAGAAATACGCGGACGATTTGACCAGAGAACCCTGTCATTATTCATTAGCACCCCATGCCGCTCCTCACTTAAAGAGTCAATTGCCTGATGCACAGCATTCTCTGCAGCATCGAGGTCTCCCAGTCCTACACTGAAAAACGAGGGATCTTTCCGTCGCATTTCATAAAAATGTGCTATCATATTGTCTTTTAGCTCTTCAGCACTAAGCTTTGTTGAAACAGCTTCTCCGCATTCAGCCCGACCAGCAAGTTCTGAAAGATTCTGGGCCGCAAAGTTCGCCAAATGCTCAACTACCCTGTCAAACAAATGGTCTCGAACGCATCGTACCCCACTTTGAACGAATCCAGAGTCACAGAACAGGAACCCATCCACGCAAACCCCATAGCGCGGACATCTTCTGCATAACTCGCCGTTACTTGTGTAATCTGTAAGAGATGTAGATGAGAAACAAATTCATGGTTAGTTCTATATTGCTTCACTCAAGAAAGAGAAATAGCAGATGCATTCCCTTCCGATTCCCGTAGCTGTTTGTAAACAAAACTGTTACCGGGTCGGGACTTCTTTAACTTACTCGAAGGTGAATCCTTGTCGCAAAACGGAATACGCGAAGTCAAGTATATTGATTGTAAAGCATAGGCCCACAATACCACAAGCGTGAACGTCATCACATAACATGATGTCATAGCCAGTCTGCGGGGTCCATCGCTTCTACGATCTTTGCTCGCAAAGCTCTTACTCTCCGTGCTTTTCGCAGTCTTCTCATACGATTTCTTCCTCACCTGTTGCTTTACAAAGACAACTTCGTCTTCGTCTTCCGCTTCCGTTGGTACTGTGATACCACGTCTTCGCCTAGGTTTCGGCTCCGCATGCTTTCGAGATACCTGAGCTGAATGTTGTTTGACAGGCGACACTTCCTCTTCTTCATCCACTGTTTCCATCTGCAATACTTTTGCACGTACGAGGCCAACAAGCTCTTCCTTTGAAGCCAGGCTGGCGAACCTAACGTCATGAGCTCGCAACCAATCGCGTATGTCCTTCGCACTCCACTGGGTAAAGTCAACAAGTTGTTCTTCCCCATCAGTATCGACAAGAGAGCCGCGATCCGAATGCTGTGCTTTGCCACTTTCATACGCATCGCTATCAAACGGAATATCCTCGTGACCAACGTCATATGCGCGAGGCATACCCTTCCCATGTACTGGTTGAATTTCATCATCGACATCGTGCTGTGCTTGGTGACGTTTCGCAGAAGCACCATACGTAAGATCAACAACCTCAACTGACTTGCGGTATTCATCGTCGCTAGCATCGGAATCGTTTTCGTCCTCACCAGGTTCATCATCAGCTTCATAGTCTGGATCTTCATCCGAAACATAATTCTCATCGACATCCAATAGGCTGCGAGCAGCAGTAGAAAGCCTACTAGCGACAGGCAGAGCATCAGTCGCTCTCGTTCGCGGCTGTGCAGAAGAACGACGCTCTACGTCCATACCAGCGACGTGACGAGACGTGGAAGGCGCAGAAGCAGAAGGCGCGGTGCCCTTCACAACGTCATCAACCTCGGGGGGTTCAAGCACGCTCTTTCGCACGGCGGCAGAAGCGGAGCGTCGTCCGGAAACAGAGCGAGACGCAGGTCGCGCTCGTGCGTGTTCCTGGCGCCCGCGCCGCGCGTCATCGCTTGCAACAGCACGGTTGTGCTGGTTTTCCGAAGCGGACGGCGCTTGAAGCTGAGCCAGAAGCGAGGGATCAACATAGCTTGAAGAACGACGACGCGCTCGATTGGAGGTATCAGGCGCAGCAGGTTCAGGCGCAGGTTCGCGGCCCGCATCAGCTGCAGAAGCGCGCGAAGAAGGCTTTCCGGCGCGCGATGACGAGCGAGTGGGCGCCGGCATGTCAGGTTGCTCGACGACGGACGGGCGCTGCGGGCGCTGCAAGGAAGCTGGAGACGTGCGTCGGATCTGAAACGGGTTCGGGGCTTGAACGGGGGATTGAGTGGAATGCTGGGCTTGCCAAATGTCGAGCGCGGCCGCGAGCAGTTCGGACTTACGTGGAGGGCCAGGCGTTCCATCATTTCGAGCGACGTTTTTAATGGAGATATCGTGACGTCGTAAAAACTCGCGCAGTTCAACGACTCTCATCTGCTCGATTTCTTGCCGAGATTCCATGGTGAAGCGCGATGTAGGTGCGTTGGTCTGCGGTGGTCTGCGACGGTTGAGAGTCGTTTCAAGAATGGGCCCACATGGGGAAGGACACGGTAGATACGCGGCAATGGTCGCTCGCTCACGCGGGAGCAAAAGCGGGACGTGCGCGGGACGGCGTAGAGCAGTGCCGTATAAGATATATTCGTTGAGGTCGGGCGGCGGGGTGGAGCGCGATTTGGGTGCATTTATTAGCGCGTGAGTCCACGACTGTTGATCCGACCGCCCTTTGACAAGTGCCCAAGTTTGAATTTTGAACTGTAACTGTAGCGCAAATCGGCTCCGGCGATACACGTGCACACGGATGCGCGTGTACACGAATAACAGCAGGCGCCAGCAAGGCGTGGCCAGCGCCTCGGCGCATGGCCAGCGCCTCGCTGCACGCCGCTGGTGCCACTCGCTCACCGCGCACGCGACGCACAGAAGGCGCTCGAAAACGGGGCGTTTTTTGGGGCGCGGCAGCTCGACGAGCGTCGCTGGCTGCGTTGTAAGATATGCGTGTGGGCGCGACGCGCCACCGTTGCGCGCGCCTCGTGCCTTCCTGCCGTGTTGTAGAGGCCGCGGCGCGCGTGTGACCCCTTCGTGTTCCTTGTTCACGCAGCGTCTGGCACGCAGCTTTGCAAAGTTTGCAGTTGCCGCCCTTCCACCTCACCACCCCCCACCCCACCCCACCCCCACCCTCTTCTTCGTCGCACTTTGTCCCTCCCGTCGCTGCCTCTTCCTGCGCCGCCCTCCGCCCTTCACGTTTGCGTGCGTTTCTTGCTCCGCTTCCTTGCTCGCCGTGCTTCCAGACGCTTCGGCGCTATTCCTCCACCCGCCTTGTTCCCCTGCGCGTCCTTCTGTGTTGCGTGCTTGTCAATTCTCTTTTTTCCGTCTGTGCTACTCCTCGCCGCACCCTCCTAACCCCTCCCCCTCCCCCACCTACCCACACCCTGGCGTCTCACTCCTCGACGCCCGCTCCCACTCGAAAGCGAAAGAGAGACGGAGGTATGTCGCAGTCATCCCCGTCCGCCGCGAGGCTTCGCCTCATGACCGATCTCAAACTCATGCGCCAGGAACCTCCAGAGGGCTGCAGCGCCAGTCCGCTCAGCGAGGAAAACCTCTTCGTCTGGGGTGCCACCATTTTCGGTCCCCCAGAAACTCCCTGGGAGGGCGGTGTGTACAGTCTACGTCTCACCTTCAACGAGCACTATCCGGAAAAACCCCCGCGTGTGCGCTTCACCGCCGAGATGTTCCACCCCAACGTCTACACTGATGGAACTCTTTGTCTGGATATTATTCAGGATAAGTGGTCTCCCATCTACACCGTTAATACAATTCTTACTTCCATCCAGTCGCTGCTCACGGATCCAAACCCCTCGAGCCCTGCAAACCCGGAGGCTGCTCAGCTGTACAATGCTGATCGGAATGCTTACAAGAAGAAGGTTCGTCGATGCGCACAGAAGAGTGTTGAATGTTAGTTCTTCTCCCTGTGTATCGCTCCGTCGCAGTCATTGTCATCGCTTTTCCTCTTGGCTAAAAAACTTTCGTCGCACGTGCAACTTGATACATTCACTACGCTTAGAAACATACCATTCTATCTATCTATCTTTCTTTCCTCAGACCGTTCTTGTTTTCCTCAAAAACATGTCTCTCTCATATCTCCCTATCTGTCTCTGCCTTTTTCATTTTCTATCATCTGTCTTGTCGTGTGTTACCTTGGCTGGAGCCTCTTCGCCTTCATCTATAACTGTATGCATGTAGTGCTGGATTTGTTTCTTCAACTTTTGCTATCACTACCAAACATATAATATCCGAAGTGTTCCAGTCGTGTGCATGCTAACCACTCGCACAACGCAGCCTCCGCAGTTGCTTTCATCGTACTCTTCGCGAACGATGACAATTGAACCACGTTCATTGCTTTTCTCCTCCTGCACAGCTGTTGCGCTACATTTTTTTGGTGATCGTTCTGCGCCCTTACTCGTGCATGCTAGCTGTGCAGTTTGGTTCTGGCTGTGTCTTCCGTGCGAACGTTGATGCGCATGCCAGTGTGTGTCGTTAGTACCAAAGCGTCAAATGGCATGTGTCGGCTACTACATATTTTTGTACAGCATAGATTTATAGCAGTGTGAAGAATAGCAAATTCCATTGCTTTCAACCAGTAAACAGCAGCATCAACGCAAACTCCCCCATTAGTCTTGGCGAATGGCATTCTACGCTTGCGAGGAAACTCGAACAAGGGGTGCCTGTTAGCTACCCGCCATTCTTCTGGTCTCCCTCTCTCTCTCTCTCTCTCTCTCTCTCTCTCAATGTACACTCATACATACAGGAGAAAGGTCAATTTGTCTTCACCATGACATTGGAGTGCGGTTCACTCTGCGGTTTTTGTCTGTACATAAGAAAGCATGAGGGCGTCATATACGCATTGCAATTGTACCTACGAATACTACACTGAGCAAAGAAACAGTAGCTGCACAATAATGGCGACTCATTCTTGCTATCGGAGCATTGATGACGAGTTAATGACTAGGGGTACCGAAGCTGAGATAGAGCACCAAAACGTGCTGATATATCTAGACTTGGCGAGAGAGGCGGTGCACGGGTGAGAAAGCTGGAAGGAACGAATGAAGCATTGCACTGAGGACTATGCAAAAGTTACATACCCTGCATACAGTAAGCCACGGCGAAACACTACCTTCATCATGATGATCATCATCATGGATGATCCATACGAGACTCATGCGACGTGGACGAAACGTTCTCAAGTGTCCTCATGTGGAAGGGCAGTGCCAGCGATCTTACTATGACCTTTTTCTTTCTTTCTTCTTAAGTGTGGTTTATTACTCCATATTTCGAAGCAATAAGAAGACAGGACTCGGGATGTACTTAAACTCGCAAACTACTTACATAAGCCTTCTATCCTTGAAAGGGCCAATAACCTTGACGGCCATTCCTTCATCATTTCTATCATCGTCTTATCTTTTCTTTCCTGTGGAACACACATCTTGTTCCTTCAAGAACAGTTGGTCAATATATTCTTCTTTGTTTTGTGTTTTGTGCATAGGGCTTTATCTGAAGCCCTACTACAGTATAGTAATAGAATACTGTTGTCCACAATAAAGAAGAAGAAAGCCACTTTTGCCTCTCTGAGAGAAATCGCATTTCTTGGCCCAGCGGGTTGCGACTTAATCAGTGGCTCTGTACTTCGTGGAGTTGAACCTCTTCTCATGACTTCAAGTCAATCGGTACCACGATCCGAACATTCAATGGATATGTTCAATCTTCTTCTGCCAACTATTCGATGAAATCGTTTCGTGGAGTCTGCAAAGGCCAAGAACCTATCAAACATCTACAGGACATTTCGTTCTCACTTCGCACAGAACCCGTTATGAATTCTGCTTAGAACGAAGTTTTCTATTACAATACTGCAATAAAGCATCAAACGAATCTCTCTTCTTAGGAAGATACGAAGATATCGCGGCGATTTGGTTCGATGAAACCACTCTTTTTTTTATACCTTCTCGCCGCGATGCAGGTCAGAACAGCATGGAGCTCTGTTCGAGAGCTATCCTTCTCGTTCGCCTCGGAGAACGAGGAGTTATCTTAGAAAAATTTGCGGACACAGCTAAAGAGGGATAGTGAGACGTTTTTACTCATTTCCCAAGATGTTTCGGCCGGTCCATGTTTCGAAGTATTCCTATTTGTTCGTTGTTACGATCTGGTTCCTTTCTTGAGAGCTTATTCGAACAAGAAGACAGATTGTTCTCAGTAGCGGTTAATTTCTTCATCTCGACAAACGAGGTTCAAGCCTTACACTCACAATACAAACCATATTCGTGTATTTGGCAGAAAATGAGTTCAGAACGGACACCATGGGTGCAACCGCAGGACCTATATATCGAATGTACTGAAGCTAACATGATACTAGAGACTAATTCCGTTACTGAATAGAAGGTACGAAAGGTACGACTACCCTTGGTAGTAAAAAAAAGCTGTTTGCTTTCGGCGACAAACCTCTTTTCCGTTGAACATCCTTCGAGAAAGCCCCATGAATGGAACGTTTGGTTGTCAACGGAATGGAACTTTTTTTTGGAAGGGCCAGGATTGTGTTGAACAGTGGAACTAAGCAGATGAGATTGAGATTGATAACGAATAAACTGGGGCCTCATCAATCAATGCATCTCACATCTCAACGGGGACAACGTCTGGGCTATGAGGGAGGCGTGCAAACGCCCTTTCGTACCATAAACGTCAATTCTTCAGATGACATGATGTTGTGGCCCTTGGAAACATCTGTTTCCACGAAGTTTCACAGCACATTGGACTGCAAAATCAGAGGCAAATACGGGATCATGTTATCAATGGGCGCGTAGTCGTTCTATACCACAATCCTCTGTTGGGATCTAGAAACACACGTGCTCAACATAGAGCGACAATGGTAGAAGTGACTTTAGCGTTATAAATATCTAAGTCAGAGATGCAACTACACTCTTCGTAACTAATATCAAGAAGCAGAAGAAGGCAATCAAGCCCCACACCCAGTATTGTCCCAAGAAACGAATATTTGGCAGAAACCCGAGTCTTGGTTCCATCTTAACAGCAAGCCAGTAGGCAAACAGGACAAGCATTTCACTTTCGTTACCAGAAATCGGCCTGTCCCACACGTTTCCAATGAATGGCACATCCACATCTTGCGCGCTTCCCATCCAGTTGTCCCGAAAATCTTTCAGGCGTCGCCTAGTACTAGATGAACTCCCTCCATTTACAGCGGAAACGACTTTCCCTCTCCCGACACCAACAATTTCCGATATACCTCGGAGCACACCTCCATTACTTGGCTTATCTCCGAGATTGGCCGCAAGAATAGGGATGAAGTTTCTTCCACGATGACCTCCTTTGCGTTGGAGTTGGGACTTCTGGTCTCGCAAGGCATCGAGACATAGCTGAAGCTCTTCCATACGATCAGGGTCTTCCTCCGGCACTGTGACAGAATATAGACGAGCCGATTGTGCTGCTTCGGTCAACAGCGAAAGAACGCGAACACCATCCGCCGACGACGCAATGTGCATGCTCGCGGCCAGTATAACAGCAGATCTGAGGAGAGCTTTGTCACATTTGGAATGTCTCTGTCCAAGCTCTTCCCTCCATTTCGCTTCCTTCACAGACGTAGCATTGCCCGGGGAACCAGTAGAGGAGGGCAAATGTGCATTTATAGATGAAAGTGTGGACGACCATGCAGTCATAGGTTGAGAACCATTCCCTTGCTGACCCTTGTTAGGTTTGGGTTTCGGCAAAAGCATTTGCGCAGCAGTGCTGCGGATACTTTGGCGCCAGGGTGCGATCATGAGGGAAAGCACTCGAATGTAAGCGTTGAGAGGAAAAATGGGGGTGGCTGAGTCATAGTTAGAGAAAATCATGTCTAACATGGAAGGTAAAAAACAATACAAGGCTCCTGAGTTTGTTACAAATCGAAAGTTCATCATGCGGTTTGTTGCGAGATTGCAAGATTCGGCACTAAGGTCAAGGTCTCTCGGAGACGATGGTGGTAGTGCAAGAAGAAGAGTGGCAATCGCATCTGCGGTTGAAGTTGATAAATATGGCAGTTTTGTTGGAGAGGCAGTTACCCATGGAATGATCAAGTAGTCAAGACAGGTGGGAATGAAAATGTCGTTGTTGTCCACTGCAGCGGACGGATCGCGTAGAACAGCATATGCGCTTATCACCTGATTGTACTGAGCTCGTATTGAAGGGATAGAACGCGATCGCTTCGGAATCTTGGTCGTAGATGCACCAGGAGCATTGACGTACTTGCAGGTAGAAGACGCAATCATGCAGATGAAGAAGTAATCAAGCGGCGATAAGAAAATAACATCATCCGTTTCATTACGCATGGACGGAGCAAGCAACGGTGCAAGATAAGATCGAGAAGTGCGCGGAGATAAGTCTTGATCATCCAATGCATGATTTGTAAGACTGGGTAAATTGCGTCTGGGAAACTCAAAGCGCATGTCATGTACGAAATCAATACTCTTCGATCTAGGGCGCGTATGTTTCGTGCAAAACGTATGCAAGGGTCCGTCAGGAAGAACAATGGACACGAGGGCATCGCGATCACGACTTGGGAGTTCGGAACAAGTTTCAAGCCAGCCTTGGCCGGGAGCAAAGCCGAAGATGCGAAGCATGATGGAAGGGAGATAGGCGTACACGGTGCGAGCCTCATCAGGGTGTTCGGTGGCGCGGGTGATGAGATGAGCCAGGTGGGCAGAGATGGATTCGTTTGGCGGGGGGACATCATGTTGAACAGGTTGTTGGGCGTACTCGTCGACGGCCAGGATGGTGGATAACTCGGCACGAAGACCTCGGTATCGACCCACCATTGTCAGACGAACAGCGAAGGCGGAACGAACGGGAGCTGAGCTCGGCACTCACACGCGAAGGCTTAACGTCAGGTGAGGCGGATCAACGGGCGAGATAGATTACACGCAGGATGCAGTGTGAAGCTGTCGGTAGGTAAACCATCACCTTCGTATATCGGCAACGGGCAGTGGGAGGGCGCGCTCAAATTAAATAAAAGGCGGGAAGCAGCGCTTTTTGTATCTTTCCGAGTTTGAAATTGGTGGCCGCAAAGTTTGCAGTTATTCATTGCGACGCCGAGCTGCGCGGACGTACCAACGCGGTGACGGGCGCGAACGCGACGGCAAAAGTCGCCAGCGCCATCACGTAGAAAGGAATGATGAGAGTTCGGCGCGGATGCGATGAAATCGCTTCGAAGTTGGGTAATTCGAGCATATTACACACAACATGAGCCGCGAAACAAGCCCATACCGATCGCGTGTTCACGTACAATGTGCTTGCATACGTGCCGAACAAAAAGGTGATGATAAACTGGGTAAACATGACAGAATAGCCCACGGATACGACGTGATGGACGTGTGCCAGCGCAAACATGGTAGTGGCGAATATGATGCGAAGCGGCGCTGAATGACATGACCATATCAGCAAAGCATGTCTCCTGAAACAAATCTCCTCTAACAACGGGCCCAACGCATAGTTGCGTAGAGCCATGTATCGTTCATGCCGATCCGAAACAGAATACCTCAACGTATCGCGCACAGGAACCGCCACAAGATGCCCCGCGTAAAGCAGCGAAGTAAGCGAGAAGCCCACAATCAAGGCGTCGAAATCGGGCATCAATGGCGGCCCAACCACTATGTGAAGACGCTGACGCACGTACAATTCCTCCGCAACGAGCAAAAGAGCCAGCGTGAGCAGACGACGTCGAATAATTGTAGGCTCATCTCTATCGCCGCGATTGAACGGGAGATAAAGACTGCCCACGTACAACGCAGTGATTAATATCGAAGATAGCGCCGCCTCGACGAAGTTTATGGACGGCGCTGGGCACTCGGTCATGGCGGTGTGTGGCGAAGAACCATGGCGCTTTCGAAGCTCGGGCGTGCTCGCTAGCTCGCATGAGCAGCCCGCGCACATGCATTCGTGCCGCCTACATGGCATGTATTACATGCTCTACACCTGTGCCCCGTGGCAATGACTTGAGACTGGAACCGCCGCGTTTGATCCGCGCACGTGACGGGGAGGCGAGAGACATCGTCGTCGCCCAACAGCAACATCATCGTCGTGCCAGACTTTTTTGTTCATCTTCGCCCTAAAGAGTATTTCGCTGCCCTCGACCTTCAGACATGATTTACGACGTCAAGTCCGAGTACTATCAAACCTTCCTCAGCTCTAAGCAAGGAACGGGCGGTACGAAGAGCAAGGGGAACATGAACTCGTCAAACTCCACCTCACACGTCTCGCCGGACGCCATGGACACCGATGATTAGCCCCCTCCCGCCGTCGAAACACTTCCCCCATCCCACGGCTATCTCCTTCCCGTCTGCCGACCCACGTCATTTTCACCCGTCGTGCTTCCTCCGTTGCATTAACGCTAAAGTAAACTTGTGTCTCTCTTTCGTGTCACCTTTCGTCTCTATTTCTAGCGTATTGTGTGTTAGGGCGCGGCCAAGATTTCCGTCAGCACTCTTTCTTCATCCGCCTCCGACCGGATGACGCGACAGAACGCAAACCCTTCAGTGCGATCTGGAAACACAAACTCATCTGCCATAAACTTCACCACCTGTTCGTCGTCCTGGTCGCCCTTCAGCGTCGGATGATCAGTTCTATTGCGCACGCGTTTCACGCATTCCCCGAGAGACGTCGCAAACACAATCACGCCACAAGCGCTTCCTCTCGCTTTGGCAAAATCTACGTGCAGTACGATTCACCACGCCTGTCAGCGGCCCGTATTTCGCGTGTATGTCCCGGTTTCATTGATTGCTGTTTGACGTACCTGCCCAATGTTTTCGTTGCGCCTTGTTGAAGTTGCAGCGATCAATGACGACATTTCGTCCAATTCGCAGGTGCTGGACCGTTTTCACTTCGCACCTTCCTCTGTTACCAAGCTCGTCTTGTGACACACGCGCCCATCCGACGTCGCTCAAATGCTTTGCAAAGGTGCTCTTTCCAGAGCCTACGTGTTCGTTTTGTGTCTGTTGTTAGCGCGTTGTAGATGTTTTAACGTTGCCGGGTTGTGTCGGGTTGTGGTGCAGACGTACCTGGAATTCCTACAAGTACCAGCATGCGCGGCGGGGACAAGTCTCCGTCTTCGCGACGTGCCGCGTTAAGCTCGGCGAAGTGTTGCGCTTTAGTGGGGGGTTCTGTCATGTTATCTAGAGTGGTTATGCCAGTTCGGTATCAACCGAAGTCGAGGCAAGAGCATGAGGTGCTCTTCAAAGACGTTCGCTTGACCATGACAACTTCTCGCTTTGAAACTGGTGTCAAGAAGAATGCCACCCTTCATACGTGCAATGGCTGTAGACCATGTTGAATTCATCCCAAGAACTACGACTCGTCCACTTTCTTCGCAAGGAGGGTCTTTGTATCTACCTTCAGGGTAGATCATCCGCTCTTCCTTCCCATTTCTTTGTTGATGTATCTATCTAACATCTACCACGAATCAGTTCATCCTATTCCGTACCAAATTTCTGCACTCTTTCCCTGATTCGTGGCCTTTCCCTGGCTTATATCTCTCAGATTGAAGTCATTGAATCAGTATTGATTCATGTATATTCATGTGCCATACGCATATTCTCTTCTTTCTCTCGTTCTCTGAATAGTTAACCAGAATTGCTAACAAGAACAGATCACAGAATTCTGAGCGGAGCGTTCAAGAAGCGGCTGTGTCCCCATTAAACATTTAGAACACGCGGTAGCTCAGCCTTTCACATTCTTACGGTCACAACTATTCATAAAGAGTTGTGATTTTGCCTTAACAACACGACATGCTGATCCACGTAACTGTTCGGTTCCGCGAGCAAAATATTTGTTCTGTAGGGGAGAGTCGAAGGCTTTTGTCTATTGCTTGGCTCCCAAGCGCATGTAGTGATTTTCGAAGACTCTCCTAACGCACGCACATGGAGCTAAGGCATGCGTCCATTGAGCCATCATTTCTTGTTGAGAGAGAGAGGTGCATCTTGGCGTATAAAAGCGGCGATGCTGTTGGTTGCTGTTCTACCCTCATCAACCCCACCCGGGAAAGGGAGCTTCCATTCTGCACCCTTTCTGACGCCTCATCTGAATCGACGTTGCTTTAGAACACAATGAGAACCTCTATGCTACTTGCAATTCCCTTTGTTCTTTGTGTGTGGTTCGCGACGGCACATGGTCAGGAATACGACTGTCGTTTCTCTGATGAAGTAACTCGTTGCGCGGACCCACCGAACCCAGAAATCGAGAAGGGCGGCTTCAAATGGTGCGAATACCGTGTGTGCGCGTTCAGCTTCATTCCAGCGATCGAATGTGACATCAACGCCGACCGTAGAGCAACTCACAAATGCTCGCGTGAGGAAGTGGATTCAGCTGTATGGCGCTGCATCGAGGGGTTGGATGCGGACACTTTTATACTACCGCACAATTGTAAAGGAGAGAACTGTGAGGCTAACGTGAAGGCATGCCCGTGTGAGCTGGCGAGACCGAAACGGTTTCATTTGGAGGTTGTTCGACCGTCCTTCCATGAGTGCTGAGGGGTTTGATGAGTGGTGAGAGAGTGATGTTCCACCAGAGCAGTGTACGTGGTAGACAGACACAACAGGATGGAACTCGCAAGGCAGAACATACTGCGGTGCGTAAGACTAGAGGAGACGCAACCACGACGCACGTTGTGAGAGGTGTTTACACAAGTGATGACAACGTGTTGCAAACGTCAATTGACAAAGAATAGGCTGCAGTAAAGAACATATGGACCAAGCGTATTGGAAGTAACAAAACGCACAGTTCGAATTTGTGGATGCGAGAGGGGAAAGTATAGACGGAGATTGCGCATGGAGACAAGACATAAAAAAAAACAGACGCAAAGCGATAAGCAAGCAGCTACAAAGACGTATCTTCGATGAACTCTAGTGCATTGGCATCCAAGTCGCGGGTAAACACGGCGCGACGGCCGCTCTTACTCATGGTGAACGGCCTGTTATGCTTCTCCAGTGACGCAATGAGCGGAGCCAAATCGCTGATGGTGACAGCGACATGTCTATCACTAAAGCGGCGTCAAAGCAACAGCAGCGAAAGGTAGTGTGAGCATTGAGCACATGAAGAAAAGCCAAGGCGCAGGATAGAATAAGGCAGGAGATAACGTACCGTCCACCATGCTCAGGGCGGCCTTCCGAAGGGTCCGGCGAAGGCAGCTGCATGAGATGAATCTGCGACGCGCCAGCCTTGAGAAAGGCGCCGTCGAAGGGCAGCTTCGGGTTGCGCAGATGGGTGTCATCCACCATTCCAAACACCTGCATGTAGAAGTGTTTGGCGCGAGCAGTGTCACTCACAAGCACGCCCGCATGCTGAATACGCCCATAACGCACGCCCACGTCGTCCGCCGCGCTCATCCGCGGCGCGCGCGGCGCGCACACCGCGTGCGCGCGTGCGCGCAGCGCAGCGCTCGGCACGCACAGCGGTCGCACGAACGCCTCGCCCGCCGCCATGGCGCGAGCAGTCGCAGTCAAAAGTGGCCGCGCGCGCTCCGCGAACAGCGCCGCGCCCGCGCGAGATGTGAATCGCATCATGCCGCCAGCGCGCGGACGTGCGCTCCGCACGTCGCGCGCCACTCAACACGTCGCACGTGGCGCGCGTGCACTGGTCGTCGTCGATTGGCGCGCCGCTCCACGTGTGCCACGCACAGCGCCTCCACCGCGCTGAGCGCCAACGCGCGCGCGCGCGCGCGCCGACGCCCCCCCCCCCCCCCCTCCAAAACCACCGCGCGCGGCGGCGCGCGGCGCCGCTCCAGGCGAGCAGTTCTTCGCGCACCTTCGCCACGCCGCCGTCGCTGTCGCCGTCGCCGTCGCCTCCGCCCCACCCCCAACCCCCGCCCCCACCCACCCCCAACCCCCGCCCCCACCCACGCCACCGTCAGCCCGCGCTTTTCCGCCGTCCGCTGTCGCTCGCCGTTGCCCTTCGTGTTGACCGCCTTCTAAGTGGCGCGCTGCTGTCGCTCCCGAGCGCGCTCCGAGCTGCCCTCCGTCGGCGCTACTGTACCGCCCGTGTGCGCGCCTCGTCGTGCTGCGCGCCCTTTTTTGGTCGCCCCCTGTTCCATCCTCGCGTTACGCGTGCCGCCGTCGCTCCTTCTCCCCGTTAGTGAGCGCTGCTTCTGCCCAACTGTCAGATCTTCCTCCTACACTGCGTGCTCCTTTGCTGCCTACTCCCATCACTAACTCTTCCATTCCCCGGTGCACCCCCCCCCCCCCCCCCCCCGCTACCAAACACCCATTTCCACCCATCGCCGGCCGTATGCAAGGCGCCCCGCCCTGATCCCGCCGCCCACACCTCGTATTGACAAACCCATTGCCGTTTACCCGACGCCCTCACTTTAATCATAATGTCGCTTCAAAACGGCGCCCCGCCCGCCCTCTCGCAGGCCGCGCGCGAGATGTCCAACATCCTGCTCCGCCTTCAAAACCCTGACAACGCCATCCGCGGCGCCGCCGAGGAGCAGTACAACCAGGCTGTCGCAAGGCCCGGACTCTGTCTCGAAGCTCTGTCTTCCCTTGCCGCCACCCCGGGAGTCGACACCGTCGTGCGTAGCACGGCTGCCGTTCTCATGCGTCGCTCGTGCTCCGAGTTGTGGACCCATGCTGAAAATGAAATTAAGCACGCTGTCAAGACAAGGTTGCTCATGGGCATTCGTGCCCATGCGCCGCGTGATGTTCGTAGGAAACTTTGTGATACCGTCTCCGTCTTGGCTGGACCTCTCATTGAGAAGAACCCGTCGCAGTGGCCCGAACTCTTTCCCACACTGTTTGAGCTCACTAATAGCCCTACTTCATATGAGCGTGAGAGCGCGCTTTATATAGTTGCCCAGCTTGCTGAGTTTCTGGAGCAGAATGTGTTTGCTCCCCATTTGCCCGCACTCAAGGGCGCACTGCATAGTGGCTTGAGAGATGCTGAACTCACAGTTTCTCTCGCTGCTCTTAGAGCCACTACAGCCCTTATTGGTGTGCTTGAGGAATCGTTATGTAATGAGTTTGTCGATCTCATTCCTCTCATGTTGCAGCCGGTACAACGCGCTGTTACTAATGGCAATGAGGAGGATGCAAAGAGTGCTATCGAGATGCTCATCGAAGTTGTCGAGAGCGAGCCCTGCTTCTACAAGAAAGACCTCCCTGATGTCTGTGGTGTCATGTTGGAGGTTTGTCAGAAAACCAATTCTGCGTCGGAAGGAGGGCCACGTCAAGTCAGTTTGGAGTTCCTCGTATCTATCGCCGAGAAGCTTCCAACCCAATGTAGGAAAATGGGCACCTTTGTTTCCAACGTGTTTCCAGTCGCCCTGCAAATGATGCTCGAAATCGAGGACGATCGCGATTGGTATGACCAGGAAGATGAGGACGATACAAATGAGTACACTCATTTCGACTGTGGACAAGAAAGTTTAGATCGCTTGGCCATTGCTCTTGGAGGCAAGGCCGTACTGCCTGTCGCTGAATCCCTCATTGGTGCCTTCTTGCGAAACACAAATTGGGTCTACCGCCATGCGGCGCTTCTTGCCATTTCACAAATTGGCGAGGGCTGCCGCAAGCAAATCGAACAAAAGTTGGGCACAGTCATTCACCTCGCGTTGGAAAGGTTCTTAGATCCGCACCCTCGTGTGCGCTGGGCCGCCATTAACTGTATTGGGCAAATGTGCACTGATTTTGGGCCTCGCATTCAGCAGGAGTATCACAAGGAGATTGTGACTTCCCTAATCACTGTTATGGATGATAAGAATAACCCACGCGTCCAAAGCCACTCTGCTGCTGCTGTCATCAACTTTTGTGATGAGGCGTCGCCCGAGGTGATTGCTCCCTACCTGGACCAACTTTTAGGCAAGTTGCAGACTTTGCTCAATGCGAATCATCGCATTACGCAGGAACAAGCTGTAACAGCTATTGCTGCTGTCGCTGACGCCGCCGAGGAACATTTTGTGCACTATTACGACTGGTTCATGCCGCGACTAAAGCAAGTGTTGTCGACCACGACTGGGCACAAGGACTTGCGGAGGTTGCGTGGAAAGGTCATGGAATGTATATCGCTTGTTGGATTGAGCGTTGGCTTCGAGAAGTTTAGTCCAGACGCAGACGAAGTGATGAAAATGCTCGTCAACACTGCAGCTGCCCATGCCGATGATCCAGACGATCCGCAGAGCTTTTATCTTATGCAGGCTTATGCACGCATTTGCCGATGTCTCAAGGCCTCGTTTATTCCCTATCTGCCGCATGTGATGCCAAGACTGCTCGAAGCTGCATCTCAAAAACCGGATATCACTGTTCTGGATATCCTTGAGGATGACGACGGCCAGGATGAGGAGGGGTATGAGACTCTCACAATTGGTGACAAGAGGGTGGGAATCAGGACCTCTGCCTTGGAAGACAAGGCCGTGGCCTGCACTATGCTCACTTGCTTTATAGCTGAACTCCGCGGTGGATTCTACGACTACGTTGCGCAGGTGACTGAACTTATGGTACCGTTGCTCAAGTTTTTCTACCATGAGGATTGCCGATCTGCCGCAGCCAATTGTATCCCAGACCTGATAAGGTCTGTGATGGAGTCTGGGAAAGATCCCTCCGGATCGCAGGTGATGAGTATCATAAACTTTGCGTTGCCTCAGCTACTGGATGCGATCCGTGGGGAACCAGACGTGGATGTACTGATTCATATGCTGGATTCTCTTGCGCAAATTGGGAGCATTGTCGGACCTCCGGCTATTCCACGCGAGACTATGATTCCGGTGGCAAAAGCAATCAGCATAGTACTCCTCGAGAGCGAGGCAAGAAACATGGAGAGAAGGCGAATAGCGGAACAAGAGGAGTGGGACGAAGAGGCGAATGAAGAGGCTGCGGCGGAGGAAGCCAAGGAAGAGGAACTGCTTTCGAGAGTGACTACTGCAACCAACGCTTTCTTGCGTGTGCATGGAAATCATGGCTTTGTTGAGGCGTTCACGAACACGCACGAGTTGAGTGAAGGGTCTGAAGCTGTATCGACCATGAGCATTTTCTGGTTGCGGTTGCAGGATAATCGACCATCGTATGAACGACAGGCGGCGCTGTGCGTGTTTGATGACTTGATTCTTCACGGTGGACGTGAAGGGTTGTTGGTGATCAAGAATGTACTACCTGCGATGTGCGTGTATGTAATAGATCCTGATCCTGATGTACGTCAAGCAGCTTGCTACGGGGTGGGTGTATGCGCTCAGGTTGGTGGAGAGCATTTCGCCGCCTCTGCAACGCCTGCTTTGTTATCTCACCTCGAAGGTGTGATCAGACATCCGAATGCGCGTTCGAGTACGGACTTGAACGCCACCGATAATGCAGTAGCGGCTCTAATGAAGATCATGGAATTCCAGCCGAATTATATTGGTGACAAATCGTACTCGTATGGAGCTCTGGTGGTGGACTACTTGCCCGCCAAGGCAGACGAATCTGAGGCGCGAGTGATGCATTCTGCTCTGATGCGGTTTGTGCAGACTGGTGATTCGAGGTTCCTCGGGGAAAACTTTGTAAACCTGCCGCGAATCTTGTCTGTGATTCTGTCCATCTTGGGCACGAACACTATCGACGAAGAGGGTACTCGAATGGCGATTGAAGTGATCAATGGCATTCGGAGTAAGTACCCACAAATGCTTCACGCGGCTACTGCGAATCTGTCTGAAGAACAGCGTCAAAAGCTGGTGACGGTTGTGAACTCTGCATAAACAAGAGAGCGAAGATTTCCGGATGTTAAAGAAAACAATGAAAAAGTGGTAGTGTAGAAAAGTGCGGTAAACAAGTGGAGTTGGTGTGTTGGTGAGTTGGTGCGGTTGCTTGGACTACGGTGCCTTTAGGGCATCGGGTTTTAGCTTAAGTTGAGTGTAGTTGGAGATTAGGACAGTTAGTTCTGGAGCTGACGCCAGTTCTGGAGATTGATTCCAAGGGAACGGGTACGGTTACAGGACATGTCGTGGTCGTGGTGGTGGTCGTCGAGAGCGGTGACTGCGGGGGACGGGAGTTTTGATAGCAAGGTGTGGGCAGGCGAATTGTGATAAGTATGGATCGTTTATGATGCTGGACAGGTAGGGTGGGTTGTACATTGATTGAGCATGGTGTCTCGTATCTGAGACCATGTGGAGGATTCGGCGTTGACCAGGTCGCAATGCGTTGCGGCGGAGAAAACGTCGAGGACGAGCGAGGCCCTTTTTCGGTTTTCGAAGACAGGGGCGTCTCGAATGCTCTCGCACAGGCTGTCAATGACGGAAATGGGAACATCTACGTCGTTGGCGGCAGCGACCAGACGGACATTGACGCAGGCAAGCTCGGGGGCCAGCGCGGTGGGACACGCTTGTTGGTAGTGCTCAGGTAGCTGATGCGGCGATCCATGCATGTAGCGCTGCACGGCGTCGCCGTTGTCGCTGAGGCGGAGACGCGCGGCCAGTCGCAGATCGGCGACGGGCGCGAGCGCCAACACATGCGCGGGTAGAAAGCGAGCGTTTGCACGAACGAGGTGGGCGGCCAGCCAGAGCGCCAAGGTGCCGCCGGCGCTATGTCCCAGTAGAAAGATGAGCGACGTATCGACTCGCGACGATACGTGCGCCATGAGCGCGTCAAAGGCGGTGAGCACGTCGTGATTGGTGTGCGGCCAGCCCCATGACGTATCGGCGCTGCGACGGTACTCGATCTCGGCCAGCACGAAGCCGTGTGCGGTGAGATCGGGCGGTAGCGTCTCGCACGCGGCGGTCGGTGGTTCCAGGCCGTGGCGCGCCTTCCAGAAGCCGCCGTGAACAAAGACCACCAGCGGCGGTCGCACGTCTGTCGGTGGCGGGTAGTGTAGGCGCACGTACTGCGAGGCGGCGTCGCCGTACGAGAGGCGTTCGCTCGCGGAGCGCATCGCGGCCGACGGTGCGGCTCGTGGGAGCCGATTGTGCAGGCGGCGGCGCGGCAGCCGCGGCAGCCGCAGCCGCGCGTGGGCTTTTATCACACATGCGTAAAGTTTATCTAAAGCGTTTTAGGGCTGCTGCGGGCGCGCGTGCGCGCCGCGCGCGCGCACCGCAGTGGTGCGCCACGCCGCGTGCGCGTGCGCGTGCGCGCACTTGCGCGCCGTTGCTGGGCGCCTGCAAAAGCGGGCAGCAGCGCGCGCACTTAGCTGCTCGCACCACACCTCCGCCCCCCCCCCCCGCCACCGCCGTCATGCCGCCGCTGTGTGACACGTCGATGTCCGCCGCGCATAACATGTCGCTGAGCACCGCCAGCTCCACGCTCGCGTCGCTGCCGCCTTCCGCGCGGCTACGCCTGTACGTCGCCGCCAGGGATCTGCCCGAGCCGGACCGCCGCTCGCGCGCCGGCTACGCCGTGCTGTACCTTTGCGATGAGACGCGCCCGCCGCCCGCCGCGCAGCACCCCGCCGCCGCCGTCGCCGACGCCGTCGCGGAGAGCGCGCTGGTGAGAAGGACCGCCAGCCAGATGAAGAACGCGCGTCGCTCCAATACGCTGCGCGCGCCGCATGTGGCCGCCGAGTATACGGCGCCCAGACACCCCACCGTGCACGTGCGCCGCGACGGCACGCGCGTTCACAGGTCGTCGTGGCGCGCGTTGGGCGTCACCGAGGTGGCCAGGAAGAACGGGCGCGACGTGGAGTTCAGCACGCACTTTGAGCTGCACTTTGACATGCGCCGCCCGCAGTGCCTCAAGGTGGCGTTCTACGACTGCACCAAGCTGGCCACGGACAAGCAGCGCCTCATCGGCACCGCCGAGTGCGCCGTGAGCGCCATTGCCGCCGCGCAGCCCAAGCCGCTCTCTTGCCCGCTGCGCTTCGTGGCGGCGTCCGACAAGGATCACAAGAAGAGCAGCCGCATCCCGGTGGGCAGCCTGCTGCTCACGGCGCTTGTGGTGCGCGATCAAAGCTCGCAGTACCGTCTGGATGTGCAGTGCAGCCCCATTCTGAGGGCCAAGGCGCTGACGTACAGCCTGGTGAAGCGCATGTTCTATACCGTGCACGCCATCGTGGACGAGGACCCCAAGTCGGACGTGTGGACGCTGCTGTACCGCTCCGCCACCGTGGGCATGATCCGCAGCAAGAAGGACGGCGGCAGTCTGCAGTACAACTACTTTTCGTGCCGGCGCGTGCTGGCAAAGCCCGGGCTGCTGTTCGACGTCTCGGATCAAGGCGGCGGCAAAGCGCGCGGGCGCGCAATGGACGTGCTGCAGCGAATGCGCGCGCTGGCGCACTTTGGCGATACCAGCTGCTTCTTCTCGCTGCCCGGCGGCGACATCGTGGTGGAGGGCAACGCCACAAGGCTCAAGCTCACGCTGTTCGAGGACAAGGGCGCCAACGCCGGCTTCGACATGATCGCCGATACGGAGTTCACCGTGAAGGAGCTGCAGCAGCGCGAGCTCGGCTCCACGTCGGCCGTGAAGATGCGCGCCAACGTGGTGGGTAAGGCGCTCATCAAGTACAAGGAATGCGCACCCGATCCCAGATACTTTTGCCTGTCGCTGCTCATGCGCGCGCCCGGCTAACCAAGCGTGAGCGCCACGTGCTCCCGAGCTGTGGGAGCAGACTCTGTGCGTGCGGCTCCCTCCCCTCCTCCCGTTTCGCTTGCCACTCCGGGTGTGCGCCTCGCGAGGCTGCGCGCGCCATGGTCACGCTGACGAAGGTGGCGCGCCGCCGCGAGGTGGTGTACAGTACACGTTGAGGTGTAACATTTGTCGCGCGTTTTTTTTTATGGGAGCTGCGGCGCGCTCTTGGCGCGCCGCCTGTTTGTGTGTGTGTAGCGAATGGCGCCTTTTTCTTCATCATTCACTGATTTGTAGAGTTAGATAAAAGTTACAGTAGCGGTAAACAGTTTTTGCTTTTGCCAACCGCCCCCCCCGTCTATGTCTCTGCGTGCCGTGTACCAACGAGCTTCGCGCTTGAGGTCGCCAATAATGTTTCACCGCTACTGCGCTCCCTTTCGAGATTCGTATTGCCTGTTATCTGCATGCATGGTATCTTAAGAGGGCTAACCTTATCGTAGCGTTTACCTTCTCGCTGCCGCACGCAACTCGCAACAAATTCTGCTCCGCTTGGGACGCCTGTGGTGCAAGCCCATGGGCCATGATTATACGGTTTTTGTGTATGAGCAAAAGTTAGCGGCCACGTTAGCAATACCCTTCAGGTTACAAGGGTAAGGGTTAGCTTTAGCGTTTACCTTAGTCCATAATCGTAGAAACCCCGAAAGCGCAAGCTGGCTGCAACAACTTGTTGCAAGTGCCCCCCATGTCGGCGGATTTCGTTGGGACTGTACTGTATGAACTTCCTGACGGGCCGTTCATCCCCAGCAACATCTGCCGCTGCTAACTTATCTAACTTAGATATCCCGACCGTCCTGCTGCCCCAAAGTACTACCATCACACTGGCGCTGCACCACGTCCGCAATGCCGTCAAACCCAACCCACGGCGCCGCCGACGCGCTGAATTCAGCCAGCAGCTCGTCGTGGCGCGCATGACGCACGCGGAAGTACACATTCTTCCTCGTGGCGCTCCACGCATTCACGCCCGGCGCGTGCGCTAGCCGCTGGTGCGCTATGAACGCGTCGCCCCGCCCCACCAACACGCGCGCAGCCGCGCCCACGTGCGGCTTGCGCGCCTTGAACGCTGCAATCACCTGCTTCGCCTCGTGCTGAGCATGGCGCCCGTCGTCAGTTGTCTCGCTTGGCTCGCGTCCATCAGCTGCGCTTCGCGGCGCCACGCGCCCCCACTTACCGTTTCAATCAGTTGGCGCATCGTGGCATGAGTAGTTACGTGCGAGCCTTGCGCGCGCCCAACGGTTGCAAACACGCTCGCCCACAACGTTAGTCTCCCTCCCCCCCGTGTCGCACGCAACTTGCGCGCAATGTAGCAGATGAGATGCCGTCACTTACCTGCCCATGCGATGAACTGCCCGCGGTTCTCGTCCACCTGCTGCCCCTCGCTGAGCGCCACGCCCACAATCAGCGCAAAGTCCGCGCCGCGCTCGGCGGAGTCGCCGAGCGGCGTGTCGATGTGCCATTTGTGCGCCGGGTGCTCGTCGTGCAGCCCGAGCTCGGCGTCGTCGTCCGGCAGCGTGTACGCGATTTGGCCGTCGTTGTTGAGAACGTGCACGTTGCGCGCTCCGAACAACTGCTCCGCCACCTGGAGAAGATCGCTTTTGAAGAACAGGTCCGTGACGGAGCTCGCTGACTTCACCGAGCGCCAGAATGATGGCGTCGGCTTGGTGGACCCTGCGCTTTTTGGGAGGTTGTAGTGGTGCGCGGAGTAGGCGGCGTCGCAATGGTTTACTGCGGCTTGGATGAGACTCATCGAGATGATTTGAGGGAGGATGAGGTATCCATCTCGAATGAATACCAGCTTCTGTTCCTCTGTTAGGACAGTCATCTTGTTCCAATCCGAGCGCCTTCCTTTTGCGGAAAGCACGTCTCAATGAACAAACCCGTCCGTCCGTGCTTAGAATAGACCCAGTCTGATATTGTGTAGCAGAGGCCTTCAAGCAATTTGAAACTGCCCCGTTTTATGATCCTGTCGGACAGCTTGAAAATCGTCGTACCGAAGTTGATAACAACACCATTGTGTCTTGGGAATGACAGAATGGACGGTCTTAGCAGCAGCCAACATCATGATGATCATGATCATGTTGAATTCACTCGAGTTGACAGCATTGCGTAGCCTGCAACGTGGTGAAAAATTAAAGGAACACCTTCAGATTCTGAAGTTCAGAACAATGCGCGATGACGTGTGCGCTGCGCAAGGGGACGTTCGGGGCAAAAGTGGTGAGCGCGAGCATACAGAAAACAACGAGATATCTCACCGCCTGTCGTGCTCTTTGTCATCACTGGGTTGTCCGGAGAGCACAGCGTCCAACTCCTAACTACGTTGAAGGTTATCTACTTGGAAGTTGTTGTTGTTGTTGTTGTTGTTGCGCCTTGTTCTGGTTTGTTGAGGACTCCCAATAACCTATAACGCTTCCATGGACAGCGGAGCTACAAACTACATATCTGTACGAGCGTTACGCTCACCTAGCGACACTGCTTCTTTGTTATGAAAGGAAAATGCAACTACTTTCCGTGTTCTCGTTTGTTTGAGCGTTTCGCTTGAGCAGGGGGGTGTGTTCAGTGGCAAAATGCCATTCCTCATTTTCTACTGCATGGACTCCGATTGTAATGATTAACGAGAGACCAAGTTAACTTTTTGGGGTCTGCGTTGGTTTGCCGGAAGGTTTGTCAAATGGCAGACAAGTTGTAGAAAGGCCGAAGTTGCGGTAAGCACCCACCGGTGCGAGGAGGGAGCTTTATCTTAATTCGAAGCTCGCACACGATTCAAGGAAATCAAATGTTTTGGAAGTCGACCATTTTCGCCAAGTCCTTTCAAGATGTGACAGTCCAACGGGCCACCAAACGTTTCCATTCCGGACGACATCCGACACTTTTTCAGCTGCTGGAAGCCACGGAAGCCAGAGAAGGCTCACTGCTGTCCCGGTTGGGCGAGCACAGCAACAATTCCTCGTCCAGGAGCCAAGTGGTCATCAAGCTTCCAGTCATTCATCGACCTCTGTTCATGTTGTGAAACGCAAACTGTAGCATCGTCAACTTGCATAGATTCTACCTTCACAAGTTTGCCCACCTTCTGTGCTGACTACAGATATCAAGTTCTTGCACATTCCGCCACATACTGAAGTCAGAATGGGACGTTCTTATGGAATTCTTGTGTTTTTCGCATTGTTGGTTGCAATTGACTTTGTCCGGGCAGTGCAGTTCGCGATGAGCTTTGGTGAGAAAAAGTGCTTCATGGAGCACGTTCCTCGAGGCTCCACACTCTACGTCGAGATTCGCACGAGTTCCACCGCAGACCCACTTGCCATTGACGTTTTCATAGCAAATGAACGCGGAGTTATCGTGGCTAATAAAGCAGCGATTGCAGATCAAAAGTTCACAATCCCAGGCTCAGGACAGACTCATAACAATCCTGCGCTCGAGGGATACCGCTTCTGTTTCTTGAATCAAATACATCCGCACCAAGTGCCTATAAAGGGCGAAACTCGCGTGTCGTTTAATGTTCGCTTTGGAGCTGGCGGGAAAGGTGTACAACGGGTTGAACTGCTGAAAAGTGATCAGATTGGAACGACGAACGATAAAATTCGCAGTCTTGAAGATGATTTGAATCGAGTGTTAACACAGATGGATGATCTCAAAGAACAAGAGGCAGTTTTATCCCGATACAATAGCGCCACTTCCAAGCATCTGGTAACCTTGAGTTCCCTTACAAGCATCATAATCATTGCCATTGGTGCTTTGCAATTCGATGCAGTTAAGGTTACACTGCGTCAAAGAAAGGCCATTCCCTAACTTGTGACTTTGAAGCAGTTTCAACATAACTCTTAGATTATCGCTCTAGCTCTATCTGCCCAGTTGTAACTAATACTGCATATCTACCGAAAAGACGGATAGAGAAACAACGGCTGAAGGCCCAGATTCTTTTGACTTGGGTCGACATAATGGCTTGAGGGAGTGATCACGAACTCTTGAGCCTTTGATTTGGTTCCCTCCAATAATTCCTCTGTGAGAGGTAGAGTCCGTCGGCGACAATTACCTTCGTAATAATGAAAACCACCCTGTGTGATACCATCGAAACCCTTTGTAGGATCAACTAGTGCCCATTTGAATGAAGTTCGCCTAGAGCGTAGTGTGACATGGAGCTAGGCTCATCCGCCGAGAACGGGTTTCGCTCCCACACGCCCAAAAATGTATGCACTCTCACAAATGTTTCCAATTGAAGTTCCCCTCGCCGCATATGGCAGAGTAAATTTGACTCATATGTGGCGAACAAAATGGTTTAATGCGATGTCAACTGCTTGCATGCACATCACGTTCCGCAATCTGAATGCCGCAAAACTGCTGTCTTAACGCCGTATTGATAACAAAACCACACATTCGAGGATGACAAACTCTTTCATACGCAAGGCATAAAAAAGCCGATCTCTCAGATCATGGCAACCCGGGGATCGGTGCTGTGGTCCATTCATTAAACTTGGCAGTAGATGTTTATCAATGGTTTGAAAGAAATCGTATGGGGCGTTGTTATCAACGTTCATTCACATGACCATCACCCAAAGCATACTCTCTCAAACTGTCCATAATCTCGTTCTGGAACTGAACGGGAGGATCCTTCTGTCCCAGTACCCATTTGAGAACATCAGGTGTATCAGCATCTAACAAGTCCTCAGTCATAGTCAGCTTTTCGTCCTCATTCATCAGCGGTACGTGCTTCGCAGCCCAGTTGCCAAAGAGGATATCAAGCTCCAGCCAACCTCTTTGTTTGCTCCGATATATAATTCGTCTTTGCCGCATCGAAACGTGATCAGGAATCTGTGCGCCTCCCTGTGGTGCACGTAGGTGCTCAGCTTGCCATTGTTTCACACCTGTAGCGAGACTCCGTACCGTGAATGAGGTTTTGGAGAAGATCTTCAGATGTGAGCAGCAATTTTGAATGGCCGAAAGTCGCTGCATGGTGCTCCGATCGTAGTTGAAACGCCTATTTTCAGGCTCACAAATCTCAATGAAGAAGAGTGGGTTCGAGAGTTTGTTCGAAAGCTTGCAATGCGAAACTGTATGCCAAAGCGAAAGGCAAGTTAGATTTCGCCACAGGATGATCGTTCTGTACACGAGCCGTTCTTCAACGAATGGAATTGCCCTACCAATAAAAGAGAAATACCGCAGCAGAAGTATATATTGTTCAAGTGTGAAGCTGTCACTTCGTTCGTTCGTTCTACCCTTGTTATTTTAGCTTCGGGGATGGCGTTTTAGCGTTCTACCCAGTGTCCACGATGTCCCAAAGAGAGTTGTGCATGCGAAAAAAAAAACATCCGGCACTGGGGATTCCAGACCGATCCCTCATGTCAGTACTAGCCCAGCTCAAAGTGGCTTAGCTTCGCAGTTCGGGATGGGATGCGGCGCATGTCAACTTGATATGGCCGAATGTGATATGTAGGGGTTCCATAAGTGGTATTTATTGGACAAAGAAAGGCGCAATCCCCTTCATCGCATCTGTGGATAGATGGAAGACGAAAGAGGCATTCGATGGGAATCAACACCCTGGGCACGTAGCCTTCAACCGTCGCACAGTCGATGCAAGACGCAAATGGCCTGTACATCGAGACCACATTGAAACTGTTTTCGCCAACAAGACCAAATGCTGCTGCACTTTGATCAACACGAAGTCAGTGCAGAACCTTAGTAGTTTTTTTGAAGACATGTTAACTCTATCTAGAACGTTATCCCCTTCGTTGCAAAATATGTGCATCTATACGCTTTGAGATCAACTCCAACCCGAGCATCTGCTTGGGGTTGGGGAGTAAAACATATCTTAGCACATGCCACTTGCGTGGTATCAAACAAGCGCACTGCCGCGTTCGAAATCAGACGGTGTCAGCACGTCGGGCCTTATTCACACAATGAGCGTTTGGCGCAAACAACGGCGACTACCTCTTCTTTGGGGCGGCGTGGGCGGAACCATGTTGTGGTAAAACGTGTTTGCTAGTTAGACTGGTAAGACGTGACATGTTAGGAACGGCAGGCATGACAAAACTGCCTTGCCTGCTCATTTTCTTGCTGCCCTCCCTGGACATTTGCGTGGAGGCATCCAACAAACGGTCAGCATGTTTGACCAGTTCTGTTTTGGTCTGCATGACTTGAAGCAACCCGGCCAGCAAGATGGCGGCACAGGCTATGATACCCATGAGAGTCATTTGGAAGGCCATTCTGTCAGTGGTGGTAAACATGTCCCCCTCGCGAATTCTTATGGAATCTATCTCGTCCATGACGGCGTCGACGGTGCTCTGGATATGTCGAATGGTGTTTTCAATCTGCTTGACATTAGAGCCAGTAGCCAGCCCCTCAAGCGGCCCTCTCTCATCCTCAAACTCATCGGCGCCGGAATCGGCCGCAAACGTAACGTGAATCACACGGTAGTCCTGCGCGCTGTTGACCGGCGCCCTGTTGTACACGCACAGCTTATATTCAGCCGGGGTAGAATGTTCATCATGGCCATGATGCGGCCCACCAGGGGCCACGACCGAAAACGTCTCATGCTCAATATCATTCTTTCCTGCCAGCATATCATTGGTGACGCCAATCAACAGGAAGTAGCCCACGTCCATATGGCCGCTCCCAAGCGCCACGCGGATCTCACCATGTATCTTGGAGCCGACCTTGGCGTTCATGGTGAAGCACTGCGTCGCGCCGCGAGACAGGTGAAACATGATGCTCTCCGGCTCTGCGCGGGCGCGCCGCGGTACCACCGACAGTACGACGAGCAGCACACATAGCCAGCCGGCGGACAAGCGGCGGGGCGCCATACGGAGCGGACGGCGGCGTTCGCGCAGCTGTGGGTGGGCGGGTGAGGCAGGTGGGACGTCGCGCGTGCGGAACTGCGGCTGCATCTATTCGGAACGACTCCGTACGATTTGCAATCCACGTCCAGCTACCAGCGTGCCATTTTGTGGCGGTGCCCAAGGTGGGCAGTCCGTCCTTCACATAAACGCGCACGCGCGACTGCTGTGCCGCTTGCGATCCCGACCAGCGCCGCCAACGCCTCAGTCCCGCCGCGTCGACATGATCGGCGCCGTCGCACCCGCGCCCGACCGCCACGACGACGCTTCCGCCGTCACGCGCACGCTCATTCGCGGCACGCTGCCGCTCATCAACGCCAAGCCGCTCATCTTCCTCGTCAAGTGTCTGTGCCCGGAGAAGGGGCAACTGGGCGACTTTCGCGAATGGGACCGCGTGTACAACTCCACGCCGGACGCCAAGGCGCCCAAGGCTTCCGTGCGCCTGCGTACTCATTTGCCGCCTTCGCCAAACGCCATGCGACACACGCTCATGTACTTTGGCGCCAAGGATAGACGTGTGCCCGCGCCTTGCGAGAGCCGAACCGTTTCGCTGGTCGACATTGGACCGGAGGCTGATGCCTTTCTGTCGTTGCTTGGATGCGTGTTTGCGTTCGAGTATATGAGGAGGGGACTCCGCTTTCGTACTAGAAATGGTATCATTATTGATATCTTTACCATTGAAAAGTTTGAGAAGCGACATGATATTGCGTCTACTACGCCTTTAGTACCACCAGAAAACAACCACGCTGTCATTGAGCTAATCTCCGAACAAACCGCTTCTCCGGAAGAACTGCAAGCTTTTGTACATCACTTGTCGCCATATATTCACATACATTCTCCTCCTCAACCAAAGCTGTCTCCGAGACGACGATTATCGCCACAGCCGAGGCCAGTGTCACGCCCTTAATAGTAGTAGAAGCATTTTTTCCACGGAGCCAGCAAAGCTTGCGTCGAAGCGACACTTCTCTTCCACCATCGAAACGACTTCTTTGCGCTTTGTTGAGGAGGAGGTGGTGGCGGCTTTGTCGTAGCCCGGTACATTCTTGATGGATTAAGCATTGAAAAGTTCCTCTTATCCATGTTACCAACTGAAAATGTCAGAAATGAATCTTCTTGTAGCTCCATCACCTCTGTATATCGTGCGTGCGTGATTTCAAAGTCATCCACAAACCGGGCACGTCTTCTTGCGAACAGCAGCGAATTCAAGTTGGCTGGGGAATTGCCTTCGTCTGGAAACCATGGTGTTGGGTAATGCGCCTTTGTACCGCTCATGTTCTACTTGTTGATGTGCGGCTCGTTGTGAAAGGGGGGATTGTAAAGAGTATTCCAAGCGTTAGCAATTGGTAGAGCGAGGTGACCAAGATACGATGAAATCAAAACGACAGGCATTGTCGTTCGATTGATGATGCTCCCATCTCATTCACCGAGCGTCGCACTGCTGTATAAAAAGACTCAACGGCTGATATGAGTCAATGTAAACACGCACTGGAAGCCACTCCAAGTCATGAGAGGAGTAAGGATGTCTGGCGACCAAAAACTAAGGTGGCTCTTCCGCACGCCTATCGTTGACGAAGACAGAAACCGCTAGCATGAAGTGGTAGATAGCTTCGTTCCATGGTTTCTTCCACTACTGGCATGTGTTTGAGTGCGCCCGTTGTGAGTCGCGCACAAAATACGAGTATGGATACAGCACTGTATAATCGTCTTGAGAGAGCACGATTAAAGCAGCCGCGCGCCTTTTTTTGGAAAGCTGACAAGTGTTTGGCGTACGAGCAATTCCCGAACCTTCTTTGAAGGTGCCTGCGGAGTGCGGAACATTACTTGGCGCTATGGATATCTAGACTAGCACACGAAAAAGTAGCAAGGCACGTTGGTGGAACAACCGCAAGTACCGTCTTCGTAGGTGCCCAATTTCGGTACATACAAGTGAGGCCGTTCGAGGAGCCGTATGTATCGATTCGGTAAAAGCGGCACCTTGCACGAGCGTGTGACACTTCGAACCAGTACACAAGGGGTACGACACACGTTTGACATCTTATTGCTGCATATGCCTCCCGCTTAGCTCCAAAGTGGTCTCGAGTTACATCTCCCCCTTCGTCCCTAAAACATAAGTTCACACTGCAGCCAGAAACGTGGAGCACTCAACAACTCCTGGGGGAATACGTAAAGCAGTCTGTTGAAGAGCGTCTCCTTCAAAGAGCCACAACCCCTTACGGCTCTTACCTTCCAAGGTATTTGTAGAAAAGCAGCGTGCCTACAAACAGAGAGAGAAACTACCTTGTGATACACTGTTTGCCTCGCAAACCAAGGCGTTTTAACTCTTTGTCCGCGCCTTCGCCCAACAAATCTATCCGCACATGGCATTGGTCTCGGAGTTGTTGCGACCTCACCTCGTTGAAGCTAGTCTCATCATTAAGGTAACTTTGTAGTGCGTGGCATTCTACCACGTGAACACTGAATGATTGAACTACTTTATGTTTGTCAAAGCACACGTTGGCTGAAGTTGTTGCACACGAGGAACGTGGAGACGTTCCTCATGAGCTTGCTTGTGCTCCACGAATCTATGAATAGAAAAAAAAAACAGTGGAACATTGCTTCTTCCTTCTATAAAACTTTCATAAGAGAAAGCTGTTTGGCTACCCTTCCCTTCTTTTGCGTATGCCTTCACAAGGTCCACTTTTCACCTCTCGAGGTGCTTCGACGAGAGAACGGGAACTAGTCAATGTCATTCTGCTTCAGGCTTTCACATGAGATCTCCTCTAGGTGAAGTATCTACTGTAGGGGTCCTGCTTACCACTGTATTTGTTATTGTCACCATGACTCACAGTCTACATTATGCTTGCGGGGAAATAGATGTCGTTCGGTTGCTCTTCACTCCGGTGTGTTATTTTCTTTGAACGCTCTCAGCTCTTCGGCTATAATCTAAAGGGATGATCTATTATGGATCAACATATTCGCAGGTGAATTCCATACCATGTGTAGTGTCAACGAGCTGCAGGTCGCAGACACTATCAGTGCTTCAACACCTCCAGCCGGATACAACAGGGGTTTCTAAAACTCTCTCACATCTACGAAGTGCATCTTATTAGCACGCGGCACACAGCGTTTCCTATCAAATAATTACCCTCTTACAAAGCAAGTCGAATCCCTTTGAGGCCACTAAATGAAAAGTTGAGCTACACAAGAGTCTATATCTTTCGCAACGAAGGGGCAAACACAATATCTATGATGGCGTCCTCTTTGGCATCGATGTTGTGTAGTGATCCACGTGATTCAGAGCAATGGGCCTACATTCACAAAGCAGTCTTTTCCCAATCAGAATCGAATCAAACTGTTGAAGCGACGGCGTATAATAAGCCGTATATCCACTGAAGAACAAAACCAGCGACAGTGCAATTTTCTTGCACTGTTGAGAACTCCCTTTGTCTAAACAGCGGGATCCTGTAGTCACCGTTTTGCTTTCCCCTTAGGTGTGAATAAAGAAGCCTGAACTATGCTGCTCTTTTTCTCAGGGAAACTTTTTAGTTTATGATAGAAATGTTCTTGCCAACCAAATCCATTGCAAAAGCTACTTCTCTTCTTCGATAATGCGGACATCGGCGTTATTCACTGTGAAACAACCTTAGTTAACTTTACTCTCTTCCCTCGATACCCCTCGAACTGAGGACGCCCCTACCGCCTATTTGAAGGGGTGAAGCGACCCGGGAGGTCGTTAAACTCGCCCAAGCGATCGGTCAGCTTGCTGGTCGCCGTCGCAGACCTGGGTGGTACGTCGTGAAAAGGCCCCCGTCTAACTGCACGCACGCAGTCGGTCACGAGCCTGTTTTCGGAAGAAGATCCAACCGCCCTTTCCCTGAATTTTTTCCCTCGAACGAAGAGCTTCAATGGAGCCTCTGGACAGGGCTTTTCCAGGGTTTTCTGGGATGGACTACGCTTGGGTCGGAAGATGACGCAGGCTACGCGCCGGTTCTTTTACCTGATCTCGCCGATGATATAGGGGTTGGGTGGAAAGGACGTCGTCAATGGTTTCTTTGGCGACAAAAGCGGTACATGCGAAGCGCCTTGTCGTGGTGTACACCTTACGCGGCGAGCTCTAGAGGTTGAATGGAGAGGTTCAGTGAAGAAGAAGGCGATTATCGTCGCAAACGAAACGCTTCTGCGGTCGAAAACACCTTAGGTACCTAATACTTTCTTTGTACCATATTATAGCCCCGTGAGTGTAGCACGGCTACTGATTTGTGGTTTGTGGCTACGGTGTAGAGATAAGTGTTATAGGTTGTTGGGGTTCTTAGCATACCCCCGCGTACGAGTAATTCACGTACGCGTTTCATAAATGAGAGAGAGAAGGGGTGAAGCGTCCCGTCGGCACAACGTCAGCCTCCACTGTAGACTATTGCGTGCCAGCCGTCCTACCGTTTGGCGGGAATACAAGCCAGCGACAATTCTCTACAGAAGTATGTAGAAATCTATCTTCTCAGACGTAGCGCTAGCCTTCATGGCTAGGTTGGAGAGGCCAATGTACAGAACATACGCTAAATAGCACGTATGACGTTCTCATGCACCGTGCTTATCTCCCTGAAAGGATAATGCTCAAAACCAGGGCCGTATTCATGTCTGACTGATTACGGCGAAAAAGTTCATGACTTTGACGGACTGACTACTCTGTACTGCTATAGTAGCAGTAGTCAAAAACAGTAGTCAAGGTAGTCACAAATGTCTACAATCTTCTGAAGCCACCGTACGTACGGACAATATGCGCCGTGAGATGATCCGTTCACTTCTTCATTATATCAGATTTCTGTTCCAACTGGCCGCCGTTCATCATCCAAGACTGTGCTCCTTTCTTTGAAAGCCCCTCCACAAATTGCCATACTCAACTCTGGTGTCTTTTCCTTCCACCTGTTTTGCAATCATGCCAAAGCAAACGTCGTCAAGGTCGTCAAACAGCATCAAAAATGATATGACTACTTTGTGACTACTTTGGGAGTGACTATCGTGAAATGGCTTGACTATCTGACTTTGAACCGTGAGAAAAAAGCAGTCACAAATACGCCCCTGCTCAAAATGTAAGTTACACACTGGGCCCTACTCATAGGAGCATGCGGAAGGAGCTTATAAGCTCTCAAGAGTGTGAATGAAGAGATACAAGTGGAGGGGAACATTGGAGCAACAGGCCCAGAACACCTTGCAGACCATGCTTTCTGTGTATAACTACATAGAAGCTCGAGTTTAAAGGAAAGCTTTGTAGGTGATTGGGACAATCTCCCAGGTCGTTAGCAAACTCCACATGATACAAGGAATAGACTGATAACAACTTTAAGCCTACGCCTTCTTAGTATAGCTTTAGTAGCTCTGTGAACTTAACGCGACTTCAAATTGGTAGTTGTTTTTGGCCTTGTTGGAGAGAGAGAGAGAGAGAGCTACGTGGATGAGTAATTCTCCCTGAGTTTTGGAACGGGAACTCAGCACCACCGTAGAGAAGAAGAAGAAGAATTTTGCACTCTGCTGCTGAGTCTTCAAGGAAGCATTGATAGTGATTGAGGGTCGTTGGCAAATTCCACGCGATAGGAGGAATAAGACGTACACGCTTCTTTCATCAGAAGCGTTCCACATTTAGTGCTGATTAGGCTTATGCGCTCATACAGATAATAAACAGTGACAACAACAAACTTTGAATACGTAGAATAGCGATTCAGCCAAGAAATATTTACAACATCCGCACCGTTGCCCCACAAAGCTGAGCAGCAACTCGCGATACCAGAAAACTGGAGCACAAGCATGCCAAACAGAAATGAATCATGATACAATAGTACACAGAGAAAAAGAAATGAAGAACGAGCTGTCGTACGGGCGACTACCGGAGCCGATTGGTATTACATGGCTGAGCAGTGATCAAAGTGCTCACCTTCAGCCAGTCAGGACGTGCAAGCATTTCCTTTCTCATGCGGCTGGCGTAATCGCTGAAACGCTGCCCTCTTGTACGACATCTGTGCGTCTAATGCATCTGGTGGGGCCATGATGTGCGTCCCTGGTCTAGGACATGACCGTTTTACGGTGTTCTCCAGCACAAGATGCTGAGCCATGAAATCCACAAAATCAGTGCTGAACCAGGATCACAAGAGCAATACTCGTATCTTGTGAGCGCGATTCTCGTAGACGGTTGAAAATGCACAGTTGAGAGAGAGAGAGAGAGAGAAAAAATGCACAGTTTGGCCGCCGAGACAGCTATAGCGGTCGCCACAACCTTTCTGCCTGGCCGCCCACTCGAACGTTTGAGATTGGCGGCAAAACACCTCCAGAGGTTTGCCTACTCCTCCATAACACGATCGCGGGTGTTGCCTTATCCATCATATACCTACGCATGTTGGCGACGTAAGG
This sequence comes from Gracilaria gracilis, assembly GCA_030374805.1. Taxonomy (NCBI): domain Eukaryota; phylum Rhodophyta; class Florideophyceae; order Gracilariales; family Gracilariaceae; genus Gracilaria; species Gracilaria gracilis. The sequence goes on along the minus strand of JARGSG010000011.1, from coordinate 856,162 downwards.
TTGAAGAAGTTGTTGTATTTCCAGAGCGCGAGGTACAGTACCACTTTTTTTCTCCAAACAGCCGTCACCATGACGGCTGTTTGTCACCATTCCGGCCCATAGAAGTTTAACTGGCGCGCCTACCAACGGTAGCGCTCTTATCCCACTCGAGAGTGTAAGCACGCCTTGCATTTCGCAGACGTTGGTATGATTCACAGCTTATAATACGAAACAAACCACAGACCTGTGGAGGTGGTTACCACCCTTGTCTGCCTCAAAAGACAACGTGTCAACTTCATGAGTTGGTGAATACCATAAACGCACCGTTTAAATATTGTGAGGCTAACAGACTGCTTGTCTCATGTTGTGAGCCGGTATTTACTTTAAGCTTGCATCTTACCACGTACGGAGAAAGGGGAGGAAGTTTGAAAGAGTTTCGTGTACGCACTCTTGCGAGTTTAACTAGGGTCAATTTTTTCTCTTTAACTCTAAAAGCACGTTAGAGATGGTGCTTCGCGTTTGTACAAAGACCGAGGGGCGGAAGTTGGTCGCGCTTGGTAACTTCATCCATCTGGCCCGTCAGTTGACACTGAAAAGAACACAGACACGGGCCCGAATAACAGAACAGTCGCGGGGTGAACAACCTACTGGTAAGTTAGATACTAATACTACGCAGCACGTAGTTAAGCCACAACCAGGTGAACAGAAACGACGACTGTCTACCAGTATCTGCCGACGATGTGATCTATATTGCCTGGTCATACACCAACATCATGTGATGATCACGTTCATCCAGTTTAAGTTATCTACAGTATGAGTCCCTGTTCGTTTATATACACATACAATGGATTCAACCTCATCAGGTTGTACACATCACCGAGGTTGATATACATGATGTCCTGAGGTGCTTGCTTGGTAAAGCGAGCTATATGTGCCAAATGGAGCACCACCCACTTGTGAACCATACGGCAACGAGCCATACGTACTTGACGGATTGTAGGACGGTGGGCGATACACTTGGCCATAAGGACTGGGCACAGAAGTGGGAACAGCAAGATGGGCCATACCCGTTTGAGCCGGTTGAGCACCATTTTGGTTCGGAATATATTTGCTTTGCACCGGCGTATAGGTCCCATGTGTAGTTCTGTAGCCGCCATAAGCGCCAGCCGTCGATTGAGTCAGTAGAGGATTCATAGCCGGGCTGGTCGGCATCGAAGGTATCGACGGACTGCATGAACTGAATGTCCGTTGCAGTGAAACCGTCGACGTCAAGTCATTGCTCGGATAAAAAGGGCCAACAGAGTGGCGACGAATAGGAGATGGCGGTTGGATATCTTGCGGTTTGATACCTCGACTTCTCATATACGACAAGAATTGTTCCGGAATCTCATCCAAAACCTCTCTTGCCAGCTGATGTGTATTGAATCGATGCTTGTGGAATGGTACAAACTGCACAATATCCCTAGCACACGGCGTACCGTCCGTGGAACACAAGCGCTCCGTATCTCCGTCAAGTTTCTCCAAGTCAGTGAAGTTGGACTTTCCGACGCCCACAATCACAATGGACAGAGGCATATCAGCGGCAGAACAGATAAGGTTGGCTGCATCAGCAAAGTCTGAAAACTCACCATCCGTAACGACAAGCAAGATGGTGTACACAATCTTTCCATCGCGCTCATTTTCAGCCTTTGCCGTCTTGATGACGTGTTCCAGCATGGGTCCGTACCGGCAGGGCTGGTAGGGCGCAACACGATTCAGAGCGACGTAGTAAGCATGAATCACATCTTCTATGCCATTGCAGACCGGTTGAGTGACATAATTGCCAGTGAGTGCAAACACATGCGCAGCTTCTTCGAAGCGAGGTGGTAACGCGGCTCCAAACGCATACGCAGGAAAGGTTTTTGTGGTATCATAAGCGGCCAAGACGCTGCCCACGGCGCGCAAGGCGATGACGTATTCGTTTGGATTGGAAGGGTTCTTATATTGCAGTGAAGTAGGATCGTTAGGGTTTCCGTTGGAACTTGACATGTCAACGGCAATAACAGTATTGATAATGACGCCGCTTTGGATGTAGTCGATGAAAGAGTATGGGACTGAAATGTCGCACTTCTTGATGATAAGCGTACCGGCCGACACATCACCCTTCTTTTTTTTCTTCTTAAGCTCGAATTTGTTAGCCATTGGATTTGTGGCCGCATTTTTGGCCTGTCTCAAGGTGAAAGTGACACTACCGCCATGATAATAACCGCCCCATCTCTCATAATTAAGAAACTCAATCTTGAGCAAGCGGTCTAAATCACCGTTCACCAGACGCGCCAGCGACTTGCACACGGGACGGAACACGTTCTCATGGTTTCCCGCGGCGTACGACTGATGCACCTCCGAGTAAACGACGGGACTGAAGGTTTGGTCATTATTCTGGCGACTGAGCACGTAGAACGGACGCTTGGTGCGGCGCAAATTGAAGGCGGAGAATTGTAGCGTGACACTGTCTCCAAGGTCGCCCTTTTGCTCCTCACCGCGGATGGTGAGCATACCGCGATTGGCGCCGTTCTTGGCGGCGTGACGTACCGGCAACTCTAGCGTCTGGTTGTCGGCCAGTACGACCTGCGCCACGGTACAGCGCACCTGGCCGATGAAGTCGTGCTTGGAAAGGTCATCTGAACGCGAGTCACGGTCATAGATGTCAAAGCGCAGCAGCGTGTTGCTGCCGAAATGGTAGTCAATGGCAAAAGTAGTGCTCCACTTGGGCGACAGGTTGTTGTAAACGGTCTCGGTCTGGTCGATGAGCAGCCACGAGTCGGCGGCCGTGGCGGCGGACGGCACGTGCTTGTACAACACGACGAAAGGGTCGCTCTTGCCGCGGATGTCCATGTTGGGCAATCCGCTGGCCTCGAGCTGCAGACAGATGTTCATGGAGCGCGTGGAGGCGTCGTCGCGCGCGGACGGCGAGCGCTTGGTGAGCGAGAAGGGCGTAGGTTCAATGGCGGAGTTGGAGCCAGTGGGCGACGACGAACCGCGACGACGCGTTTGCGGCAGCTCGAAGGACGACGAGTTAGACATAGTTGGGCGCGAAAACGGCGCTGGCAGCGCGGGGGGCGCACTGGCGGCGACGTGGCGGGGAGGGAGGAAAGGCGAGTGGGGGAGGGGAGCGGCGCGGCGCGCGGAAGATTACGGCGGGGGACGGGCGCGGTAGATACGGGGATACGGGCGGGGTGAGCACGGGGGGGGGGTTTGAGCACGGGGGGGGTGAGCACGGGAGCGGTGGGGACGGGCGCGGCGGGGGACGGGCGCGGTGGGGGACGGGCGCGCGGAAGCAAAGAGGCAACGATTGTCCGCGCGGCGCTTTGAGTCGCTCTCGCGGACAGGTCGCTGCGCGCTCACACACATGCACAGGCGGTGTGTCTCTCTCAAGTGCGTGCGTGGCGGTGGCGATTTGCGCGGTCCAATCAGCGTGGCGCTACGGTGTGTCTCGCGCGTGTGCGCGTGTAAAGAGAACTCCGCACCAAAAAAAAAAGGCACCGACCGTCGGCAGAGATGCATCTCTATCTAAAAGTTAAGTTACATGCACATGCAGACCGGCGCAGCGGCGCCAGTGCCACCGCTGTGTGGCGCAGCTACAGTCAAAACGTGCTTGCGCCATGAAGGCGCCACACCGCCGCCCCCGACAGAGAGCGAGAGCGAGAGCGAGAGCGAGAGCGAGAGCGAGAGCGAGAGCGAGAGCGAGAGCGAGAGCGAGAGCGAGAACGGGAGCGAGAAGGAGCGGGAGGGAGCGAGAGCACGCGTCAAGAAAGCATCTCTGTATGAACGCATGCGCGCATCGGCGCCCCGCGCAAAGCGACCATGTCTTCCACAAGCTCATTACCTGACGGCTGGCAACTGCTATCCACGCCGTCCGGACAGCCGCTCTACTACTGCGCCGCCACGCGGCGCACCACCTGGCAGCCGCCGCAGTCGGCGTGCGCTGCAAGCAGTTGCAGCTCGCAGCCATCGTCGCTGCGCGACGCGTCATCGCCGGCAACGCCGGCGCCTCCGCAACGCTTCCCGATCGGAAACAGACAAGTGCTGACGCGCGCCAACAACAACTGCCACTCGTCGTCGACGCAGCATTCGCGGCAGCGGCGTGCGTCGGACGATTCGCGCTACACGTTCCCCACGCTGGTGCACAACACGCGCAGTCGCGCGCGCGGCTACCCGCTGTTCGAGCTGGAGCGCGAGAAGGTGCTGCAGATCAATCTGGGCAGCACGCAGGATGCGTTTGTGTGGATCCGATGCGGCAGCATGATCGCGCGTCGTGGAAACATCTCCTTCTCCAGACAGCGCTTCCGCGACGAGGGGCTGTCCAGCGTGGTGAAGCGCGCGTTGACGGGCGAGGGCATTCGCATGACCAAGTGCGTGGGCCGGGGCACGATTTACTGCGCGTCCAACGGGCGCGCGGTGTGCTTGGTGCAGCTGCGGCAGCAGAGCGTGTTCGTGAACGGCGACAAGATCATGGCCATGTCGCAGTCGGTGCAGCACGACGTGCAGCTGGTGAAGGGCGCCGGCATGGCGGCCTCCGGGCTGTTCGCCATCAAGGTGAGCGGCAGCGGCTTTGTGGCGTTCATGTGCGAGAAGTCGGCCATCACGCTGCAGGCGAGCGAGGAGGACCCGGTGTACACGGACGCGGACTGCACGGTGGCGTGGACGCACGCGCCTTCGCTCAAGCTGGACCTGTCGCTGCGACTGTGCGTGGGGCGCAAGAGCGGGCACGAAGCGCAGCTCAAGTTCTGCGCGGGCGTCGTCATCGTGCAGCCGTACCGCAGCGAGACCACCATCGTGTCGGAGCGCGTGGCGTCCGTGGGCGCTCACGTCGCCACCGGTGTGCTGCACGCACTCACGTAGCGCCATGCGCGCGTTTACCTTCGCTGCGCGCTTTCCCGCCGCGGCCCGGCGTGTGCCACAGCATATTCGCACACGTGTCGAATCAAATCTGCCCGCCGCGCCGCGCGTCGCCATTGGGCCGTCTGCTGCCGCCGCGCGTTGTGTTTTGTTGTCCTGTGTCGCTTTCGTGCCGTCGACTGCGCCCGTCCATCTTTCGTTGCTGTGCGTCCTGCTCCTCGCCGCCCCCGCCGTCGCCTCGTCGCTACACCTTTTGCTGCCGCGTTCCTCCTTTACACGCCCCTTACATTGCCCCCCTCCCCATATATAATATCCGCCTTCCCCCTTAGCCCGCATCCGCGCTTAACCCTTCCCCCCTCCCCCCCCCGCGTCGAACCTGTTCGTTTCGTTTTCCTCCGCTTCCCCTTCGCTTCACCCCGTTTTTTTGCTTGCTCGATCCCATCTATCATGACCAGCTTGGAGAATAACCTCAAGATCTCTTACAAGAGGGACGGCGCCTTCAGTTCCGAAAAGGGCCGAATTCGCAGCAAGGTCATCTGCACCGTCGGTAGGTATGTCGATCAAAAGCGTCTCGGCGCGCTGGTCGACGCCGGTATGAACGTCATGCGTCTCAACTTCTCGCACGGCGATCACAAGCACCATGCCACCGCCATCTCCAACCTGCGCACCTACCTGGCTACCGCCGGCCGCATGTGCGGCATCATGCTCGATACCAAGGGTCCCGAGATTCGCACCGGAAAGCTTGAAGGCGGCAATGAGATTAATCTCAAAGCTGGCGAAACCATTGTGCTTCTGTCTGATTTCTCCCACGTCGGTAATACTCAAATGATCGGCCATTCGTACGCCAGTATGGTTTCCACTGTCAGTGAGGGTTCTGAGATTCTTATCGATGACGGCCTCATCTCGTTGACCGTTATGAGTACCGATACCGCCACCAATAAGGTCTTCTGTCGTATCAATAACGATGGCGTGCTTGGAGAGACCAAGGGCGTCAATTTGCCGGGCGCTCAGGTCGATCTTCCGGCCCTCACAGACAAGGACAAGGCTGATCTCAAGTTTGGCTGCGAGCAGCAGGTTGACATGGTCGCCGCCTCCTTCATCAGAAAGGCCTCTGACGTCGTCAGCATTCGCGATTTCCTGCGCGCCAATGGCGGCGCCTCTATCAAGATTATGTCAAAGATCGAGAATCAAGAAGGACTTGAAAACTTTGACGGCATTTTGGAACAATCCGACGCTATCATGGTTGCTCGCGGCGATCTTGGCGTCGAGATCCCTATCGAGAAGGTCGCCATTGCTCAGAAGATGATGATTTCAAAGTGTAATGTCGCTGGAAAACCCGTTGTTACCGCCACCCAGATGCTTGATAGTATGATTAAGAACCCGCGTCCGACCCGCGCTGAAACCACTGACGTTGCCAATGCCGTGTTTGACGGGTCGGATTGCGTCATGCTTTCTGGCGAGACTGCGAAAGGACTGTATCCTGCGGAGGCTGTTGGTACTATGGTTGGTATTTGCCGGGAAGCTGAGAAAATGCTTGACTATCGTTATGTGTTCCAGTCTTTGAGAAGTCACCATCGCACTCAGAATATGACCATTACCGAAACAATTACCGCATCGGCTGTCAAGACAGCTTATGATCTGAATGCCGCTATTATACTCTGCCTTACAGAAACCGGTAATACAGGGCGATTGGTGTGCAAGTATCGTCCCATCAGCCCGGTTATTTGCGTCACTTCGAATGAAACTACTGCTCGTCAACTGCTCATTCATCGAGCCGCTTTCCCGCTCGTTGTTGGTTCGTTTGTAGGGACTGAGTCTCTCATTGCTAGAGTTCTTAACCGATCTACTGCCGCTGGCTTTTGTAAGAAGGGCGATCTTGTCGTGTTGGTTTCGGGCATGCGAGAGGGTGTGTCAGGAGGAACAAACATCCTCCGCGTTATCAGGAATGAGTAGAAGCTTTTTTATTTAGGTAGTCGTGAAGAGATGAGCGATTCGTGTGGCTGTTCTAATTTTCGTCATGTGGATCTTAGAACGAACCCGCTGGATGATATACGGGAGTCATTGTAACCCGATTCTTCCTGGATACTCGCTCTCTCCCCTTCTCGCTATGACACAGACATACGCACGCACGCTCAAACTCATCACAGTTTCGCAGTGCATAACTTTTTTTGTCGGCGATCTTTTAACGTTTGGTGTTCGGAGCCCGTTTTTCTTGTTTCCTGCTCACGGCATATAAACCTTCAAGCTACCTCAGCCATGCGACAAACTTGATTTACGAGTGAACTAACTGTGAGAGTTTTTGTTGTAAACTGACTTTGGAAAATTGTCTTAACAAGTTCTTTGCGGTCTTGAAAGAGCTGGCTCTGTATGAGAACCGTTGCAATATGCTTACCGTAGTCAGAATGGACTTACGGTTTCGTTTCCCCCTTTTGCATCGGCTCACAGTCAACTTGCTAACACAAGAGGTGCTTTCCCCCGGTCTTTGAGTTTAGTAGCTTGACAACGATGCGAACACCATCAAAACCAATCGTATACTGGCAAGGATTTTTGTACGATCATGCTATTTGCCTTGTTTCTTATGATGCAACATCGTCACTTGACAGCATTATTTGTGCCAGCTACGCTCACAGCAGGACTTTGTTTCGGTTGACGGCTACGGCAACAACGCCGCCCATTCGCACGACGCTTCTCAAAGTGTATGGTACGTTGTGGCGGACTTCTTGTGACAAGAAGCAGGTTTGTATTGGTCTGTGCTATCATATTCTGCTAGTACGAATATAGTTCGAGAAGAAAAGCTTTGTTCTGCGAATGACATGTTGCAATCGGAGGACAAGCAGCACATAAAAGTTGTTGTAAATATGCAAGGAACAGGATGCAGTCCATCCCCAAAAGCAAATGCTTTCAAAAATCTCTGAGAAGGGGAACACATAACAGCCTGTTCTACAACAGCGCTTTCTTTTTTACTGTTCCGAAACTCACCAGTGCTTACCAGTGGTTCTTTCTCAACACCAAAAACTTTTTTGGCTTCCGTATCTATCTACTGCCATGTTATCCCTGGACACTGATTTGTTCCTCCATCTTTTAGCTTGGGAGCCCGGTCTATCAGTTTCCAAATGCTTGTAGTACTTGATAGGATTAGTTCTCATTATTGTCCCCTTCTCGTGGTCGGCAACCAAGAGTGCGAGAAGGGGACCAACAATTATGGTAGGCCCCGAACAGGAACTTCGTAGGTTACCCCATAACCGTTGGTACAAGCCTCTGGCGAGGATCCATTAGCACTGGGAAAATGTTTTGCAACACTTGAAGTTGGGACCCACCAAGACCAGTTTTGCCACTTCGGAGCCAGAAAAACAGGCACAAGTAAACGTTCTCAAATCCTTGCTGACGGGAGCCATATTTCCTTTCCGCGAGGATCCAGCACTGTATGTAGCAGCAGAAAAGTTTTACGGCTCTGGCATTTGGAACCACTCAAGGTCAGCTTCGCATCAACTCGTGGAGGGTGTATTCATCAGAATCCTTTTCACTATCTGGGCAAGATTCAGTCAAGGGTAAGCTAAGCTGTATACAAATATAACATCGCCTGTCGACCCTATTCAGTAGACCATTCTGACCTACGCATTTCGAGAGTATCTACGAACAAAGCCGTCCACGGTAAAACCCAGAACTCATCCATCATCATCATCTTCTTCTTTAGTATGAGCACCTACGCTAATTCCTCGTAACGCGTGGGGTTTGCTAAATACCCCCAACGACCTCTAATGCGTCCTGAGGAAAACCTAGAACTCACCCATAACCGTTCTTCTTCTTCTTTATTATGGTCAGCCGCCCCTGATTCCCAGGCCGCAGTACATAACCTTTCAAAGTGTGCATCATCGCAGCAAGGACTACTTTGCAAGATATGCACGCACAGCTCCAATAACATTCAGAACGGTGTCCTCAAATTTGCCGTTGTTGTCAACGACAACGTCGGCGATGCTCTTCATTCGATCGGCACCTCGCGCGCATCTTTGTCTCGTCCTTTCTAATAAATTCTTCTTTGGAAATATTGACACGACTGAAACGGACCGACTTCTCAGTGTCTGTGTAAACCGACAGCGATTTACCCTTCAACACAAGTTGCAAAGTTTGAAAAGAAACAAAGTTGTGGAGACTATCGATGCAAATGACTTTCAACAACTTGCGAGCTGAAGAAAAGCGATCTATCTCCCGAATCAACCAAAATGCTTGTTGCCTGCGGGAAGATCGAAAACGTTTCGTTTCAGTTCTCTTGATACCAGGTCCATGAAGTATATAATCTTGAAACGAATCCCTTCCTCCCCGTAATGAGCTGCGGTGGCTGTAACGACTGTGCTGTTTCCATATTCTGACAAACCTCCAAATCCAGCTATGCAAGAGACCGTCGAAAGCAATGGTGACCACGAATTCATAGTGGTTGCACGTCGTAACCATGCGCAGATTTCGTTATGTACTTCAAGACAGTTCTTTCCCGTTCGCGAGATTACGGCTGAGTACAATCCTTTGCTGGCTTGCAGCTCGAGAGCCTGATGAAGAAGAAACTGATGATCTCATGGTAGTCTAACGAAAAGATAGAATCGATCCTTGCTGAGGAAGACTTACTGATGCTCTTAGTCACCAAGGGAGACAGAATGAGACTGAAGGCTGCCTTGGGTGTGAATCATTCCAGACAATTTGTCCGACAGGGCGAATTTTTGTTCCCTTCAGAAATCTCAATATCCATTGCGTGAGCATAAACGAACTTTCCACAAAAGATGTTCCAGTCTATCTCTATACGAACTTTGGCTCTCGCAGTTGGAAATTTCAGTCTGTCTCCTCTTTAGGTAACGGATCGTGCTTGCTGCATGATCCAGATAGATACTACTATGATCTGCCCCGAGACGGGGTGCGGTATGCGACATTCGGAGTGGTCGTTGACGAGTTTCTCAAAAGCGGGGTTTCCTTCTCGCACGCAGCAGATCAGCAGATCGGAGGCCGGCCAGAACGTCTGTTAAGAACGGGAAGTTATCGAGAAGGTTTATCCAAAAACACAAATCGGTTGGTCACACATGGCTCCGGGAGCCAGGCTCCCATTGCTCTCGTGTGTTTGCAAAAGTCTGACTGGTTTTCGCAGTCTTGTGGATACTGTGAGCAATTAGAATCTGTGATGTGGGCTCCTCAATGGATTCCTGGTTCTCTTTTTCATGCGCTACAGATGGCATTGGCTTTCTTGGGGTCTTAAGTGCTTGCTGAACACAAAGTATTCTTTTCACCACCCAACGAACGGTTCGAAAACAGTCACAAATTCCAACTTTGGTCACCCAGCACCAACGGAGCGCTGCAGTTTGGTTCTTAGACCGAACTGAACACCACGCCTTGTTCGATCTGATTCGATAAGTTTCTGCTTCCTTCTTCTCTACTGTGTCCCAAGGTTCCCTATTCCGAAACTGTGTCTAGGTAGTTCACTCTCTTCAGAAACTCCAAGAACTTTGGGGCTATTTTCCATCATGTCGAACATAGGTTCTGTCCTCTTTCTTTTTAATGAAGATCTTCGCGTCGTGAGCCTTTTGTCATTGGGGTCTCTCTCGTTTGTTCTACACTGGTCTCAATTCCTGGACCACACTGGCATTTAAAACCTTTTTCTGTTCACAACAGAGGAGGCTACAGTGCGCAGAGTGCAAATAGTGTACCGTTACGTGCAGTTGCAAACTGTGCCAGCGTGACTCTTCTCTTCGAATCTGAGCACCACTATCCTGGATACTATCCAGTGGGTAGTATCCAGCAGCAGTTGCTAGTACCCTTGATAGGAGACCATTACCTTCTGCTTCATACAACGTAGCTCTGGCGTCAGAAACGTCTACAGGTATATGCATACTTCAAACCTTTCGCTCAAGAGCAATTCAGAGACCTGACACCGCAAGGCGGTCGACCCTTTCATCTCAGGAACACCGCGGTGGCTTGAAACTGCCCACGAAATGTGGATCTGCCTATAGATAGTTGCTCAATTCTGAAATTGTGCTTTCTACTGAGACAAAACGTCTGCATTGCCATTGTCTAATATCGTTAACCAGTCCCAAAACCCGAGGCAATACACTTGAATGCTCGATTGATGGGACGCAGAATGATGAGCAACACTAAGAAATCTGGGCAAAGGAGAATTATGTAAGATGATTGGGTGTAAAGATCAAGGTTGTAGGATGTGGCGTTCCACTGACAAAAACAGGCTACGAATCGTGGGACGACTGAATGAGCGTTCGCAGAATATTCGTTGGAACGTATCTCAAGTTCGTCTCTAGTTATGTTAGAGATGTATGTGTTCTACCTTAGTCGCGAATCTTAGACTATGAGCGCTCCATAGGAACAGTGCGATGGCAGCGTAGAGTAGAATCGTCGGTGACGCATCATGCGTGGAGCTGTTTTACGTGCGATGGCATTGTTGGGGGATGCTCGTCTGTGAATCAAATGAGCTACCAGAGTTGATATGACAGGCTGAGTCGGCACTGGTAAGCAGCTTCGCCACAAGAAGCACGCACGTATGAAATGCGAAGGTTGGTGGTTGCGAACGTAAGTTGGTTGACATGATGTCGTGAGTCGCGGAGAAAGGTAACTGAGATTTGTCTATCACCTACAATATATTATTGTTACAAGAAATATTCCGGAGCGGGGCGCTTGGATGTAGTTCCACGAACTTCTTGAGAAGCAGCATTGAAGACGTTAAACTGTCGCTGAAGTTTGTCATCCAGAGTTAGAATGGCGGCCACATTGCCGCAGCGATAGCAATAGTTTGGAGCAGACCACACTGTGACGAGAGTGTCGTTAAACATGCTCTTGTAGCCTTCCATGACAAGCTGATGCGCTCGGGCGATGAGTTGCAAGTCATTAAAATGGTTGAACTTGTCAACAATGTCGCCTCCAAAAAGATAGCCTGCGCCGCGCGGGGACACAGCCCAGCCCTTAATGTCGTCCGGATCGCTCCATAACAAATCGCACATGGCACCGTCGTGAGGCACCTCTTGCTTTCGATCGATGGCTCGAATCTGGTCGAGGGCGTTGATACTAGGCGACAGGCCACCGTGCACGCAGAAGGCACTGCCATTAATGAGGGCACCCAGTGCAAGGTAGTCGAAGACTTCGGTACAGTAGCGCCACACGTTGGCGTTTCCGTACTTTCTCATGCACTCATCGTAGAAGCCGTATACCTGCGTGATCTGGCGACTCTCGTGGTTGCCACGGATTAGCGTGACGCGGTCGGGATATCTAACCTTGAGCGTTAGCAACAGCAAAAAGGTCTCAACAGAATTAAAGCCGCGATCGACAAAGTCGCCCATGAAGAGGTACTGCACGTCGGGCAGCGGGCCGCCATTATTGAGCAGTTCCAGCAAGTCGTAGAACTGGCCGTGAATATCGCCAGCTATGGTGACGGGTGCCGAAACGGTCTGAATGTTACTCTCCTCCACGAGGAGCTCGCGCGCCTGCTCGCACAGCGACTTGACCTCGATCTCGTTGAGATACTCGCAGCGCTTGAGCTGCTCGATCCACGCGTCCAGGTCTGCAAGCGTCATTGCGCGCGCGCGAAGGGCGACATGGACAGCGGCGGAATCGCCGGGGGGGGCGAGGCGACGGCGGCGCTGTGTCAGAGACGAACGCGCGACCAAGACGGACGGCGGGGCAGCCACCGAGGAGCGGGCGCGGCGGCAGCGCGGCGCTGCGTTTGGTGTGTTGTGTCATTCATTGCGCGCGAGCGCGCGCTGGGGCGTGGAACGGAGCGCGCACTCGGCGCAGCGCGCAGCAGCGCTGAATTCATTTCGATTCAGTTTTTATTTGGCGCGCGCGCATTTTGATGCTCAGCGAGCGAACGCGAGCCTGAGCGATAACCTCGTCTATCGCATATCGACCACGCTTATCGCCGCAGGCGATACTAGGGCCCTGGTGCCCATCTGCGATAACCGCAGAGGACCTTACCGATATCCCCACGACCGGGAATCGGTCCAAGGACACCTTAAATAGCCAGCTGTGAGTCGCCCCCATCAGTAAAGTCTACTCATCATGTTTTAAAGTTTTCAGTCTATTCACTACTCTTCCAACTCTCACCAACCGCATCCCACCTGCGTTATGCAGCCAGTTTGACCCAAAAGTAGACCATCAATCGATTGACCTCTTTTGGACCAAATTTGACATCCATCATGGATCCCAACCAACCCGCCTCTCCGACTCCCGATCAAGCAGGACCCTCCAACCCCGAGCAGATCCCCCAGACCACCGCTCCCGTTCCTACCGACCCCACCGAAGCCACCGTCGCTGATACTATCCAAAGTATCACGCTTCATGAAGCCTCGAGTCCCATCCGCCCGTCAGGTCTATATGACTTCCTTCCGCGTGCCCGACTCTCCACGACTCACCAGCGCGTCTTTGCCGCAATAATTCGCGAAGCACTTCGCAACAATCCCTCCGCGGATCAATTCATTGCTCAAGTACGTTCTGACCTCGACCCCCTTCTCCTTTGCGCACCGAGTATTACCAGCAACTTCAACTGCAACCGCGCCCTCGAGAACAAGCTCCGTGCTTTTGGTTTTCACGTCCCTGGTAATCACATCTACAAGAGCCCAACACTTCGCGTTGCTCACGCGATTTTTACTGGATTCGATGACGATTCCTTCAACACCGTATTCAGACATGTGATGTTAAAGGAACTCCATCCTTGGCATGAAACCAACGATCCCGATCCTACCGATGCTAATATTCAGCCCGCTCCTGCTCTTCTGACACAACCAAACGTTTCAAGTGACCCGGATACTATCCCATACCAGCTACTCACGCCTCAGAATGCACCAGCAACCACCGTCCCTGCCGTCACCTCCTCGCCTGAAGCCGCACAATCCCCTCGTGGCTCTACGTTGAGTGCTGTTGTCAACAGCATGAACGATGTTCTGAACCGTTTTCAAGAACGACAAACCTCCGATGCCGCCGAGTTCAGGAGAATCCTCAACACCATGGCCACCGAAGGTCGTGAAGCTCTTCAAGCCTCCCAAAACCCCCCAATTGCCCAACCTCCTCCACTCACACAACCGCCCGCCATCTCCGAACCACCCCCTCCCGCCGCAAATGCCGTTCAACTCGCAATCGCCCAACCCCCTCCCCCGGCGACTCATCACTTCCAAACCGAAACTCAACCACCCCCCCACCCGCAGCCAATGCAGCCGACACATGCTGTAGACGCTGTCAACAACCACTCTGCAGTTCGTGACACGTCTCACTACAATGACCCGTCTTCCTCCCGCGCCATCACAATCCAGAAGGCCTCTACGCAAGCGTCAACCCAGTTTAAGGATAAACGCTTCAAGGGCACCATCAAGGACTCCTGGCCCCACACTGTGCGCGACTATGAGCAATACGTCATTGACGTATTTAGTCTAACCAGTTCCGAAGCTCTCCTACTGCTGCCGTTCATCCTGGAGGATGAAGCTAGAGACTACTACGATCAGGAAGTACGCCCCGTTGTGCGCGACTACGGACAAGCCAAGTCGATGATGGCTCTCCGTTTCGACAATGCTGCCACACAGCGTCGAATTCTCAGCTACCTGCAGAAGCTGCGCCTATCCGATTTCTTGGACGGAACTACTTCAATTAATGATGCTTTTGGCAAGCTTACCGCTGACATTCAGGCCAACTTCTCCCGTATCCCCAAGGGATTCCAAGGCGAACATTTCAAACGAGAACTTTTAATCTCTGCTGTCGAAGGCCAAGATTGGTGTGCAATTGAAATACAACGGCCCACGTCCACCTACCCTACGTACCAGGACCTGGTCATGGCACTCGCCGACTGTTCACAGCGTTTCTGCACGAACCAGAAGAATGCTGGCAACGAGCGAGCAGCGTTCGGTAACGTTGACAAACCATCATCCGTCAACTATACTAACCCTCGCTACGGTCGTCCCTTTAACAACCGTTTTCGTTCGAAGTCCTCGTACCAACGCTCGAACCACCGTCACCAACAACACCGCCACAAGCCGAACGATCGCTGCCACTATTGCAAGCAAAAGGGCCATTTCAAGCGGGACTGTCCACATTACCGCCACGGCCGCAACCTTCATCGCAACTTGTTCACTGAGCTAAACGACTCCAACCCTGAAGGTGCAGATAATGGCGAAAATCAAGATCGCGTTGCGTCTATTCTGCAAGCAGCCCTGACAGACTGCACTGGTGGTATCACCGAAGAAGTACTCCACAACGCCGTTCAAATGTTGGATGACAGCCCGCGCTCCTCAGACAACGAAGATGAATCGCACACCAATGATCAAGACAATCCGACTGCAGACGACGCTCCAAAGGTCACTCACTTTCTGAAGTCTTCTTCTGTCTTGCACACAACGACGAAACCCGACGAGACCGACATTTCCCAGCAGCCTTTTTAATGGGAGACAAGACCCGCCAACTCGTCTCCGCCAACAGGCGAATTTGCCCCCCCTGATCCCCCAAATGTTAACAACATTTGGCTTGCGACTTCCCAATGTGCCCCTCTCAAGCACGTTCCCTCCACAGACTCTCCTCCACCCGTACTCTCCAACCCTCTCCCGCCCGTACAGCACGATCCAAATCTCTCCTCGCTCTCAGTCTCGGATCAAAGGAATGTAATAATCGCCAGTACCCGCCCCCCGTCACTCCCTCTTTGCGCACCGATACCCACCGGCACCCGCCCTGGCGTGATAACTGTACCCAAACCCACCTCTTTTTGGTCTCAGAATTTCACATCCAACATCCACAGCACCTCCATCCCTTCTTTTCTTGGTGCTTGTCTTGACTCTGGAGCCAGCAAGTCAGTTATCGGCTTACCGCAAGCCCGTCTCTTTTTTTCAATGTCCAACCACCGTCCGCCCCTGCACGATGCCTTCGAATTCTCGGCCGAACACTTCAAATTCGCCAACACCATCCTCCCTTCGATGGGTACCACCAACATCAACATACCATTACCCGACGGCACGAACATGGCACTCTCCATTGATGTTGTGAACGCCACCATCCCGCTGCTTCTTGGCCTGGATATAGGCGAAACCAACCACTTCATCCTAGATATGAAACTGCGACTCCTGACGTGCGGATATGCAGACTGGACCATTAAGCTCACCAAGAAAAATGGCCATCTCTTCATCGAATGGGACATCGATCACCCTTCCTCCATTCTCCACACCTCCTACAGTCCGTACACCGAGAAGGAACTCCGCCGCCTACACCTGAACTTCTATCATCCATCGACGTCTAAGCTACTCAACCTTCTCAAACGCGCCTCACTCCGTGTTACTGACTCGCAAACACGACGACTGTTGGACCAACTCTCAAAAGCTTGCACCACTTGTCAAACACTGCGCACAAAACCGCTCCGATTCCGCGTCTCTATTCCCCCCGAACAAATCACCTTCAACAACAGCATATCCCTCGACTTAATGTACCTCCATGACAATGGAACTAAGTTCCCAGTTCTTCACATCGTCGACCTCGAAACCGGATTTTCAAATGCTACGTTCCTTCCCGGCGAATCTGCAGATACAGTTTGGAACTCCTTCCTCACCGCTTGGTTAACTGTCTACACTGGAGCCCCTAACAATCAACGCGTGGATCAAGGAAGCATCTTCACTTCCAAGGCTTGGACCCAACTGACGGAGTCACTTGGCATAGCTCTCATCACCTCTGGTGTAGAAAGCCACAACAGCCTCGGTCTAGGAGAGCGCTATCATGCACCGTTGCGCAAGGTATATAACAAGGTTACTGTTAATTACCCAAAAATGCCTCGCGATGTTCGCTTACGTCTGGCTGTTAAAGCCATCAATGACACTCTGGGACCGGAAGGACTTGTACCATCTCTGCTTGTTTTTGGAACACTACCTCGTCTCTCCCCATCGCATTCAAACCATCGGGATCAGAAGATTCGTCTACAAGCACTAGAATCTGCAAGGACCGAGTATGCAACCCTCGTGGCTAAACTAAGAGTACTCGAAGCTCTTCGTGCGCGCGTGCCTCCTGCAGCACAATTCAAGTTCACAGCCGGTTCCTGGGTACGCGTTTACAGGGAGAAGCACAAAACTTTCCTTGGTCCCTATAAGGTTGTCTTTATTGATAACAAGCAACTGCACGTTCGTACACCATCTGGAGTACAGCAATTCTCCATATCCCAGTGCATACCTTCCGACCTATCTTCTGATGCAACCATCGTCAAGAGATTCAAGGCACAGTTTGACGCCTTCACCACACCCGAACCCGCTGAACCGCACCAACCACCCTCCATCCTTGTCACCGACATACTCGCTCCCAACGATCCCCGCCGCGACTTACCCCAATTCGTCCCCGCACGGCAATCTGAACTTCAAGGTTTAGCAGACCGCAAGGTGTACACTGTCATTTCCCGTGCTGACGCAATCTCCGAATGCAGGCAACATGGTGAAGCACCAAACATCATCGGCTCTCGCTGGGTATTTACCATCAAGAATATCGAAACCAACTCCCCGACATACAAGGCCCGCCTAATTGCCCAAGGCTACTCCGACCGCGAGAAAGGTTCTATCGTTCACGACTCCCGCGCCCTTCGGCTTCAGAACATCCGTATCATTACTGCTGTCGCCAGCACACTACGCCTACGAGTATGGCTACGTGACATAACTCTCGCATACTTGCAAGCCCGCGAGAAGATCCAACGCCGTGTCTATCTCCGCCCACCTCCAGAACTGAACCTCCCGGCCGACTCACTACTCAAGCTTCACCGAACCCTTTATGGACTCACCGAAGCCGGCGACTACTGGTACCACACACACTCACCGACCATACCCTTCACGACCCTGAAGATGACCAAATCCTTCTCCGACCATGCACTATTTTTCAAACGCGACAACCAACGGCGTTCTACAAGGACTAATGGGCACGTATGTGGATGACTGCCTCCAGTCTGGCACTAAGGAATTCGAAGCATTAACGGACACCACAACGCAACAATTTGACTCCAAACCGAAGCAACACGACTCGTTTTCCTACGCGGGAATACACATCGACACCAAGCCCAACTACATCGAGCTGCACCAACGTCCCCAAATCCAGCGACTGCGAACCATCAACCCCTCTGCCTCCTTCAGTGACTTCAAGTCAATGCTAATGAAGATCAACTGGATCGTCTATACCCGCCCTGATGCCGCCTGTCGCAGTGCACAACTGGCACAAGTAACGGAAGGCCAGTTCGATGCAACTCATGTGAAGGCTCTCAATGGAATTGTTTCAACATTTGCAGAAAAACAGCGAAGTGTCTATCAAACACTATCACCTGGACGCAGCAAGTGTCTACATTCGAGTCTACTCCGACGGCTCTTTCGCGAACAATGCGGACCTATCCTCTCAACTGGGTTACATAATCACACTCTGTGATTCCTCCGGACGTTGTAGCATCCTCAATTACCGAAGCTACAAGAGCAAGCGTGTCGTACGCTCTATTCTCGGCGCTGAAATTTATGCCTTCGCTGATGCCTTCGATACAGCTTTTGTGATCAAGAAGGACTTGGAAGCATGCCTAAACCGCCCCATTCGCATGTGTCTGCTGACCGACAGCCAGTCTATCTTTGACACCATCACGAAGTCGTCTTACACACGCGAGAAGCGACTCATGATAGACCTCACTGCAGCACGTGAAGCGTATCAGCGCGAAGAGATTTCGGACATTGGACACATCAGCAAGAAGGACTATCCTGCCGATGCACTGACGAAAACGAAACCGTGCAACGCCCTCGACAAACTACTCCGCACCGCGCGCGTCGACCATCCTGTTCAACAGTGGATCATACGCTCGAAGGGAAGCGTCTTTTTCGCGTTCCGCTAGAGAAAGCGAAAAGAAAGAGAGCGAGTGATGCTCAGCGAGCGAACGCGAGCCTGAGCGATAACCTCGTCTATCGCATATCGACCACGCTTATCGCCGCAGGCGATACTAGGGCCCTGGTGCCCATCTGCGATAACCGCAGAGGACCTTACCGATATCCCCACGACCGGGAATCGGTCCAAGGACACCTTAAATAGCCAGCTGTGAGTCGCCCCCATCAGTAAAGTCTACTCATCATGTTTTAAAGTTTTCAGTCTATTCACTACTCTTCCAACTCTCACCAACCGCATCCCACCTGCGTTATGCAGCCAGTTTGACCCAAAAGTAGACCATCACATTTGCTGCCACGCGCACGCGCGCGAGAGCTGCTGCTGCGCGCCGCGCGCGCGTGCCACCCGCGCGCGCTCCGCGCGGAGACGAGACGGCGCCGCTCGGGGTGCGGCGATGCGCCATCATGCTGCGCCATGCACCATGGCGCGGATGGCGCGCACACCGGCCGCATCTCACGCCGCGCCGTCGCGCGCCACCATCGCCGCCGTCGCTTCCATTGGTCCACGAGAGCGCGCTGAGCTCACACCACCTCTCTCGAGCTCTCACGCTCGCCATGGTTCCACGCCGTGTCCATATTCCTCCCGTCGTCTTCGCCCCTCCCACCCCCCCCTCCCCCACCCCCCCACCCCCCACCTCCCTAGACCACATCTTGGTGCGCTCGGTTCCCGCTTGATTCCCGCCCACTCGCGGCTATGGCTTCCTACGGCTCCGACACCGTCGCCTTCGCGCTCAACAAGCGCCATCTGCCGCGCTCGCAGGTGGAGGCCATTCCCGACGTGGACGACGACGACGACGATCGCAGCAGTACCGGTCTTCCGTCCTCGCTGCGCGCCAACTTTCTTCCCCCCGGCGCGCAGCTTGGCGACGTTGATCCCAGCTCGTACACGCGCTATGGATCCTTTCGCGATCAATCGCCCTTTTTCTCGCCCGTGTTCGCACATCTTCCAGCCGTGCGTCCCGACAAGCTGCGCGTCGCATCGCCCGAAACACAGAACCTTCGTCGCAAGCTCATGCGCGATTCCAACGTGCTCATCGTGCAGGGCGGCTATGAGGGAAAGAGCTTCATTTACGATCGCCTCAAATCGCTCGGCGTCAATATCTACATGATGGACGGGCCTGGTTCCGTGTGGAGCAAAGCCGCCAAAGAAGGAGCCATCGCAGAGTTTATAGAGCTCGATTTCACCGCCTATGACACCGTGTTTGAGCGCGCCATGGACGCAATCCTGGATTGCACTGTCGAAGGAAAGTTTGATGCTGTCACCACGTATTACGAAGACGCAGTCCCTCTGGCCGCTCGCATTGCCACTGCGCTTGGAGTAGAGACCAACCCCATTGAAAGCTGTGAAAAGGCTCGCAACAAGCGCAGAACCCGCGAGACCATGGCTGATGCTTGTTTGCCCGTTCCGCGTTTCAAAAGAGTTCTCAAGGCCGATGATATTCCAGCCGCTTGTGATTACGTAGGATTTCCCATCATTCTTAAGCCCGTGTTCGGCGCTGCCTCCATGGGTGTCACACGCGCCGAAACTGTGCAGGATGCCGTGCAGGCGTATGAGAAACTATTTGGCACCTTTGATGTCGAGGAGGATACCATCTGGGCCCAAGGAACAGAAATGGTAATCGAGGAATACTATGACGGAGACGAGTTCGATGTCGATATTCTGCTTTCCGAAGGCACTGTTGTCTATGCCAAGGTATCCGATAACTGGGCATGCTGGGAACCATGGTTTCAAGAAACAGGCACTAACTGCCCTTCCTCCTACCCAGAAGCTAAGCAGGCAGAAATTGTCAAGCTGGCCATTGACAGCACCTTGGCTTTGGGCTTCAGAAACGGCTGCTTCCATGTAGAATTGCGATATACCAAGCGTGGACCTCGTCTAATCGAAGTCAACGCCAGAATGGGGGGTGTCTCTGTCCGTGATGCGAACCTGCTTGCGTGGGGAGTGGATTTGGTAGAAGAGCACTGCATGAGCGCTCTGAAAATCCCCATAAGGCCTTTAACACCAAAGCAGCCGCTCCAGTTCATGGCAGAATCTGCACTCAATGCCCCGTATTCTGGTGTCATAAACGAAGACGACTGGCTTGCGTTTGCTAGGCAAAGCAAGTTGGTGCGGAAGACGAGTTATCTAAAGCAAAAAGGGGACAAGGTTTGTGGTCCAGAGGACGGTATTCCCGATTGGATTGGAGAAATAGTCGTTGTTAGTGAACGCAGCACGGAGGAAGCCGTGATGGAAATTAAGAGGATTGTAGACAGTTGCAAGGTTCCGATCACCGCTTCAGTCCCTGGTAACGAGCGAGAGTTTTTCTTCCCGGGCAGCAGTCATCCTTTTTCCTAGATGCGTAATAGCCATCAAAGTTTTGACCAACCATTGTGAGACCCCTGCAGAACGTTAGTTTGAAGAAATCCACTGCTCTAGGGCGTCTGGCAAAGGGCGTTCGCTTTTGGACTGCTTTCTTCGCTGCGTTAATATTTTGTTGAGCTGGCAATAGCGTTGTGTCACTGATTGTGTCTATGCTTTAGGAATCTCGAGGTAAAGATACCCTTCATGATGAAGGCATTTTTGTTCGGAGAGAGCAAGGTTAGGCAAAGATGTTCCATGTTTACAATGGTTAGGTATGTAAGAAGTTAATGCATGTTTTGTATGTGTATGTTATTGCTATGCTACTTTTTAACTGCGAGGCAAGTTGTGCAGTCAAATATTCTCGCTATCAGTGAACCAAGGAGGGAGCTCGCTAGCCCTCCTGGATATTCCTTTCCGAACATTTTCGTCCGCATCATTGTTCTTCAGACGAAGAGCGTTATATATATGCTTTCTCTTTTCCTTGGCCTTTTCTCTAGACTTCTTCATCCGCTTCCGAATCACCGGCGCACTTCGCAAAACTTGCCCGTCAAACCGATAATCTGACCGTACAATCATTTCAACAAGTTTCGGCACCAAGTTGACAACTTCAGCAACCGAAGAGGCATTCAATGATGACTTCCCAGTCCCTAGCTTCGATAGCTCAGGGTCTTGGCTTTCTCCAATACCAATCGTTACAAGACGAATTCCTAGCTTCTCCATTTCCATCTTTTCTTTAAAGGCAGTCTTCAACCCTTGCCCACTCGTACCGCCTTTCGTCAGCTCTCCAGCATTTATCAGGACGACTCGGCGTAGTCTTTGAGCGTTCAACAGTTGTGACTGAATATGCTTGTTCGCAGCGGGAGGTATCATTTCATATCTAGACCATTTCAGGGCGAGATGGGCTTCTCTACACATTCCATTCATAGCTGGTGGTACCTCTGTTGCCTGCACAGTCGGCGGCTCTTCAATATCACCCTCACTTATAGTTTGAATATCATTGTTCTTTCCTGGATCATTCACCAAGCTGTCCACTTTTCTTAACGCATTTCCCCACATCTGATCTCCAACTTCATATATGTACATATCGTTAGTGTCCCAGTTGTTCGCATCGCCTTGGAATGAACTCAGAATTCGTCTCCTGACCGCATCGAGATCCCTGTCAAGCTCTGAAACCACCACCGAATCATAAGCATATTCCACAAAACCCATACGAGATCCATCATGAACTTGCTTCTGCACATTGTCAATTACACCACCAGGAGTGGAAAGAATTTCCTTCATTCTCCGGTAATCTCTCCATGAAAGAGCTCCAGACGCATCGAAAACAAACAAAAGATCAAGTCTAGGTTTCTCACTCACAACAGCTCCCCTTTTTCCGCGATGTGCAAGCTCTGCCCCTAGTCCTGAACTTGATCGCTCCTGGGACGAGGACGACGCAGATAAAGACGGAAAAGACGGAGAATCAGAAGATTGGGCAGATGTTGAAGAAGCGTCGGATCCCGCAGAGTCAGGAGACAACTGGCTCAGTGCCAAGCACATCCCAGGAACAGCTAGCCTTGTTATCACTTGTGGAGGACGTACACGAGCCCCCCCAGGCTTCAGAAGACCAGCAAATTGCCCCCCTACTGCAGCAGCCGCTTCCTGTCCCATTTCCACAATTGACTCAGAAAGTTCAGATGCACTGCGCCATACATGAGTCCATGGTGAGTCATCATCACCGTCATCATCATCTGTTTCAAAGCTAACCCTGCTGGACATTAGTATACCCTCGTTGTTTGAGCTCCCTGACGGTGATGAAACCAGAACCTTTCCTAGGTCAGGAAATACTGCACACGATCTATAAACCACGACACCGACGACCAAAACGAAAACAAGTGACCCTATTGCTATGCCACTCATACCACCAATACCTCCTGGGAAGGATCCTCCACCTCGAGAAGTATCCGCGCTTGAGTCGACATTTCCGCTATCACCCCCAACAACGGGAGAAATGGGACGTGGAGAACTACTGTCATCATTGCTTGGCGCGTCAACAGGATTAATAACAGAGGCAGTTTCGTTAGGTGAAGGACTCACTGAGGGTACCCATGGTTCAAAGCTAGGAAAAGTTGTGGTCGGTGACTCTTCTTCGACAGATGGGCTTTGTCGGAGTACAGGGGATGGCAATACGCTTGGACTCACGACACTTGAACTGGGAATTCCGTTCATACTCGTCGAGGGGCTGGACCCCGAAAATTGCCCTGTCTCAACGTCATCACTTGATTCCGGTGACAAAGGAATTGGACCAGTCCCATCTAGACCAAGACTAGGGGAAGCAGATCCCCTGAAATCATTTGAGCTTGGTGAGACACTGTTACTTAGTTCCAGATTAGGTGATGGCAGCGAACTTGGGGATACAAAAGACCCTGAGGCACTGACCGACACCAAGAGATTGCTGGGGCTCGTCAACACATCTGGGCTTGTTCTTACGCTACTAGTTGGTTCCACACTAGGGCTGGCAACATCTCCAGATACACTTGAAAGAGCAAAGCTTGGGGACGCACTTAACGATTCGCTTACACTTCCAAACGAAGGTGATCCACTGCTGAAACTTGCCGACACGGATACACTAGGGGAAACAAGAGACCCTGAAACTGTTCCAAACGACGGAGACGGGGAGAAGAGAATATCCGAGAACGAAGAACTCGGTGATATAAGAGACCCTGATACGCCTGGAGATAGGGGAGTTTCACCAAAACTCACTGACACCCCAGAACTCAGACTAGCGTTGTTACTTGGTTCTACAGTTGGACTGGCCACCACTCCTGATCCGCTTGAAGTTGAGATGCTCGGCGAAAACCCTATTTGCGCCGCAATGCTTCCAAGAGAAGGAGATATACTTCCGAAACTACCTGACAAGGACGGCCTGGATGAAACAAAAGAACTTGGACCAGCAAGAGTGTTCAAGGATCCGCTCGGACTGACTGTTGGGCTCAAAAATGAGAAGCTTGGTGATACTGGAGGCCCAGAGATAAGCCCGAACGACAGAGAAGGAGATTCAAGACCATTCGAGAACACAGAACTTGGTGATATGAGAGACCCTGACATTGCGGCAGACACCAGCGAGCTGCTCGGACTAGTTAGCGCACTGGGGCTTGTCAGTGCACTTGCACTTAGTTCCACAGTCGGGCTGGGAACTACCCCTGATGCGCTTACCTGAGCAAAGCTTGGCGAAGAGCTCAAGCTTCCTGACTCACTTCCAAACGAAGGCGATGCCGAACTGAAACTTCCTGATCCGGATAAGTTCGGAGACACAACGGATCCAGACTCTATACTAAATGAAGGAAAGGGGGAGAGTAGACCAGCCGATGGAGAGGAGCTCGGTACTATGAGAGATTCTGACCCACCGCTCACCGTTCTAGACGCAATAGGACTCAGCACGGGACTAAGACCTGGTGCGGAAAGCAAGGAGCTTGGTGATGGGGCAGGTACTGAAACACTTCCCAATGATGGAGACGTTGAGGTCAAATCGTTCGGAAACGACGCACTGGGCGGCAGCAAAGAACCAGAGACGGCAGCAGAACCAAGCGTCCCACTAGGGCTTCCAAGCGATGGAGACGGAGAGGCTAACCCGTTCGAAAACAAAGAACTCGATGGAACCACGGATTCAGACGTAACCATGGAGCCCAATGCAGCCGATGCGGAGAAGCTCGGGGACCCAAGAGACCCTGACACAAGTCCAAACGACGGTGAGATAGACGCGAAACCAATCGACAACGAAACACTCGGGGGGCTCGGTGAACCTAACCCTCCAGCAGCGCCAACATTTGTTGACGCCTGAGGGCTAAGCCCAGTGCTACCACTGGGCTCGGCAGACAGACTGGGAATAGCTCCAGAGCCACTTATTCCAGAAAAGCTTAGAGAAGGAATTGTGCCCAACGTCATGCTGGCCGAAGCAGCAGAAGATAGAGTGCTTGACAATGCCGATGATCCCGAAGTCCCAGGAGATATCGATGAGCCGCTTACACCCAAGGACACACTCGGGCTTATGCTCGCACTACCAAATGGTTCCACGGTAGGGCTGGGAACCACTCCAGATGCGCTTGACTGGGAGAAGCTTGGGGAGGAACTTATGTCTCCTAACACACTTCCAAACGACGGCGATCCAGTATTGAAACTTCCTGACCCTGTTACGCTCGGAGAGGCAAGAGATCCAGAAACAACTTCAATGGACGGAGACGGAGACAGTGGACCGGGCGATAGCGAAAAGCTTTGTGAAACAAGAGACCCTGACAAAGGAGGAGATACCACGGGCTCTGACGTTTGGCTGAGAATAACCCCCAATCCATTTGACAGAGAGGGGTTCGGGAAGAAACTTACTTGCCCTGTTGTGCTTCCAAGCGACGGCGATATACTGTCAGCACCATTCGATGGAGATCCCAATGCGCCAGGAGAACTACTACCAGAAGTCTGCAGTTCCCCATTGATTAAACCGAAAGTAGCACTTGGTTGAACTGAGGGTCCTTGGGAGGCTAACGATTCCGATGGACTAATGGAGCTTGAGGTCGCTCCCAGTGAGAAAGAGACGATTGGATCCGGGCTGGAGCCAGGGCTTTGCTCGACAGTTGCGCTAGGAACTAAGCCTGAGCCTGCTTCATTGCTTGCCGAAGTGCTCAGAGACACACTTGTTTCAGCTGATGGACTTGTAATCGACCCAGATCCAGGTGACACGCTGGAGCCAGGAACAGAAGCAGAGCTAATGGAAAGGGAGCTCAAACTCGGAGAAACACTTGCGCCCAGTAAAGAATCCGAGAACGCAATTCCTGACGACACCGGACGTGAGCTCGGGAGCAAACTAACAGTCGAGATCAAACTCGTACTCGGAATTGCGCTTGTTACCAATGATGGGCCTGTGCCTTGCAGAACATTCGCACTCGATATCACGGCCATACTCGGTACAACTCCTTGGATTGATGGACTAGGGAAAACGCCCATCTGGGGTGTCATGTTCAAACTTTGATCCATACTGGCCATTGGAGAGGGAATAGGGCTCGGGGAAACGTCTGCACTCGGGAAAACGCTTAGATTAGGTAGTCCATTTCCGCTTATTGTGGCCACAGGCGTTGAACCAATAATTGAACTTGGCGACGTACTCCCTCCAGGTTGAGAGCTTTCGACAGTGGCAGTGCTTGGACTCGGCAGAACGCTTGAACTCGAAAAGCTGCTCACACTCGGTGCTTCACTCTGGCCAAAATTAGGAAGCAACCGTGAACTCGACGACGGGCTCACACCAGGTAGAGAGCTCTCCACAGCGAAAGAGCTTGGACTCGTTGCAAGACTTGGCAGGATGTTCATGCTCGTTGTAGCACTCTCTACTGCCGATAGACTCAAGCTCGGAAGGACGCTTCCGCTCGGCGGAGTGTTGGTGAGAGGCACTGAACTTGCATCAACAACAATGCTTGAG
Organism: Gracilaria gracilis; assembly: GCA_030374805.1. Classification (NCBI taxonomy): domain Eukaryota; phylum Rhodophyta; class Florideophyceae; order Gracilariales; family Gracilariaceae; genus Gracilaria; species Gracilaria gracilis. The sequence continues at coordinate 829,632 of JARGSG010000011.1, read as the reverse complement.
CCTAGCAAACTGCTCGCACTAGGAGAGGAACTCTCACCTCCTAACGGATCTGAGGTCCCTGCCAACGACGGATTTGACCCCTGTATACCACTCACGCTCGGTAGAATGCTAATACTCGGCGTAACAATTTGTGTCGATGACGGGCTGAAGCTCGGTACAACACTCTCGCTTGGAGCACTGTTACCACTTGGTGCAACAATCACAGACGACGACGGACTAGAACTCGGTACATCACTTATGCTCGGGAAGCCGTTAACACTCGGTGTAGTAGTCCCCGCAAACGACGGATTTGAGCCCGGTATAGCACTCACACTTGGTAGACTGCTCGCACTCGGTGTAACAATATTTGACGATGCCGGGCTAAGACTCGGTACAGCAATCACGCTTGGTGCACTGTTATCACTCTGTGCGACAATAAAAGACGACGACGGGCTAGAACTCGGTACATCACTTATGCCTGGGAAGCCGCTAACACTCGGTGTAATAGTAATAGTCCCTACCAATGACGGATTTGAGCCCGGTAGAGCACTCACACTTGGTGCACTGATACCACTTGGTGCAACAATCACAGACGACGACGGACTTGGACTCGGTACATCACTCATGCTCGGGGAGCCGTTAACACTCGGTGTAATAGTCCCTGCCAATGACGGATTTGAGCCCGGTATAGCACTCACACCTGGTAGACTGCTCGCACTCGGTGTAACAATATTTGACGATGCCAGGCTGAAGCTCGGTACAACACTCTCGCTTGGGGCACTGTTACCACTTGGTGCAACAATCACGGACGACGACGGGCTAGAACTCGGTACATCACTTGTGCTCGGAAACCCGGTAGCAATCGGTGTAATAGTCCCTGCCAATGACGGATTTGAGCTCGGTATAGCACTCACACTTAGTGCACTGTTACCACTTGGTGCAACAATCACAGACGACGACGGACTCGAACTCGGTACATCACTTATGCTCGGGAAGCCGTTAACACTCGGTGTCATAATCCCTGCCAATGACGGATTTGAGCCCGGTATAGCACTCACACCTGGTAGACTGCTCGCACTCGGTGTAACAATATTTGACGATGCCGGGCTGAAGCTCGGTACAGCACTCTCGCTTGGAGCACTGTTACCACTTGGTGCAACAATCACGGACGACGACGGACTAGAACTCGGTACATCACTTGTGCTCGGAAACCCGCTAGCACTCGGTGTAATAGTCCCTACCAATGACGGATTTGAGCCCGGTATAGCACTCACACTTGGTGAACTGTTACCACTTGGTGCAACAATCACAGACGACGACGGACTTGAACTCGGTACATCACTCATGCTCGGGGAGCCGTTAACACTCGGTGTCATAATCCCTGCAAACGACGGATTTGAGCCAGGAATAGCACTTACACCTGGTAGACTGCTCGCACTCGGTGTAACAATATTTGACGATGCCGGGCTGAAGCTCGGTACAACACTCTCGCTTGGAGCACTGTTACCACTTGGTGCAACAATCACAGACGACGACGGACTAGAACTCGGTACATCACTTGTGCTCGGGAAGCCGCTAGCACTCGGTGTAATAGTCCCTACCAATGACGGATTTGAGCCCGGTAGTGCACTCACACTTGGAGCACTGTTACCACTTGGTGCAACAGTCACAGACGACGACGGACTAGAACTCGGTACATCACTTATGCTCGGAAAGCCGTTAACACTCGGTGTAATAGTCTCTGCCAATGACGGATTTGAGCCCGGTATAGCACTCACGCTCGGTAGACTGCTCGCACTCGGTGTAACAATCTGTGAGGATGCCGGGCTGAAGCTCGGTACAACACTCTCGCTTGGAGCACTGTTACCACTTGGTGCAACAATCACAGACGACGACAGACTAGAACTCGGTACATCACTTATGCTCGGGAAGCCGTTAACACTCGGTGTCATAATCCCTGCCAATGACGGATTTGAGCCCGGTATAGCACTCACACCTGGTAGACTGCTCGCACTCGGTGTAACAATATTTGACGATGCCGGGCTGAAGCTCGGTACAGCACTCTCGCTTGGAGCACTGTTACCACTTGGTGCAACAATCACGGACGACGACGGACTAGAACTCGGTACATCACTTGTGCTCGGAAACCCGCTAGCACTCGGTGTAATAGTCCCTACCAATGACGGATTTGAGCCCGGTATAGCACTCACACTTGGTGAACTGTTACCACTTGGTGCAACAGTCACAGACGACGACGGACTTGAACTCGGTACATCACTCATGCTCGGGGAGCCGTTAACACTCGGTGTCATAATCCCTGCAAACGACGGATTTGAGCCAGGAATAGCACTTACACCTGGTAGACTGCTCGCACTCGGTGTAACAATATTTGACGATGCCGGGCTGAAGCTCGGTACAACACTCTCGCTTGGAGCACTGTTACCACTTGGTGCAACAATCACAGACGACGACGGACTAGAACTCGGTACATCACTTGTGCTCGGGAAGCCGCTAGCACTCGGTGTAATAGTCCCTACCAATGACGGATTTGAGCCCGGTAGTGCACTCACACTTGGAGCACTGTTACCACTTGGTGCAACAGTCACAGACGACGACGGACTAGAACTCGGTACATCACTTATGCTCGGAAAGCCGTTAACACTCGGTGTAATAGTCTCTGCCAATGACGGATTTGAGCCCGGTATAGCACTCACGCTCGGTAGACTGCTCGCACTCGGTGTAACAATCTGTGAGGATGCCGGGCTGAAGCTCGGTACAACACTCTCGCTTGGAGCACTGTTACCACTTGGTGCAACAATCACAGACGACGACAGACTAGAACTCGGTACATCACTTATGCTCGGGAAGCCGTTAACACTCGGTGTCATAATCCCTGCCAATGACGGATTTGAGCCCGGTATAGCACTCACACCTGGTAGACTGCTCGCACTCGGTGTAACAATATTTGACGATGCCGGGCTGAAGCTCGGTACAGCACTCTCGCTTGGAGCACTGTTACCACTTGGTGCAACAATCACGGACGACGACGGACTAGAACTCGGTACATCACTTGTGCTCGGAAACCCGCTAGCACTCGGTGTAATAGTCCCTACCAATGACGGATTTGAGCCCGGTATAGCACTCACACTTGGTGAACTGTTACCACTTGGTGCAACAGTCACAGACGACGACGGACTTGAACTCGGTACATCACTCATGCTCGGGGAGCCGTTAACACTCGGTGTCATAATCCCTGCAAACGACGGATTTGAGCCAGGAATAGCACTTACACCTGGTAGACTGCTCGCACTCGGTGTAACAATATTTGACGATGCCGGGCTGAAGCTCGGTACAACACTCTCGCTTGGAGCACTGTTACCACTTGGTGCAACAATCACAGACGACGACGGACTAGAACTCGGTACATCACTTGTGCTCGGGAAGCCGCTAGCACTCGGTGTAATAGTCCCTACCAATGACGGATTTGAGCCCGGTAGTGCACTCACACTTGGAGCACTGTTACCACTTGGTGCAACAGTCACAGACGACGACGGACTAGAACTCGGTACATCACTTATGCTCGGAAAGCCGTTAACACTCGGTGTAATAGTCTCTGCCAATGACGGATTTGAGCCCGGTATAGCACTCACGCTCGGTAGACTGCTCGCACTCGGTGTAACAATCTGTGAGGATGCCGGGCTGAAGCTCGGTACAACACTCTCGCTTGGAGCACTGTTACCACTTGGTGCAACAATCACAGACGACGACAGACTAGAACTCGGTACATCACTTATGCTCGGGAAGCCGTTAACACTCGGTGTAGTAGTCCCCGCAAACGACGGATTTGAGCCCGGTATAGCACTCGCACTTGGTGAACTGTTACCACTTGGTGCAACAATCACGGACGACGACGGACTTGAACTCGGTACATCACTCATGCTCGGAAAGCCGTTAACACTCGGTGTAATAGTCCCTGCCAATGACGGATTTGAGCCCGGTAGTGCACTCACACTTGGTGAACTGTTACCACTTGGTGCAACAATCACAGACGACGACGGACTAGAACTCGGTACATCACTCATGCTCGGGGAGCCGTTAACACTCGGTGTAATAATCCCTGCAAACGACGGATTTGCGCCCGGTATAGCACTCACACTTGGTAGACTGCTCGCACTCGGTATAACAATCTGTGAGGATGCCGGGCTGAAGCTCGGTACAACACTCTCGCTTGGAGCACTGTTACCACTTGGTGCAACAATCACAGACGACGACGGACTAGAACTCGGTACATCACTTACGCTCGGAAAGCCGTTAACACTCGGTGTAATAGTCCCTGCCAACGGCGGATTTGACCCAGTTATAGCACTCACGCTCGGTAGACTGCTAATACTCGGCGTAGCAATCTGTGTCAATGACGGGCTGAAGCTAGGTACAACATTCTCGCTTGGTGCACTGTTACCGCTTGGTGTAGTAAACTCTGCGGACGACGGACTTGGTGCTGCACTCGAGCTCGGTAAAGCATTCAAGCTCGGCGCACTGCTCACACTTGGCGCAGCACTCTCTGCAGGCGCAGAATTAGAACTAGGTGAAGAGCTTGGTACATTTGCAAGAGTCGGGGTAACACTTTCGACAGCAGACGGACTTGTATTTGTTAAACCACTCGCACTCGTCACAGAACTCAAGCTCGGTACGCTGTTAACGCTCGGTGAAGAAGTATCCCCCAGTGGTGAACTTGAACTTGGTATTGCACTTGAGCTGGGCAAGCTGTTCACAGTAGGTGTAGCACTCGCTGCGGGCGAAATACTTGAACCAGGTGTAGCACTTCCTACTGAGGTCGGTAGAGTATTCTCGCTTGCTGACCCATTCTCACCAGGTATCGCATTCGTCGACAGTACCGGGCTCAAGCTGGCTGCTAAGCTTGTAACCGGCGATCCACTTGCAGTTGTTACCGTGCTTGCCAGCACAGACGGGCTTGAGCTCAATACCAAGCTCAGGCTCGGGAATCCGCTTGCACTTGGTGGAGAGCTCGTCGACAATAACGGACTTAAATTCAACACAGCACTTGCACTTGGAGACGTGCTCACACTTGATACGAAACTCATCGACAATGACGGGCTTGTACTAGGTACCAAGCTTGTACTCGATGATACACTCTGGCTGGGAAGAGAACTCACCGGCAGTGACAGGCCCGAGCTCGGCATCGCGCTCACACTCGGCGGTACACTCTGACTCAGGAGCGAGCTCATCGACAGTGACGAGTTTGGGCTCGGGAATACGATCGCACTCGGTGACACATTTTGGCTCGGAAAAGAGTTCATCGACACGCTGGCACTTGGTGAAACATTTTGGCTTGGTAGAGAACTCATCGACAGTAATGGGCTTGGACTCTGTGCGGCACTCACACTCGCCGACATACTCAAGCTTGGTACGGAACTCATAGACGATGACGGGTTTGAGCTCGGTACTGCACTCACACTCGGTGGCACACTCTGACTAGGGACAGAACTCATCGATAACGACGGACTTGAGTTCGGTACCACGCTCACACCTGGTGATACACTCTGACTCAGAAGAGAGCTGATTGAAAGCGACGGGCTTGAGCTCGATACCGCGCTCACACTCGGTGGCGCGCTCTGACTCGGGAGAGAACTCATCGACAGTGATGGGCTTGAGCTCGGTACCGCGTTCACACTCGGTGGCGCACTCTGACTCGGGAGAGAACTCATCGACAGTGATGGACTTGAGCTCGGTACCACGCTCACACTCGCTGATACACTTTGACTTGGGACAGAACTCACCGATAACGACGGGCTTGAGCTCAATACCGCGCTCACACTCGGTGATACACTCTGACTCGGGAGAGAACTCATGGACAGTGATGGGCTTGAGCTCGATACCACGCTCACACTCGGTGGCATACTCTGACTCGGAAGAGAGCTCATCGATAACGACGGACTTGAGTTCGGTACTGTACTCCCACTCGGTGATACACTCTGACTCGGAAGAGAGCTTATGGATAGCGACGGGCTTGAGCTCGATACCGCGCTCACACTCGGTGATACACTCTGACTCGGGAGAGAACTCATCGACAATGATGGGCTTGAGCTCGGTACCACGCTCACACTCGCTGATACACTCTGACTTGGGACAGAATTCATCGATAACGACGGACTTGAGCTCGGTACTGTACTCCCACTCGGTGATACACTCTGACTCGGAAGAGAGCTTATGGATAGCGACGGGCTTGAGCTCGATACCGCGCTCACACTCGGTGGCGCACTCTGACTTGGGAGAGAACTCATCGACAGTGATGGACTTGAGCTCGGTACCACGCTCACACTCGCTGATACACTCTGACTTGGTACAGAACTCATCGATAACGACGGGCTTGAGCTCAATACCGCACTCACACTCGCCGACATACTCAAGCCTGGTACGGAATTCATGGACGATGAAGGGCTGGAGCTCGGTACCGCACTAACACTCGGTGGCATACTCTGACTCGGAAGAGAGCTCATCGACAACGACGGACTTGAGCTCGGTACTGTACTCCCACTCGGTAATACACTCGGAAGAGAACTGATTGATGGCGACGGGCTTGAGCTCGGTACCACGCTCACACTCGGTGACGCACTCTGACTAGGGACAGAACTCATCGACAGTAATGGGCTTGAGCTCGATACCGCGCTCACACCCGGTGATACACTCTGACTCGGGAGAGAACTCATCGACAGTGATGGACTTGAGCTCGATACCACGTTCACACTCGGTGGCGCACTCTGACTCGGGAGAGAACTCATCGACAATGATGGGCTTGAGCTCGGTACCACGCTCACACTCGCTGATACACTCTGACTTGGGACAGAACTCATCGATAACGACGGGCTTGAGCTCAATACCACACTCACACTCGCCGACATACTCAAGCTTGGTACGGAACTCATGGACGATGAAGGGCTGGAGCTCGGTACCGCACTCACACTCGGTGGCATACTCTGACTGGGAAGAGAGCTCATCGATAACGACGGACTTGAGCTCGGTACTATGCTCCCACTCGGTGATACACTCTGACTCGGAAGAGAGCTGATGGATAGCGACGGGCTTGAGCTCGATACTGCGCTCACACTCGGTGGCGCACTCTGACTTGGGAGAGAACTCATCGACAGTGATGGACTTGAGCTCGGTACCGCGTTCACACTCGGTGGCGCACTCTGACTCGGGAGAGAACTCATCGACAATGATGGGCTTGAGCTCGGTACCACGCTCAAACTCGGGAGAGAACTCATCGACAGTGATGGGCTAGATGCGGCACTCACACTCGCCGACATACTCAAGCTTGGCACGGAACTCATGGACAATGACGGGCTGGAGCTCGGTAGCACGCTCGCACTTGGTGAAACATTCTGACTAGGAACGGAGCTCATCGATGATGACGGGCTCGAACTAGATACCACGCTCGAACTCGGTGAAACACTCTGACTCGGGACAGAGCTCATCGACGATGATGGGCTTGAGCTAGGAAAAACGCTCTCACTCGGTGATACACTTAAGCTTGGTACGGAACTCATCGACAATGACGGGTTTGGGCTCGGGCTCGGTACCGCGCTCGCACTCGGTGGCACACTCTGACTCGGAAGAGAGCTCATCGACATTGACGGACTTGAGCTAGGTACCACGCTCGAACTCGGTGAAACACTCTGACTCGGGACAGAGCTCATCGACGATGATGGGCTTGAGTTAGGAAAAACGCTCTCACTCGGTGATACACTTAAGCTTGGTACAGAACTCATCGACAATGACGGGTTTGGGCTCGGGCTCGGTACCGCGCTCACACTCGGTGGTACACTCTGGCTCGGCAACACGCTTGCACTTGGTGAAACACTCTGGCTCGGAAGAGAGCTCATCGACATTGACGGGCTTGAGCTAGGAAAAACGCTCTCACTCGGTGATACACTTGAGCTTGGTACGGAACTCATCGACAATGACGGGTTTGGGCTCGGTACCGCGCTCACACTCGGTGGTACACTCTGGCTTGGCAACACGCTTGCACTTGGTGAAACACTCTGGCTCGGAAGAGAGCTCATCGATAACGACGGACTTGAACTCGGTACCACGCTTGCACTCGGTGAAACACTCTGACTCGGGAGAGAGCTCATCGACAATGACGGGCTTGAAGTTGGTAACAAGCTCGCACTCAGTGATACACTCAAACTTGGTACGGAACTCAGCGAAAGTGATGGGGTTGGGCTCGGTACCGCGCTCACACTCGGTGGTACACTCTGGCTCGGAAGAGAGCTTATCGACGATGACGGGCTCGAGCTCGGCGGCACGCTCGAACTTGGCGACATGCTAATGCTCGGTATAGAACTCTCAGTAGTTGATGGACTCGCGCTCGGTAAGTTACTCGTTGCCGATGAAACACTCGGACTCGGAACTGCACTCATGGTAGGTAACAGGCTTAGGCTTGGTACAACGGCTTCACCCGGTGACGTGCTGGGACTAGGTAGAGCGCTTCCAAGAGATGGCGGAGTCGGACTTGGTAGCACGCTGTTACTGGTTGAGCTGCTCAAGCTAGGAAATGCACTTGCACTCGACGACGGAATAGAACTCGGTGCAACGCTAATGCTCGCAGAGGAACTCATTGTCATTGACGGAGTTGTGCTTGGTAGAGCGCTGACACTCGGAGATGCACTGAAGCTTGGAGCGACGCTCTCAGGTAGTGCCTGACTAGGGATTTCCAATGGAGCCGTGCTCGGTGAGGAGGATAGACTCGGTGCCGAACTAGGGATTGCTGAAGGACTTGAACTCGGTAGGCCACTAACGCTTGGCGAATTGCTCACACTCGGAACAGCAATACTCGTGGGTGATGGGTTCGGAATTGGCAGAACGCTTATACTGGGAGATGAGCTTAGGCTCGGCGCAGCACTGGCAGCCGGTGAAGGGCTTGCACTCGGTAGAACGCTCACACTTGGTGAGTTGCTCAAACTTGGAATCGCACTTGCAACCGGTGATATACTCCGACTCGGTAGAATGATCGTACTCGGGGACGAGCTCAAACTCGGTGCGACATTGAGAATAGGAGAGGAGCTCGGCAGGGGTAGCGGGAACGAACTTGGCGACGAGCTTGTGCTTGGCAGGACAATAGAGGAAGCCGTAGAACTCATACTCGGGTTTGGTTGCATGCTAGAGCTCGGAGATGAACTCAAGCTTGGCAGCGCACTTGTGCTTGGCGAGGTGCTTTGACTCGGCAAAACCACTGGGCTGGGTGACCCACTGACTGATAGAGCCACTGTCGGGATCACGAAAGTTGGAGCAAATGCACTTGATGGCGACGCAAAAGCTTGTGCCAAAGAGGGGCTTGGTGGCACCAACAAACTTGCTGATGCACTCAGTCCGGCTTGTACACCAGTTGCAGGCCCACCAGCATTCGGTATCGTACTAGCGCCAGCGAAGGCATTTTCGTTTGACACACCTATAGGACTTGACAGTGCACCATTGATGGCGGCCAGACCTGCGTTAGAAACAAAACTTCCGTTCCCCTGCACGGCCTGTAGTGCAGTAGACGGCACCGGAGGGAGCCCCGCACCCGCTTGAAAGGTCGATGGTACTGCCAAGGGCGAAAATGGCGAAGGATTAAACTGTGCGCTTATGAAGGGGCTCAGTAGTGGGTTCGAAGTCGACAGTCCAGGACTAGCGTTCACATTAGTACCAAAGCCGGAGGTGGTTGGAGACGGTGAAGAAATTCCCAGAAGACCAACAAGAAAGATCGAACCAGTTGCAGATGGAGTTGGAAACACAGCCGCGCCTGGCAATGCACCTGCGCCACCAGCGACGGGGGCGGGACTTGGACCAAAAGACTGTATGCCAACGCCAGAAGCGATGAAGGACAACAGAGGGGATGTCCCAACGTTGGCTGGTGAAGGGCTTCCCGCAGCGTTGAACCCGACGCCAGAAACAGGCGGAATAGCGGCAGACGGAGACAGTACGGTGCTCGGAATCGGCGACTGTGCCGTCGGGAAAGTTTGCGGTGACTGCGCGCCAAATTGTCTTTGAACTGCTGCCGATAGGCGAGAGCGCACTCGAAGGGGATTTACATGGGTGAGCTGAGGTAGATTGCTCGGTGCGCGCGGTTCATTCACGTGCGAGCGCGATTCGGGTGGGCCGGCAGATGAATCAGAGCGCGATGATTGATGTATTGGCGGTTGGTTGTGCGCTTCAGGCTGCGGATTCGGCAAGATACGCAGGCGGCGAAGAGTGTGTTTGACATGTACAACGGGTGATATAGACAAGAGATAGCGGATGGAAGGGGAGATTAAAGCGCGGCACGAGGTGTGAAGACGCGATACAGAGGAAGGTGGAAGGAGCGGGGATGGTGGGGTGGCATCGGAGCGCGTTGAGGGGTTGCGTGACAGTGAGTTAGGGTGGTTATTAGAGTTGGAAGGGAGGCCCAAAAACGAGGAGACGGTGTCGATGAAAGAGAAGTTAGAGCATGGCGATGGGGAGTGCTCAGGCGAGCAAGGAAGGTATCGGGCGGAGGTAGGTGAAGAAGTTAAACAGAACGAAAAGGCTACGCAGGTCAAAACGGCGCGGACAAAGGACGGGCGGGAGACAAGCATGGCGATGGGCGAGCGGAACGAGAAGGGTGTGGGGGAGCACGCCCGCAGCGAGAGGCGAAATGCTACGGAACTCGCAGACGAGCGGCACGCGATGGCATGAAGGAGGAAGGCGACGGAGGAGCGGGGCGGAGGCGTTCACCCGGCGGAAAGCATGTATCGCGGCGATGGGCGCTGCGTTTGATATCTCTGCACGTCGCTGTGACGGCCTCCCAAGCCATGCGATCTATGGCTCAAAACGACGAAATTACAGTAGTGACGGGAGCCCACTCCCCCAACTGAATGGCATGACGACGCTGCGCTTCGATGACGCAAAATGTGCTGCGGCGCGATACACTCTGGTAGCCGCGGCCGCCGCTGTGGCGCGCGGCTATTGCGTTCGCGCGCAATTCAGCGCCGCGCCGTGTCATCTACCGTTGAATTTTCTCGACCCCAAGTTGGCCGGCACGTGTTGCCCACATAGTTGCCCACCTCCCTTGGGGCCATTCCCTCATCGCCGTCCGTTTATTTGTTGATCCCCGTGCGCACTCTCTCTCGAAACCCTTGACATGGAGCTATCATGAACATGATGTTCAGCGCTTGTAACCGTCTGTGCCGTCTGTGCCATCTTCGATACTGCCACGCAAGCATGCGCTACCTCACGCCCCAGGCGTGGTATGCGCCCACAAAGCCACTGTCTGTGGATGTGTATGCTCCCAGCCAGTTTATGATACAAAGGTAGAACAGATAGTCGTTCGATCCACCCGACTTGAGACATCAAGGTGGTCGTATCTACGATGCACCATTGGTACGCATATCGCTCGAACGCGTCTGTCAGCACTTGTAGTTGAGCTGCTCGCGCGTCGTTGTTCTTTCTCTGCTTTCTTCCACGTGCGGATTAACAGCGATGCATGGTCACTTCTATTGCCGACTACGCGAGACCGGTCGTGAACTTCATGTAAAGGCCACTATCATACTAGACTACGAAACCTTACGAACAGTTGCCCGTTTACGATGGATGCTGATTTGGTTGCACTTGCTGATGCTATGTAGCTTCATAGTGAGGCAACCACTCTCGAGAACAAGCCCGAACCGTGTGGCGCCCTAGATTTATCTCAGATCTGACCAGGCTTCCATTGACATCACTCAAATATTAAGTTACGGAGTGCACTTAGGAGTTGTGTTACCTCAGCCACAATCGCAAGCAGCTTCACATATGCGGCGCGTGTGTGGACGGCGGCCAGATCATCATCCATCGCGCACACTGCGCACCGGCCTGCGCCGTGAGAGCTGCGCCCCAAAATAACTGCCACCAGGCGGTTACACGTTGAGCTGTTTGGCTGCCATCTGGCGGACATGTACCGACAACAATGCACGCCTCACGTGAGCCGAGTATCTGGGATACTGCGCGCCGCTCCGGCTGGGTAACCTTGCGCCACGACAGCTACCCGCCGCACCCACGTGGCACAAGTTGCTCTTCGTGATCCGCACCGCAATCTCTGAGAGATCATTTGTCCCGCGGACACCCCCGTCGTGCAGCTGCAGCTTTTGTGCTTCGCCGTCCACCTTCACCACAGCGCAGCGATGGCTTCGCTTTCCGCCGGCTTCGTTCAAAGCGGCGCACTTTCGTCGCTTCCAAAGCGCTATGCACCACTGCACGAAAAGCAACCACCACGCTTTCATACCGCGCGAAAGGTGCCGCGTCGCCGCACACAAATGCAAATCCCGCCGCCTAGCCACGAGCAACCGCCTCTTTCTGACTTGGAGAAGGGTCCTCCAGGCTACCAATGGAACCCAGATTACCCCGGAACTCTCAAGCCTGGCTTAGAACCAGACAACTACCCCCTCGAACAAGTGATGAACTCGGGCGTGTACGAGCGCATGGAGTACACTGAGATGGATATTGATGAGAGAGATCCGCGCATTTTCGAGCCGGATGAGGACCTTCTCGAATGGCTCGCCAAGCACGGACGGCTCATTCCGCGCGGCGCCACTGACGACGAGATTGAAACTGAGGCCCAACGTCAAATCAGTGGCATTACAGAAGAAGACTTGGATTTTGGAGACGATGATAGCAGAATGATAGCGTATTATTCGCGTCAGGGGGAAGGATCTGCCTCTGGTTCCGGGCAAGACTTTGGAGGCTTTTCAGAACCTGCGGCCGATGCGGGCTTTGACCTATGAGCACATTATGCGTAACAGACGTAGCGTTTTACTGGAATGATCAAATATTGGTGACGCCCCTTAGTAAAAAAGAAGCAAGCACCGTTGAATAACTAGCGTCCCTTGGAGAATTGCTCCTTGATTCGAGCACCTTCTGCGGCTTCCCTCTTCACCATGGCCGCATAGTCTTCTTCTTCCTCCTTCAGAAGCTCCCGTTCCTCCACCTTATAAGCCGGTTCTTCCTCCTTCTTACGAATGCGAGTGATGTTCTTCTCAGCAGCATCGGGTCCCACGTCCGTAACCTCCTCTTCATAGTCAAGTTCCTTTACGCCTTCCTTCAGTTCCTCGATGTCAATATCAATATCACCAGCGATGGCTGCGGCGGCAACGCCCACAACCGAAAACGCAGCCGCCCGCAACACCGCGCGTCGTGACAGTGGCGCTTGCACCATTGTCATCGGCGCAGCAGCAACCGATGTGCGAGTGCGAGCATTGGAGAAACACGCCGGTAATGTTGGAACAAACGCCATGGCTGTGGTTGTGTGCCGCGCGGTTCTGAGTGCGTCTGACAGCGGTGAGAGAAGGCGTACAGCGGACGAATGACTGCGTGAAGACGGCTGCAGAAGACGGAGTTCGCCAGACGCTCAGGGTTTAGGTACCAACGGTACGTGTAGATATCTTCAGTTCTCGGCGAGATGCTGATGCCACACCGCAATTCGTGGCGCAGATTGCGGTGGCTGCTGGTGTGCAGCTATTTACTCAAAAAATCTCATGAATCTCGAGCACCTCCGTTGCGCTTCAAGCTTGGCAGATGAATCTCTCTCTCTCTCGTTTTTGGCAGATGAATGTACCAACGGTAGCTTACCTGTACGTGTTCTCTCAAAATTTTGCTTCGTTCGTTCGTTCCTCTCATGTTTAGAACCTTAGGTTCTAAACTTTTCGAAGTTCGAACAGCGCCGAGCTCAGTTTTGATCAGTTTGATCCGCAACAGACGAACGTCTAAAGAAAAAGTCGGGTTGTTCTTGCAGAAGGAATATGGGTTCCGAATTGGCGTTTCTTCGTGTCCCATTGATAAGTGGGCTATTTCTAGAAACCACATCTATTCATTTTGAAAGTGGTGACGAGAACTCCGCCCTAACACTAAAGCGAAAGAAAAAACGTGCGAAGGTACGGGTAAGAAAGTTAATTTGTTCCCTGGTAGACCACGGTAAATGTTCAGATATACACTTGACGACTACAGCAAATAACAAGAGAAAGGAACATCAGGTTGTGGCCTTCCGGAGGCAGAACTATCTTCAAGGACAGGACTTATGAAGAATTAGGATGAGCGAATGAAGACTACCTTGAACAAGGTATCTGCAGTTAGTAACACCGTCGTACTGTATATGTTACATATTTGACTTAATTCACACTTTATCCGACGAGCATCTTCATGACATCTGTTCCTCCTCCAGCTTTCATCAAGTTTTCCAGCACTTCGGATTCCTCCATAAGCTCTACAGTTCCTTCCTCTATGTAGCTCTTCAGAGCCACCTGTGCAAAACTGTGATACCACGTGGGCATTGGTATCTCCAACGTCAGACATACCAGACCGATCGCCACAGCAGACGCCACGGACATCACATTCAACTTATTCAGTGTCACCGCCATCGAAAACCTTTCCGATGGTACCGCAAACGCGAATGAGCCACCAATACCACCATGACCAACAGCTCCACGCTTGAGGACTTTTCCAGACTTGTCTATCGTGTCGTACAACATCAAACCAGCCCCCCATTCACGTCTTCCATCACTGCCAAAGGCGTCGCAGGCTTTCTGTTGCAACTTTTCTGTTCGATCCGCAGATATAATCTGCTTCCCGTCTATATGTCCATCGTTACCAATTACTGCATATAGTTTTGCCAAAGCGTTCGCAGTAAAGTGTCCATTGGCAGAAGGGACAAATCCGGCTCGCAAGACGGGATGATTGAAGAAATTTGGGTCGAGCATATACCCAGGAACACGAGATGCTGTATTAGGACCTACGTTAAGGTCGTTTAGCACCTCTCTTGCGTCGTCTTGCGCATTCTTTCCGCCAAGTTTATCTTCTTCTGTTGACTTAGTATCGCCATTCCTCTGGGCCAGCTTGCGTCGTCTAGACTTCGCCCCAGCAACTGCTCGTCCTAACACCCCATCTTGGATATCACTGATTAAGCACGAGGATAATGACGCAACCAGACCTCCAGGCATGTCGCTTAACAGTTCATCAGGCATCGTGCCACAGAAACACTCAGATCCAAGGTTTAGTTTCTTGACCAGTTCTCTGAGATGGTGTTGATATGTCTTTCCTGTAATCTTCATTATCAGCCCAGCAACAAGCCAGCCGAAAGTAAGAGTATGGTACTCCGACTTCGAACCGGGGTCGTGTTCAGGCTTTGCTGTCTCAAAATGCTTGATAATGCCCTCCCAATCATCTCGTATTCGTAACATAGGCATGTCTTCAGGCAATGCATGTGCCAGACCTGCAGAGTGAGACAATATGTGACCCACTGTTGTGGACTGTTTCCCGTTTTGTCCATATTCCGGCCAGTACTTCATCACTAGATCCTCATATTTGACACCGTACTCATCCTGAAGATGTGCAAACAAGATAGATGTGAGTCCTTTGGTGCTACTAAACGAATTGAACACAGTTTCGGTGGTGACTGGATGCGCGTCGTATCGTCCAATCTGTCCGCCGGCAATGTTCAATACAAGCTCTCCATTCTTGTAAGCCGCTACTTGCATACCTATCATCATTTTCTTTTCATACAGCTTGCTGAAAGCCATTTCCAAAACAGCTGCCGCTCGAGTTGCACGGCTAACTCCACCGGCAAACACGGGTTTATAAACAATCTCTTTCATTCTTTCTTCCATTGGGCATGAAGTCATCACAGCATATTCGGCAAACGGTTTCAATGATTCTAAGTAGGAATGACGCACCCCCAAAGAAGATGCAAGCCCTCGCAACATACCCAGAGAACGAAAGAAGAACACTAAATCGCCCGGAAACGAATCAACAGGTGATCGAGATTCGCGCTTTTTCGGCATCGAATCGCCCTCATCAGAAGGTCCTTTCGAGAAAGCTTGATGTACAGGAATTTCTCTAGCTTTTCGCTCTAACTCCTCTTCATTACCCTCATACTTCTTCCTCATCACCGTCTGCTCTTTCATAGATTCGTCCGGTGGGGCAGTCGTTCGGAAGAGGTACTTAATAATGTCCAGCGCAGCGGTGGGATCTGCGCGATTAAGATTCATACCCACTTCAGAGAGCGACTGTACAAGAGAGTAGGAGTCGTTGTCAATTGCCGCAAGGATCATCTTTGCGAAACCCCGACGAATATCGTCTTGCACTCGGACGCATATTCCAAAGTCCAATAAAACTGGTTGCCCTCCTTCTTCAAGTTTGTGAACCAGAAAGTTGCCCGGATGCGGGTCTCCAGAGAACACTGTACCAACAAACAGTTGCAGTCCAAAGCTCCTTGTAATATTACTAATAATGTTATCTCGGTTTACTGAGTATCTGCTCATGGTGTCCGCATCATTAGACCGACACCCGTCAATGTACTCCATTACCAGCAACTTATCGCTTGTCAAATGCACCAAAGGTTCAGGCACATACGCGTGGGCGGCAAGGCCTTCCGGTGCGTCTCCAAGGGTGTTCTTCACATTTTCAAGATTGGCCAGTTCATTGAGAAAGTCGGTCTCCAGCGGAACCATTTCTATCCAGGCGTCAAGAATTGGTCGCATATCATACTTGGGCTCCGCTCCTGCTACCCAAACGAGCAGCCTCTTTAGATCTTCCAGGTCTTGCAAAAGCATGGGACGAATTCCAGGGTGCTGCACTTTGAGCACCACTTTTCGCGCAGACTGTTTAAGCTTGGCAACATGTACCTGAGCAATACTGGCGCTGGCAATTGGAGACTTGGCATCAAATTGTTCAAAGACGTCATCAATAGTTATGGGCCTCGCACGCTCGGATTGGAACTGTTTGCCATGATGCGTCTCCCTCAACTGCTCCGTGACAATGGCCTCAACAAGGGCCGGTGGGGTGGGAGGACAGTCATCGAGACTCTTGGACAGCACAGCACTATATTCCGGTGGCAAAGCGTCAGAACGCGCTGCTATATACTGACAACATTTGATCCATAGCCCTCCGCGAGCTGTGGCTGTGCGCAGGATACGTTGTGCAGCTCGCGTGTTGGCGCGAATCCAAGCTTCGTCAGATTGCTCATCAGTTCTTCGAAAGGTGTGATTGAACAACTGCGTTGTCTTCAGAATGAGATACACCACAGCGGCTGTGGAGAACACATGGGCACGTCTTGGGAGATAGCGGAGGAATGATGGAAGCTGAAATGCCATACGAGTGTTCAAATGATTCTCGAGTGGACAGAACGAAAGTGGGAAAAACGAGCAAAGCGCTTCGGGCGGATGCAGGGCGGATGTCGGTCGGATGTAACGACGCGAAGGCAGAAGGTAGATACAGTACGTTTGCTCGAACGTGGCTGGAGCTTATGAACAAGCGGGGCTGGAGGGAGAAATCAGGTCATTGAGCTCCTGTGTTGAAACAGATTGATAAATATGTAGAGCGTCAAACACGAAGCGACAGCAATGAATCAAAGCAGGATTGCCAGTGATTGCGCGTAGCTTGGAGGTGAGAGAAGCTATACACGGTAGCGTGGTGCGGAACGCGTGAAACAGTTTCGACTTTCTGGGCCGCACCACACCGCAACGGTCGCTCGTGCTCTCCACATTGCGATTGTGTACGTGATAGATATCTACGACCGTATCACCGAGAACGGTGAAACGCTTCAACTAGAAAAGGTTTTGTGGACGGGTGTACATGTATGATGCATTAGTGCAGTACGTGTAACTGTAAGGTTGTGGTTGATGAGCGACGAACTCCGGGAGTGCCACTCCCATCGTGAAGAGTTTAACCTTACCCTTGGTAGAACCTTATCTTACCTGTTGTAACCTTCGTAACCTTGCCCTAGAGGGTAAGTTAACTTACTAACATGCACCCCCTGCGCAGTTGTGGACCTTGTGGAGTCACGTATGATAAAGGGAACTTGTCCGACCTTGTTTGTATCAAAACAACGTCTAGCGGTGCGTTGCCAGAACGGCACCGCAACTGATCGCAAGTGCCCGAGTGTCACCTGTGAGGAAAACCACCAACCAGCGCATCGAACTGTTCCCGTTGTTTGTCAGCTTGCCTGCAGTTCCGCCTGCGCGCTTCTGCATGTCATTCTGACCGCCGTGCATGTGGCGCGGGCTGCATGAACTCGCCACTCTACGTCCGCCAACGTTCCTTTACCATAGAGGCAGTGTGAACAACGCACCATGTCGGGCGTCGAAGTGGTGGGCATTGTGTTGGGCGTGCTCGGACCAATTCAACAGGTGATAGATCTCACTATTCATATTCGTCAACGTCGCTCAGCTCAACGCGGGAACGCCCAACTAGCCCAACAGCTCATCGGCCGTTTGAATCAACGTAAACGCGAACTCTCGCAACTACACGAGCAGATTTCACGCAATGCGCTTGTGCTTCCCCATATCAATGAAGAGCAGTTTCGAAACGAAATGACAATTGTACAGCAACTGTTCGTCGAAATGAGCACTGCTCTAACTCAAATTAATTCACGACTCTCCCTTGGGTCGTGCTTCTCCTGCATATCTCAGTTTTGTACAGCCATGTCAATTACATCTGATTTGGAAGCCATCTCCACCAAACTGCACCAGGCTGAACATATCATAGCCTCAGTGCGTTCCCTTTTTGTGCTCGTGTCTGCAATTGAAACACAAGCTGACAAAATTATGAGACATCAATCCAACAAAATGACCGCACTGCAGCAAAACATTACCGAAAGGTTCGATGACCACACGCTTGCTGTTAATCGACGCCAAGATGTCTTCACCCCGTGCAAATCAAGAGCTTGGATTCCCCTCAATACTGTTTGCGATTTTGACGCTTGTGACGAAGATGGTAAGCCTAACAGTGTACTAACACTCTTAAAGCGTCACGTTTTGTCGCCGGGCACACATGAGGGTTTTATGATGTCCTTACATGGTGAAGGTGGCATTGGGAAAACTACTGTGATCAATGCTCTTTCGTTGCACCCCGAAATTCGATCATATTTTGTAGATGGCATATACACCGTCACCCTTGGCTTGGATGCCACAGAAGCAACTTTTTCACTTGAGCTATGCAAGATTGTACGTCAGTCCGGAGGTGGGCGTTTGGCTAACACACTTCAAACAAAAGAGCTAACGAAAGATGTGTTGAGCGGTGCAGCCGAATGGTTTCGTAACAGACAGTTCTTGCTTCTTGTGGATGATGTGTGGAACATCCCGGGCCAAGGAAAATCAATAATTTATGATCTCTATGACCTTGTGGCAGTTGGCGATCACAGTGCATTTGTGTTTACAACTCGTGACACAGAGTTGGCAACGTTGGCCAAGTCTTACAAGTTAAAGCGATGGGGGCAGCTTTCCTCGCGCAAGTTGCTTCTCAAATTTGCTGGATTTGATGAAGAGCATTCTTGCGACGTGAGCGTGGATAGTATAGTCGATTGTTTGGTTCAAAAATGTCAAGGTTTACCAGTGCTATTGTCTGTGGTTGGAAGGATCATATGTGAGACTATCTCTACTGTTGAAGGCGATTCAAATCTTGTGTGGAAATGGTTCCTGACCCAACAACACAATCTGCTAGAACTTGAAGTGGATCGTTATGGTAGCGTTAAATCAATCTTCCTGTCCGCGCTTAGTGCACTTGACCACTACCACAGAGTTGGAAGATTTCTCTTCAAACTCCACTACTCGTTTGTGGAAATGCATCGGGCGCTTTGTGTAATTCAGAAGCAGGAATGGGCGCCACTGACAATCCTAAGCTTTCTGTGGAAATTAGAAAGCGAAACACATGCTGCCCAGGTCTTGCGACTTTTCGCGTCTGTCGGTTTACTCATCAGCCTATTTAAGGGAGAGGGTGAGAAAACAGTTCAGGGTGCTGCGATGCATGACCTGTTTCTCGACTACGAGAAAAGGGAAGCAGAATATCTTGGAGAGATGACGGACTGGCACCGAAGTGTCGTTGACGGTTATGTTGAGAAATGGAGTCTGACTAACGGCGATGTACATGGATGCCGGGAGTGGTGGTGTGTCAATCCCGACGATGCTTGCTATTTCAGGCAGAACATTGTCCGTCATCTTGGAGAAGCTGGACTAGGGCAAGAGATGCTTACGCTAGTTACCAGGCCGCAATGGATTGAGAAACGAGTAAGAGAAGATGGTTTCATGCTGTATCTCGAAGACATAGATTTTGCAATCGACCGCTCCGAACGAGATAACAGTCTGAGCACGAAGGAAGGCATGAAAACGGTCGAGCTCAAACTTATCAAGAAAGCTTTGCGTTTGAGTTACGATTACATTCATGACATCTGTGAAGGTGATGGTGAGATGTGGTTTCAGTTGCATGCCAGACTGAGTAGCATGGTATTGACGAACAAATCAATTGAGGCGTATGTTAAGTACGTTGCGACACACGCACCGAGACCTTGGTTACAACTTGATGGCGGTTGCCTGACCCCGGCGACAGAAGGAATTGATATGGTCACCTCGTTTGACGCTTCTGTTAGATGCATGAGAATGTCGCTCGATGCCAAGACTTGGGTCGCAGGGGCAAGCGATGGAAAGCTGTACGGGGGAAGCGCAAGTGATGTCATCGAGAATAACATGGAATGCAAGGCACACAGTTCGAGCGTTATTTCTGCCGCCCATAGTACTAATGGTAAACTGGCTGCGTCTGGTTCGAGTGATGGAAGTATTAAGGTATGGGATATGGAACAGGGCAAGTTCTCACTTGTTAAGACCATATGCCACACTGGAGCCGTGAACGGAATCGCGTTTAGTGTGAACAACCAAGTAATTGTTTCATGTGGACAGGACGGAAAGATTTGCTCATGGGATGTAAAGGAGGGACAGGACGACACCTTCCCTCTAAACTGCGCGGAGCGTGCTCATGAAGGCAGTAACGTTCGAGCAATAAGTGTTTTAAACGATCATATTGTTGTTTCGGCTGGCGACGATAAGAAAATCAAGTTTTGGAACTTGAAGGACTTATCTGAAAGAAAAGGAAGTGAAATTATGTGTGAAAGTCGGGTGTTTACGCTAGCCGTAAGCAGTGATGGATGTAAGCTAGCCGCAGGCTTTGAAGATTGCACCGTGCAAGTATGGAAAGTGGATGGCAATGGATTGATGTTAGATTCCGCACAAATCGAAAAAGATGAAAGGGCACGACGAGCTTCAGCTCTAGCTTTTAGCGGGGATGGTGCTCTTTTGGTCATCGGAACAATGAATGGGCTTGTTTATGTTTGGAACTTGAAGACGAAGACCAGAGTGGGAAGGATGCCACAGTGGGGTTCTGCCTCGATAACAGGTGTAGGCTTGATTTTTGTTCATGAAGAGTTATGTTGCATATGGAGTTCTGGTGCGGGTCCGATTCGCATATCTGAAATATCTCGCGATGCGAGCAGTGAAGCGTATGCTACTGTGAGAGGTATTACGGTGTCCAAATCTGGTACCAAAGTTGTTGCGGCGCATGAGGACGGATATGTCGAGATTATTGATATTGCAACTCGCAGGCCAATCTTGGAGCCCTTTGAAGTGAAGCGCTCTCTGTCCGTCGCTGAATTAACGCCAGACGGAAAGAAGCTTGTGTTCGGAGCACATGATGGGTACGTGGGAGTTTGGGATGTTGATAATCGCACCTGTATCCGAGAATGGCGCGAACATACTCGACCAGTGTTGAACATTGCAGTGAGTGAAGATGGTAGGTACCTAGCATCTTCAAGTTCTGATGGTTCTGTTCGTGTATGGGATTTAGAGAACCTTGACATGAAGCCTTCTATTTTAACGGAGGGTAACCCTGCCATGTGGAGCGTGTTTTTCGGTAAGGATTCCGGAAGAGATATGGTCACGGTTTGTGACAATCAGAAGGTTACTCTCTGGCAGGATGGCAAGGAAATTCGATCTCTCACTTCCGACGAAGCCACATTCCGTTTAAATCGATCAGGAGCGTTTCGGACGTTTGGGAAGGGAGTTGATCATTCTGAGGATGATAGGGTTGTGTGCTCTCGCAACCAGTTACTCCTTGTTGACGGTGATGGTACGATCAAGGGACGTTTGGGATCATTTGAACAGAACATGTTACCAAGACACTGGGAGTACTCTTCTAGCACGAAAACTTTTTGTGTTACGGCGCCTTCTGGAGCAGTTGCGTATCTCAAACTGCATGGTTAATTGTACAGCCCTGAAACCAGAAGGGCACAAACTCTCCGCCCCACACGCCGTGATCACTAGATACTGTGATGATGGTGCTTCGGTGGCGTTGCCGCTTCATAAAGTCCGGTGATCTGATATTCGTATAACTCTATCGACGATCTCACACCGACCTCCTGACAGTCATCGCCAACTCCCGAGCACAATCATGCTTGTAAGAGTCAATCAGTTGACATCATTTGGATCTATACAAGCACAGGGTGAATATGTCATTGCAATTGAAGACTGTCGCGTTAACGCTTGTTAAGAACATGGGCGTTCTTGGCAAGCATGATATGCAAATAAAGGCGATCTTGTTGTTATTTCTTCTTCTTTACTAAGGTCAGGCACCCCTTATTCCAAGACGATAGGATGTCTTCTTCTTCTGAAGTGTGGTTTAGTACTCCATAAGAAGACTACTCTACTTACAAATAGGATATCATCTTACAGATATTTCTCCCTCTTGAAGGTCAAAAACTTAGAGGGCCACTACTTAGAACGATCAAGGACTTTTCTGCTCTCTTGTGGAATTGGTATCTCGTCTCGACGAGCTATGTTTGTCGATGGGCATCGAAACAAGACATAATGATAATGACATCGTTCTTGACACCTGTGTGGTAGATAGTTGCGACGAAGCTCCCTGGACGAGCCGTTTTCCTTCCATGTACACGACCTTGTGGGATGCAAAGAGGGCACATGTTTTGTGGAAAACTGAGTCAGCGTTACTTTTGGCTTTTCAAGCTTCGTCTTCCCCATCCAGCAACTCGGAACCAGTGTGCAGGACAATTATTCTCCCAGACTTTGACGGTAAAAGTGCTCCAACATCTGTACCGTTCTTAAGAACAAGCTTGTTGTTTATTGTGACTCCCAATTAGTGAGCCCGTACGTCCACGTAACGCATGTAGATTGTGAGTGTTCCCCAATCATCACCCATGACAAAGAAATTTCTAACGGCAAACGGCTGATAGATACTGCGCACGAGAGGAGTACACGATTGCCAGAGGTTACGCTGGCGCAGTTTGCAACTAAACATGTACCGACGCTACACCCCGTTACTTCATACATGAACGGAAGGGTGACGCGTTGTGAATGTGGGATGGCCGCGAACAAAGACGTTCACGACGTCCTTTTCCGATGCGCTCTAACGAATGCAGCTCGTCGCGATGATTTACCGGTACATAATGTAGGTAATGGCCGTTACGATTTTTTGCATTCTTGAAGAGAGAAAACTACTAAAACTATCTGTCTTCTCGGAATTAGGGGCGGCAGACCACAATAAAGAAAGAAAGAAAGAAGCGTTAGAAAAAATGTGAGGCTTGCGAATTCGTGAAACACGTCCGTGGTTGTTGCGATTCAGTGAAACATCTCCGTAGCCATCGCCACGTCAAGACCTGGATATCACGCCCCAAGATCTTCCCATTCCGATTGCGCCCCATATAGAATCACCTTCCACAACATACAGTATCCCCTTCAGCGCAATGAGCGAAAGGGTCATCAAACTTGGCATCCTGTCAACTGCACAGATCAATAACGAAATTCTTGACAACATTGCCCGTCTAGACGAAGTCGAATGCACCACAATAGCATCCCGCGACTTGAAACGAGCTCAAAAGTATGCCGAAGAACACAACCTCCCACACGCATGTACTTATGAGGAAATCTTAATCGCTCCGGTCGATGCAGTGTACATCCCGCTCCCGACCGCAATTGCCTCGGAATGGGCAGTCCGTTGCGCAAATGCTGGGAAGCACGTCTTAGTCGATAAACCATTTGCATCAACACCCCAGGTGGAGGCTATAAAGGAAGCCTGTGAGCAAGCGCAAGTCATCTTTATGGATGCCACACATTTCGTACATGCTGATCGCACAAAGGAAGTTCGGAAACGGGTTCTTGCTGGGGACATTGGAAGAGTCAAACGGTTGCAGTCCACGTTCTGTATTCCCATCCCGAACATGGCGCAGAATATCCGTTCCAAACCGGAGCTGGAACCGATGACTCTGTGGGGAGATCTTGGCTGGTATGTATCGCGCGCAGCTGTCTCATTTCTTGGTGTCGAGATTACGAAGAATATATTGTCTGTGAATTGTACGAGTAGAATCCTAAAGCGCTTTCCTCAAGCTATTGAGAGTGTTGAAGGGGTTGTGGAGTTCGGTACTGGTGATGAGGACAAAGTATCCTTGTGCTTTGTGACCGATTGCACTTCTTGTATTCTCAATCGCACCACCATCATTGGTGAGAAAGGTTATATTGATGTAAATGGATTTGTTATTCCTCCCCGTCAGTCAAGGAACTTTATATCCATTCGAAACCCCAGGGATTATTCAGTCGACACTGATTATACGTACGAAAGGTCAGTGACAGAGATTGAAGAAGAGGACAACTATCACTGGAGCTTCCCAGCACCTGAACAGATCCATGTTGATGAAGGTGGTCTTCCGCAGCCTGCAAAAATGATCAAGGAATACGTGCGTATGGTTTGCGAAAACGATATAGAAGCATCAGCAAATTGGATGACCGAAACCTTGGTCACCCAACGTATCGTTGATTCTGTGTTTGAGAATGTAAGTGAGCAACTTGGATGGGACAAGTAAGGCTACTGCAAACGGCCTCGAATGCTTCATGTATCGGTCGCAAGAGGTGGTGCACTACTTGGTCATTAAGTCGATGGTCTACAATACTGTATCTCTTTGATATTCCTGAGTACAATCCCGGTAAGTGCTCTTGTGTCTGGGACAAATTCGAGCAAAGTTGCATCCTTTCAGGATCAGCTTTGATAACATGAAGATTCCAGGTTTTCATTGATACCATTTTTTTCGGTACTCGAATGTCAGAGTTTTCATAGTTCTACTCCAGTAGATATGATGACGACTACGATGACGATAGATAATCCTACTTCCCTGTTTCGAACTGTCATCGGGGATGGGCTGCTGCTTGCGCGACAAACCCACCGACCAATGTTGCTTACGACACCTATCGATGGTGACACTGTAGAGCCTACAGTACTTACGTGTACCATTTACACGTACGTTTACACAGTACGTGTACAGTGTAGGCATACAGCCCATGGCTGTTGCCAAAGTGGCCTTACCGTAAGTTACGGCACTAGAAGTGTTGATGAGCAGCATCCGGCGGCAGGATCAGGAGTCTTGCTGGTGCGCACCGCAGAGGAGCACCGTGCAGTGCACGTTGCACTTCCGCCTTAAACCCGCGTTCAACTCTCCCTTCTTCGCCCCAACTTGATCAGTACAACGGTACCATCTCTGAGTCTTCATGCTCCATTGAAGACGCACTATGGCCTCTCGCTATCTCTTCGTATACAACGCCATCATGACCGTAGGCTGGTCTGTAGTGCTCATGCGTCTAGTCCAGGCGCTTGCCACAGGCTCGTCCGTATATAATGGAGTCGATCTCTCACTCAAGATTTTTCAGACTGGTGCACTTCTAGAGGTCGTTCACAGTCTCACGCGTATAATTCGCGCTCCGGTGGCGACCACGGCGCTCCAAGTTGCTTCGCGCCTCATGCTGGTCTGGGGTATAGCTAATCCTGTCGCAGAGGTGCGATCTAGTATCTCGTTCACCACAATGGTGCTTGCATGGTCTCTCACCGAGATCCCGCGATACATGTACTTCACCGCGTCGTCTTTTGCTTCTCATGTTCCATACTGGCTTACATATCTCAGGTATTCAACTTTCCTTCCGCTCTACCCGCTTGGCGCGTCGAGCGAATGGTTGACAACATACGCCGCGCTTCCATATATCCGCGACTCGGAACTGTTCTCATTTTCGATGCCAAACCGCTTTAACTTTGCCTTTGACTACTACATATTTTCTATGATCCTTCTCGTCTTGTACATACCAGGGCTACCTCACATGTACTCCCACATGCTTCGACAACGCAGAAAGTATGTCGTCGCTCCGGCAGCTAAAGTAGCCAAATCTGAATGAATTGTCATCACCAAACTCGTGGCGCTACCTCACCAGCCAGTTTTACACACGTTGTTTTGAACACATGCTTGTCTTTCACCACCAGTTGTACTCTGTCAATTCGTGTCTCCGTTAGGATTAGATGATTGAATATGTTCTTCAATAAGTATAATCAGATTGTCCTTTGTGCCCTTGTCTGGCAATCCATGTGCCCGACAATACAACTGCAAATCCGGTTTCTTCAAATTCCCAAGGGAATGGTCATGGAATCTGTCTACGTATAGTGAGTCGTCACATGCTTGTTTTGCCTCCTCCATGGCTTCCTTCTTCTTTGTGGCTCGTTCGAGGGCTGCTGCAGATTGTTCGGCCGTGCGTTTCACACTCTTCCTTCCGAAGCGTTCGGCCTCTTCGTCTCCGTCGAAGGCTACTCCTGCGTCAAGTTTTTTCAGTTGTTCCATATCAGTCGCAGCTCTACTTTGCATTTCCGCTACTTTTGGGTTGAGCATTTCGTCCTGCGGCTGATAGGTATTCTCAATTCCGGCTGCGTTCTCAAGACCTGTGTAAAATCGTTGCAAATCTGGATTCAGGAAGTTGTTAGGAGAATAGGGCTCTAACTCAAGCTGTTTCACAATCCTTCGGGCAACAGCAACAGGTTCCGATTCATCTAACTCTACAATGAGTTCTTCTTCTTTTGGTTCTACCTTCACCTCTTTTTTCATTCCTTTAATCTCCTTTCGCCATTCCGTGTAGACATCGTCTTTGTATGGGAGATTGTGCAGCTGAAAGCCTCCTGGCAAGGACTTTTCTATATCTTCAGCGAAATCCTCCTTTTGCGGTATGAGTGCAGCAAATCTCATACCAACCCCACTTGATGCGGATAATCGCACGGCAACGATTGCGATGACCTTCCTTCGCAACATACATTTGAGAAGTGTGGCAAAGGCTTGTGTGCTTCCAATGTATTCACTGTCGTCCGGAAACAGAAACGTAGGAGGTCCCATAGTATATTCTGACTTCATCAAATGCGCCTTGCGAAACGCGTAGAGATATATCCCGACTTTACCTAAAGCTTTAGCTTTGGTAACCTCCGCATTGGTGAATCCATGTACTTTGGGCACCGTCACCGGACTTGCATTATTGGCATTCAGAGAATCCCCATTCAACTCATTCTCCCCTGTTGCAATTGAGATTTCTGTCTTGGCGAGCTTGGTGTCCCGAAGGTACGCAGGCGAGAAAGTCTTGCGTATGTCTTCCTGCTTCAAAGTTGTGCCGCCAGAATCGCAAGTGTTGGTAGTTATCTTGAATACGGGCTTCTTTGTTGAAACGGCAATCTCGACCTTTTGCGGTCTTGTAGCTTTCCGAACAAGAGCGTACATCATTACTCCAATTCGATAACTAGAGCCAAGGACAAGCACTGTTCTACGAATGGACCTCTTTGTCATCTCCTTTCTGCGAATCCGACTTCGAAGGTCCTCAAATGAGTGAATGGTAGCAATGGTTACATCACCCTTATCCTGATTGGCATTATCTTCATCTGAATATATTAGGTTGCTGAAGAACTCGGTCATCGTAATCTCGTCGTTTACAGATGAATCGGTGAGCTTACTGGGACTGAGAAGCACATTAGCATAGACTGCGGCGCCCATGTCATGCAGATCTTTTATCTGAGACTCACATTGCTTTCGTATGGCACCACTCCCTCGAGAGGGATCCTCGTCGTTGGTAAACACGAAGACTCTCTTGCGATGAAGGACTGAAAAGCGCGACGCTGACACGGCGGTGAACTGGTGACGAGCAGCCCAAAGAGCTTTGTCAAACTCCGTAGAACTGTTGGGTCCGAAGCAGAAGAGTGGATTCCCCTCAGGAATGGGTGTATTTTCTAGCTCATCGCTGGATAGTTCTAACAAATGATCAGCATCTCCTTTCTCGATGCTCTTGGCCAGTTTCTGAAGCGTTACGACAGCATTCGCATCACTAGACTTCAGAGGTCGGATTACACGAATACCAGGCCAGTTCTGACGCGTCGCAGATCCTCGGGCACCAAAGGCAATGATACCGACTGCGTCTCCAGTTCGTGCTACTATTTTGGACTTTATCACGTCCGCGATACATCGCAGAGTGAGAGAAAGCATGCAAGGCGCATCCTGTGATATATCTTCGCTGATTTCTATGGAAGGCTCTTTCCGTACCATAGCGGTCCTCCAATCCACGAGAAACACGACTGCATCGCGAACTGCAAGTCCCCTTCTTCGTGCACTTTGCTCGTCGATCACCATAACGGGGTTCAGCTGAAATAGCTCGTGTGTGGGAAGCGGGGAGCTCTTTCTGGACAGTTTTACCACAATCTATTACCAACAGCGGGTTGAAGCTCGGATGGGTCCAAGATTAACTAACTAGGTGATGGTGATTCGTATTCAGCGGTCTTCTGTGCATTCACCTTTTCTTGCCGTGATGACAACGTCAGGCGTTTCTGTTCGGTAATGCTGTGGCCTCTGTGGCCTCTGGAGACGTGAAGTGGGAAACAAGCTTCGCTTTCCTCTGCTGCCTGGCACTGCGACTGGTTGCTGCAGAGATTTTCGGATGAACAGGGGTGAGGTTACGTCATTCGAAGATCTCTGAATACGTCATGCGGTCCTTGCATGCCTTTTTGCCATGTGCCTTTCCATTTGGAAAAAACGCGCGAAACGCGTGAAGAGAGCTGATGATGATCCAGATGCATGGATGATCCCGATGATGTATGGATCTGTGTCAAATTGCCAAAATTCCAAATTTGAGAAAATTTTTTGGCTTCTCGCTCTCGCACAGATTGTTGAAGAATGATGAAGAAGAATAAAAGTGGTTCAGGACTAGAGCTAGTCTATCCTTGTCCCAGAGACATCTTACAACAGCGTTAATAAATATATAGTACCAGCTTAGGGAGTGAATGCAACGGAGCGAAAGGCAGTTAACACTCCAGATGGAAAGAATTGGCCGGGTCTCAGGGGAGAAGTCAGCGCAACCCATCAAGACTGAATCCGTATCTGAACCGGTCCCAATGGAGGACAGCCCTCCACCGCCTCCACCGCCTCCACCTCCACCTCCACCTCCGTTATTCACGGAAGTCCCTCCCCCACCGCCACCGCCTCCACCTCCGAAAGAAGACTACTGGGCTTCTGCAACGGTAAATGAAGATGAAGAGCGAGAGATGATGGAAGCTCTTGGCCTGCCTTTGTCGTTCAGTTCCACAAAAGGAAAGCCGGTCGAGGGTAACGATGTGGGTGCAGCAAGAGTACTCAAACCGCGAAAGTATCGTCAGTACATGAACAGAAAAGGTGGGTTTAATAGACCTCTAGACGGTGGTTGACAAACTATTGAACAATCTATCTTCGTATATGCATGCTTTTCATTCTCTGGTCTCATCTGAATATGTTTGGGATTTTCAAACAAATGGCGATATCGTCAGAGTACTAGACGAACTCGCCTAAATTCGCATTGACATGAGTAGATATATGGGCAAAGAAGTGAGGTTATTGATCTCGCACATATCAGCGGGTTGCAATGTTATTCAGCACTTCACAAATAACTTGAGCCATACATCCGCCGAGCGGAACGGAATCTTCCCACCTGACCAATGCCACTCTTGGGAGCATTCGCCGCTTGCAGGCCCTCTACCATCTGAGTAAGACTTTCCAATGTTGTCACTGGGTCCTCTAAGGAATTCAATACTTTCTGTGCATCCGAGAAATCTTCGTCTTTTGTGTATGTGGACTTCGTAACCACAACCGGCATTCCCGCAGCACGCGCAGCCTGCACACCGATATAACTGTCTTCAATCACGCATACATTTGAAGGATTTAGACTCAGCTTTTCTGCAGCCAAGTTATATACATCTGGGCTTGGCTTCTTCTTCTCAACGATATCTCCAGCATACACGGATACTGCAGAAGCATCATCACCGAGCATCTCCACGATCTTGTTGACCGCTTTTTCATTGGACGTGCTACAAACCGCGACCTTTATACCTGCTTCTACGGCCTCACGTACGAGTCGTTGCACGCCTTCCCGAAGTGGAACCTTTCCAGCTGCGACAAGCTCCATAAATAATTCAGTCTTACGTGCATGAAGAGCCTTAACCATAGTTGTTTGTTCCGACTGTGTGTCAGCACCAGTCGGCCACTGTCCCAAACCGTTCCAATAGGCAGTCATACGTTCCTTTCCGCCACCAGTTTCTAAGAGCTTCCCGTACAACTTTTCGTCCCATACGGTGTCTAGCTTTCGTTCCTCGAAGGCAATGTTGAACGCCACTCTGTGCGCATCGCGCTCTGTATCAGCGAGGACGCCGTCGCAGTCAAAAATGATAGCATCCAGAGCTGATTTGATTGGGATTCGACTAGTTCTTGTTTTCGGTGAAACGGTGAGTGGTTTTCTCGGGTGTGGAGAGCAGTATTTTGTTCGCAAGTAATTTGTCTTTGACAATGAGATTCCGTTCGCGCTAACGAATGCGGCCATGTTTCAAAATGTCTCGATTGAACCAGTGAATGCTGCTCGTTCTTGTCACAGAACTTCTGCGTCTCAAGTTTCTCAGGTGCAGATATCTGAACCTCGAGCAATGCTAATGCTAATACCCTCCTTTTTGCGCCAAACCAATCGGTCGTTTCTGACACGAAGATGCTGGTGGTGTTCTGCGCAGTACAAAGGTACTCAATTCGATAAATGTGAAGCACCCAATTTGCCTTTGTCTCACACTGTTATCGTTGAGAAAAGGCAACTACTAAGGACTGGAACCTTAACTACCCTTGTAACCCTGCATTCAAGCTGAAGTTCCAGAGTTGGAGAGCATTGCTCTCCGAGCACAACTTGTGTGGTTTTTATCAATGACCTCACAGATAGCATTACAGTAGCTTATTTTCGCATCAGCCAATCGTTGCTTATCTACTGTAAAGGCGGTTCTCACTTTTTCGTTCCATGTCCGATGCGTGCATTCCAGCACCAATCTGCAATGCCATTGCCTTGAGCGCCTTCAACCCGCGAAGAGCTTTGGAGCGTTCGATACGTTGATCCATCGTTGCGCACGACTATAATCTTCCTTCGTATGTCTGCATAGAAAAGCTTGCAATTCTTTCAGTCCAGCAAACAAGCTTTTTGGCGAGCCTTCTCTGCAGCCTTTCGTCGAACACACGCAGATCGCCGAGCTTGATAGTGTGCTTTTGACCTACAAACCCGATTCAGTCGACTGTTTAACTTTTCTTCGACTATGGGTGAATCAGACTACTCCTTCTCGCTCACCACTTTCAGTCCCAGTGGACGTTTGGTGCAGATCGAGTATGCCCTCAACGCCGTAACCGCCGGCGCCACAGCCTTGGGAATAAAAGGTGAGTATGCGCTTCATCCACCCTTCAACCTTCGTATCTCATTGCGGCTCATGCAATGAGGAAGATGCCCTTATCCTTGCTCCAGAGCGATTAAAAAGCGATCTAACCTTGCATTCGTTTTGCTGCAAATTCGATTCTCGCAGCGAACAATGGCATCGTTCTGGCTACTGAAAAGCGTTTACCGTCACCTCTGATGGATTTGGAGAGTATACAGAAGGTATCTATGATAACAAAATCAATAGGAATCGTGTATGCTGGTATGGGTCCCGACTCACGAGTGCTGATCAAAAAGGCGAGAAAGGCGGCTCAATCTTATTATCAAGTCTACAACGAATCCATACCAGTGGGACAACTAGTGCGAGAGGTAGCGAGCGTGATGCAAGAATTCACCCAAAGCGGTGGTGTACGTCCGTTCGGAGTTAGTTTATTGGTGGCCGGTTTTGATGAGGAAGGTCCCCAATTGTGCCAGATCGATCCCAGCGGTAGTTATTACGCATGGAAAGCAAGCGCTATTGGAAAGAATATGGTCAATGCCAAGACATTCCTAGAAAAACGTTATGCGGATGACATTGAGCTTGAAGACGCCATTCATACGGCTATTCTGACCTTGAAGGAAGGTTTTGAAGGCCAGGTCACTGAAAATAACATTGAGATTGGAATCATTGGTGAGGATAAGATGTTCAAGACTCTCACCCCAGCAGAGACGAAAGACTATCTTACTGAGCTTGAATAGCTCTGTCTATAAACATGCCCTTTACTATCCTTTACGCCGACAAATGCATTAGCGATTCAGCTCTTATCAGTATGTCGCCTGATCTCTCTCTAGGTCATGAGGGTTTCAATCGCAGAAGCAGAGCGAGCGAACCTTTGAGCTTACCCTTTCGCATCAAGTTAAATTGGATCTATTCGCCTATATGGCGTTTGTTTGCGGTAGTGAGCCCTGCTACAGTCCATCACGTCAACAGAAGTGCACAACACCGATATGTCAGCATGAAGGGGTTGCTGTGAGCTGCGAAGATACATGGAACTCTGCCATGTACCTTCGTGCCTAGCTTCCAGACATGGCCATAAGCGGAAAAAATTTGGTTGAGAATAGTTGCTTCTTCTCAAGTGTGCAGGGTCAGCTGCTCATTCGGAACTTCATAACGAATACCTGTGAGGCCTAGTGTTGGGTTCAATGAATTCTTCCCGCTCCACATCATGTGTACCACGGCATGGTTCTTCTTTGCTGTGTCCAAGGTTCCCAATTTGGGAACTGGTGCAGTTAAACGAAGTTTTGCATTCTTTTCCAACAGAAGGCCAAAAACGCTATTAGCTATTGCTCATCATATCCATCATTAACTTCTTAAATCAGGCAGACAAACAAGACATACAGGCTTGGTTTGCCTGTTCTTTTTTTTTTACTAAGGCTGTCAGCCTGGTGGGGGACAAGCCAGAAGATGTTCAACCCTCTCGCTCTCTCCTTGTGAACTCACAAGCCCAATCATAACTTATAACTTGTGTTTTTCAACTGACGAGCAGACAAGCGTGTCATCAAGCAATTCTATTTGGTTTCGGTACCTAGTGGCAGTATTATACAGCCTGTACAGCCTTACACCTAGAAAGAGCAATATGAAGCACGAACTCAAAACACACTAGACTGGATGGAAGTCAGGCTGGTGGAAGTCAATTGGAGATTATCAAAGGGGTATGTTTAAAAACATTGTCGTCTGACTGTTCAGGTAACATGGAAAAAGGTGTTGGCCTATAGAAGCAAAGGTTGCTCAAGCAAACTGCAGTGGAACACACTTCCTCTTTACATCCTCTTGGATCGCATCTTCTGGGACAGAGGAGGGTGTGTAACTGCAGGGCGAGCTTTCTAAACTCTGACTATGTTTTGAGGTGTCTGAAGAGAACTATGTCAAGAAAGGTTATGGTCGCCCCCATTCTATAGCGACAAGGTCAAGTTGTTGCTGACATCTTTAGAAAATGGCCATGCTCCTGAGAGAACGCTCCCTCCAACAGATGACTCCCGCTCTAAGTTGTATGCTGTCATTAGGCTTGTGTGCTCATAGAAAGATAGAGAAAGCTAGTAGACAGTCTACGTGACGCTCATTGCTCAACCATCCATTGAGGCAAGTAAAACATGGAGAACATAGTGGTTGGAACTCCATTTGGAATATGCTCAGTGAGGTTGCAGTATGAGGGTGACCCAGGGATGCCCGAACTCCCCATTTTGGTATCAGCCCACGGGTGGATCAGAGATAGCGCTCCTTCAAGGTCCTAACTGCTTTAAAACTTAGGCAAGCTGTTGTACACCTCGCCTTGGGTGCTTTGGTAATTCGCGTTGAGGGGTTTTCAAGTGGGGGACAGCATCTATATCATGCTGAAGGTCCGAAACAAGTTGATAAAATGATTTCGTTTACTCTATGCATCTACGTTAACTAACTTCCGTATGACAATCTATTATCGGCATTGCCCACGTTCGTGATGACACTATGCTTCATATAACACAACCCTCACGGCGTATATGGATTCGGGGAATAAAGGGAAGCTGTGGGACAGCTGTGCATCAGACGAAAAACATACAGCATCTGAACCAAGCAGTTATTCTATGAGACCATTTGCAACAGCGTTACTACTGCCATCCGTGCTGTTCCTTAATCTTCTCAAAGACAGAATCCACGATACGCTGGGTGGCTAAAGTTTCGCTTATCCATTTTGCTGATGATTCCATGTCATTTTCACGAATCATGCGCACGTATTCCTTCACCATTTTTGCGGCTTGTGGAAGACCACCTTCATCCACATGGATCTGTTCAGGTGCTGGGAAGCTCCACTGGTAATTGTCCTCTCCTTCAATCTCTGTAACTGATTTTTCGTACGTGTAATCAGTATCGTCTGAATAGTCCTCCGGCTTTCGAATAGAGTCGAAGATCTTCGTCTGGCGAGGGGGAACTACAAACCCATCTATTTCGAGGTAACCCTTTTCACCAATGGCGGTTGTCCGCATGAGTATGCCCGAAGTGCAATCAGTTGCAAAGCACAAAGATACTTTATCCTCATCACTAGCACCAAACTCTACGATTCCCTCAACGCACTCGAGGGCTTTGGGAAAGCGCTTTTGAGTCCTACTGGTACAATTCACAGACAGTATGTTCTTCGTAGTCTCAATACCAAGGAATGCAATAGCTGTGCGGGATACATACCAACCAAGATCTCCCCACAGAGTCATAGGTTCCAGCTCCGGTTTGGAACGGATATTTTGCGCCATGTTCGGGATGGGAATACAGAACGTGGACTGCAACCGTTTGACTCTTCCAATATCTCCAGCAAGAATCCGTTTCCGAACTTCCTTTGTGCGATCAGCATGTACGAAATGTGTGGCATCCATAAAGATGACTTGCGCTTGCTCACAGGCTTCCTTTATAGCCTCCACCTGGGGTGTTGATGCAAATGGTTTATCGACAAAGATGTGCTTCCGAGCATTTGCGCAACGGACTGCCCATTCCGAGGCAATTGCGGTCGGGAGCGGGATATACACTGCATCGACCGGAGCGATTAGGATTTCCTCATAAGTACATGCGTGTGGGAGGTTGTGTTCTTCGGCATACTTTTGAGCTCGTTTCAAGTCACGGGATGCTATTGTGATACATTCGACGTCATCCAGACGAGAGACGCTGTCGAGAATTACGGTATTTATCCATGCGGTCGAGAGTATACCAAGCCTAACAATCTGATCGCTCATTGTGCCCAGGAATATGTTTCGTCAAAGATGGTTCTATATTACATTCAACAGGACTGGGAATATAGCTGGGTTCACTGTGTTGAGGTGACTGACGGAGACCTCTCGTGAGTGCAATCTGCCTGGTTGTGACTCCGATCTGCGGCGGTGGCAGCAGCGTTGTTACAGATGTTTGGTTCGGAAATCGTATTCGGGGTTTTTAACAGACTCAGAATGGGCGATAGCTTCTATCATGCAATTTTTTTTGTGTGTGGAGTATGTAGCATGCATAATGTTATGTATCTATTAGATAGAGTACGTTAGAGGGACGCTACGCAGCTTCAACCCACACATTGTGCCCCGTTAAACAATGTCTGTTATAAAACGGGTTACCCTGGTAACTTTCATCTGTTCAACAGATTCCGTTGACAAATCTGGCCGAAAACAGGTGCCTGTTGCTGCCAATGCAAGCCAAGTCCGAGGACGCGAAGCGCTTTCACAGTGCTGTTTTGTAAAGTGCAAGCTTGCTCGAGTTCAAGAGAAATCACACGACTTGAGATACAACGCAATCGTATCCGGTGTTGAATCCGGCTCTGCTCTCAACAAGTGTGAAGAAGCGCGTCTTGCTGCTTTCCGTTTCGCGAACCTTTCTGCTTTCTAAATTGCAAAAATTAACGCCCTGACAGCTGAAGCTGTTTTTCGACGGAGTGCACGGAACAACGGCAGCAGATGCGATGCAGGGCATAAACTCATGTACCAACGGTATATATACAGGTACCAAAAAATAGATACGTATTCTTCCTTCCAGGTTTGGACCGAACGTGGGGAAGCTTCAAGCTTCGCGTGGCCCAACAACTTCAGCACATACTCGTCAAGTTGAAATTGCTACAATGGACAATCATTGTGACATCTTCTAGTGGTGGTGACTACAGGAACCGGGCCGAAGTGATTCCCACGTCCAATGCCCACGAAAGGCCTTGGAATCTGCAAACCCGTACAACTTCTGCCTAAACCACAGAGCGCCTCTTTCACATGTTCTCTATGTTAATCGCTTAGAGATTGTTACAAACGACTTCAGTTCTTGCTTGCAGCCGCTTGACGGCTGAATAAACCATGGAAGTACCCAGGAACTGGGTTTCGCTTGAAAACCGTTTCTACCGCCGTCAACTCCAGTATTCATCAGGACCATCAATTAACTCAAGTCACTTAGCAAGCTGTTTGTACGCAGTCGCTTTGAATGCGGGACCCATAGCACTCATTCCTGACGCTGGGTGGGGCATTACTCATTCCCTCACAATTCACACCCTTTCCGGTGAAAAGCTTCACCATATAGAGCGTCTTCGTGAACGTGTAAAGCTAACCGACCCTCCGTTTCGCGCTGTGGCTCTTGGATGGAGTGTTAATGATGTACTAACCATCGTGTACAATGATGGTCTGCTGATCCGTCTTCCTGGTGGTGGCGACCTCACTCATGTGCGAAGTGTTCGAGTTTTCGAACGTGACAGCGTTTATGATGCTTCTATTTTGCACACTGGTGACGTTGTTGTCCGTACTGATTCAGGCGCCGTTTATCGCGTCGATGCATATGAAAAACTCTTAACGGAATCCTTCAACGTTCGCCCTCCTGAGAGAGTGGCCGCCGATGTTCTGAATACAGGTATTTCGGCGATTGCGCCGGAACAATCGAGTCATGAAGTAATTGAAACTATATTGATAACCGAGAATAGATCCGTGGTGATAGCCAATTCCTCAGGCGTACAACCTATTACTGCGACAGGAAACGTATCCCATGTTGCCTTGTCCTCTAATGGGAAATATGTAGTAGCAATTGAGAACTCTATGGGAAGCTTATTTGTTTGGGACCTCGCGCGACAAGTCGAGATAGTACGTTTGAATCTCGTCGTTGAGCTTTCCATTCTTGGGGTGGAAAATGCAGTTTCCGAAGAACTATTTGACGCTAAGAAACCAGATGCCCTCTCTTGGGTTGGAAGTGATTCAATTGCCGTGCTTTATAAAGAGCATTTGGTACTTGTTGGTCCGAAGCGAGGACTCGCAGTGCTAAATCTTGAAGAGAGTGCAATCACAACTGGTGTGATTCTCAAGAACGAGAAAGATGGACTTCGGCTAATATCCTGCGAGCGCATTGAGTTCTTGCAAATGGTTCCAGAGTTAATCACCTCCATCTTTTGTCAGAAGCAAGCTCCAAGTTATAAGCTCTTCAAGAGCTCTGGAGAAATGGATGAGTTTGAACCAATCTCTATGCAAGCCCTCACAAGATATAGATTGCTGAGGGAGCTCCGTGAGGCGGGAACTCTTCTTGAAGCTGCGCGAAGCTGCGTCAATGCGGCATACTTGGAACTCGACGTAACCATTCAGAAACAGCTTCTCCGTGCCGCTGCATATGGGCAGCGATACGCGACAGTATTTGCTGACGACAACGATGGTGCTATGAGCGCTAATTCTGAACTTCCTATTTTGCGAAAGAGAAGGGATGCGCGGATGCGTCGTGATGTTGATATGATACCTGCAGCCATAGCAATTCTGCGAGTTCTCAATGCCTCTGCCGCTGAACTTGCCGGTGTCCCGCTAACGAAATTGCAATTTGACTCCCTCGGGTTGCCTGGGCTCGTAGCTCGTTTATCCCGATTTGGGAAGCACACAACTGCACTACGGCTTGCTTTTTTTGGTGGTATATCTCCGTATGATGTCCTTGCTGAATGGTCAAAAGACGTAATTCGCAACAGTAGCAACGAACCTGATGAGCATATTAAGTTCGCTATAGAGGAGAAGTTTGAGGCTGTCAGCAAGTCTTTTGTTGCCCTTGATCGTCCTGGTAGTAGAAGAAGCAAGGCATTGCCATATGTATTGGCGGCTGAAGCAGCATTCGCAGCAAAGCGCCCCAAATGCGCGGAGCTTCTTTTGCGTCAAGAGATGCGACCAGCGCCCAAAGTTGATATGTTTTTGAAGATGGGAAGGGAAAAACAGGCCATCACATCAGCAGTCGCTTCCGGTGACCCAGAGCTTGTTCTCGATGTTCTCGGACACATTCTAGAAGCCAGAAATGTGAAGGAAACAGCACGAATTATTCGCAGTCTGCAGTCAAGTATCTGCACCAGAGCAACCGATCTTCTTGCTTCGCATTTGAAGCAAATCGGAAGTACAGCTGGATTGAAGTTATTGTATTGGGAAGTTGGCCGCTGGAGAGAAGCTGCTATGGTCGATATTCAAACTGCTAATATCAGTCCTGATCCACGGAAACGAATGAGCGACTTGGAAACAGCTGCGAGAAGCATTGGAAAAGGGCGCTATCGAAGAGCTTGTCGCTTTGAGATGCAGGCTGTACAACATGCAGCGGCCGTCGCCGCAAACGCTATTGAGTTGGAGAAGAGGGCTAAGTTGGAACCTGGGACCCTGCGGTATGCGAATGACGGGGAACTCCTTGCGAGGGCAATTCAGGACATTAGCGACTCAAGAAAGAAGGAAGACATGATTGCGCGGTTACGCCGTGAATTGATGGTACCGGAACGAAGGTTCTTTTGGATCTGTCTGAATTCTATGGCTAATATTGGAGACTTCAAAGGTATAGAAGCATTGTCAAACTCAGCAGGGTCTTCCAAAGGACCCCCAATTGGATTTTCTGCCTTTGTCGATATATGCTTGAAGAACGATAAGGAAGAACAAGCTGTGAACTATGCAAGAAGGATAGTGGACTTGCGAGATCGTGCCAGAGCTCTTGCGCGGTGTGGACTGGGCAGAGAAGCCGCAGATATTGCGTCCCGACTTGGAAATCAACAACTCCTTGAAGAAGTACAGGATCTCACTGCCAGGCATGTGAATCAGTTACCCATGCCTTCTCGAAGAGAAGACGATGAAGGCCGCAGAATAGAAGTAGGGCGAAGGAGATCAACTGCAGTCGGTGTAGGCGGTGAATACCAGAAGTCATGAGCGTGCCGGGCGACCGAATTCACTCCTATGTAGAAATAGTAATGAAACACACATTTTTGCACATATCCATAGTTTAGATTTGGCTCGTAAAACGCCTTTACTTACTACTGGATTGGCTTTGCGGCTGAGACGCTGCCTGAGAAGATTCCCCAGCATCTTTCTTTTTCGATTCGGATTCATCTTTGTTCATATAACATCTCATATCATAAGCATCTTCAGCATCTGCATAGTACTTGGCTTCTATATCATGGATTTCATACCCCAATGTTTTGATGTATAAATGCTTTGCAGCTTCGTTACTCTTCCGCACGTGAAGACTAGCATACTCCGCTTCGAATGTTTCCTTCATGGCTGCATGAGCGCATTGCATTAGTCGCCTTGCAAGACCCATTTTTCTGTACGGACGCAAGACGGCCAGGGAAGTGATGTGCCCATGCACGATTGAAGATTCTTCCTCCATCTTTGAAAGCACGTAACCCACAATGCGACCTTTGGCATCTTCAGCCACAAACATGAGTTGCGGCCACGACAAAATGTGATAGAAGTAGTATTTCATTTGGTAGTTCTCTGGAAGACATGCTAAATTACATGCTTGAATAGCAAGAAGATCTTCAGGCTGGCGATAAAGATATTCCAAGGGTTAGTATTATTGCTTCTTGTGAAACGAATGCATTGACGGACATTGCATTGGCACGTACTACTGCTTGACGAATGTTCACCATCTTTTCTGCGGTGAATTTAGGTTACGTCTTGCGTTTCAAGCCGCTCTTTCCCAGTTGGTGGCCTGTGGCAGCACGCTTTGTTCTTCAGTGGAGTCCGCTTTAGGTCGAGATGATGCGTAAATGAACCAAATCTCAATCTTGGTTCTCTCTTTTGTTGGAGGAAGATAGTTCTGTTCAGGATTGCCGGAAAAGATACCCTTGCTACCTTTAATTGTCCGTACTGCTTGGTGAGTACTTCAATGGGGTGCGCTTTGGCTGGAGTGCTCTGGAAGGAGTTCGAGAGGGGATTTGGCCGGGTGACCAACCTTCGAACGAAAGGGAAGGTTTTGCAGAAAGAGAGGTATATTCATGTAAGAAAACCTTTACAGTAGGCATATACAAGGTCTCTTACAGCGCGGAGCAGCCGTCTTGGCCTCCATGTGGACAACGCCATCAGCAAGCGCGAGGAAGCAAACGCTTTAGTTACGTGCTTAATGGCGCTAGCTGCTCAGTCGCGGCCCACAACGTCATCGACTGCCGCGCAAAGCTTGTTTGCCTGTCATTGAAGAGGGCTTCGCGCGCTTCTTACGACATAGCCATGTGCTTTGAGTCTCGAGGACCCGCCCTATCACAGGAGTCTCCAACTTGATCATAGCTGACAACCAACCCTTTTTCACGGCTATCTTGCATCCCAAGCCACTCAACAATGGCTACTCTAATTCGATGCCGCCCACTTCCTAACATTGATTCTCGCGGTGCACGAATTCTATGCGCGACGACGGTCCCAGATACTGGTTGCATCATCGCTGCTACCGATGCCCCCGAACTTGTGTGCGGTGAAGAGCAACGAATCAGCACCGAGGCGTATGCGCGCGAGATTGCTTGCGTGAGATACGCGACCTTTGCTTCCAACTCTCTTCCGGAGCAAAAAGCTGTTGTGTTGGCTCTTATAAATGGCGTAGGGTTACGTCTGCATTCATTCCCAAATCTCGAGAGGATTGAAGGCGAGCTTGCAGATGAGCTACAGGCGATGTCCAACAACGCTCAAATGTTCTCTGTGGACAGCCTTGGGTCCGATCTTGTTGCAGAATCTTTTCGTGTGGCACTAGCAAGAGAAGCGACTGTTGTTCTTCTTGATATCAATCCAGTGCGCGAAAATGTCACCGTATTGGGCGAATATGTGCTCCCAGAACGGATTGATTCGGTTGCTTTCTCTGAGATGACCATTGTGGTATCCACCTCTGCAGTTCATCATCTGCTAAGAATATCCAGGGGTGGCGTACTGGCAGTTGCAGCAACTGTGAACCGTTCCGAGAATCACAAACGACAGTCTTCTGCAGCAGACGGTGGAGCTGCGATGCTGTCTTTGATAGGGGGGTTTTTCTGGAGGCGAGGTTTATCTGCAGTGGGTGAGTCACCTATAGCATTTGCCCTTCCCGAGAATAAATGGCTACTCACAGTTGATCAGGAACTGGTCACGTACTCTTCTTTCGGAGAGAAACTGGAAGAAATGGAGAATGTGTTCAAGAGCAGGAGTGGTATGGAGATTTCTGATTCAATTGCGTCCTTTAGCACGAAAGAGGAAAGCTCGTCCCAATTGGCTCGAGGAAAGGAGAGGAGCAATTCTATGTCTTCCCTAGCATCTGTTGCGACAGGTATAACTAATCGAACTGTTCTTGATGAAGCGCTGGCCAAGAGAGCAGAAAAGCCCCCACAGAGCACAATTTTTTCACCACCATTCGTTTTATCGATGTCTCTGAATAACGAAGTCATGGCGTTCGCTGCAAACGGCTCGGTTCAAGGAGTTATGGAACAAGTAAAACTCTTTGAGGACGATGAGGCAGACCCGAAAAAGAATCTCGAGCAGGGAGCAAAACTTCTCATCTGCCGTTACGGTCGCAATCTCGCCGTGGTCTTCTGGCCAGGAGGTCGCATCGTAGCCTTGGAGCTCGTTGACGATCTTGAGACGTTAATTGAAGAGAAGGAAGCCGCGGATGAGCTCCGCCTGGCCCTTGCCCTTGTTCCAGCCGAACAAATAGATCGCATGCTGAGTCTGCGTCGACGTTTGGCTGTCGAAGCTAGAAATCAAGACTGGCACGATGCAGCGATCTATCATATGCAGAATGTTGTCAACATGGTCATTAAGCGCGAGGGGAACGATCCTGAGCTCATATCTGAAGCGGTAGAGTTGCGTGGAGATTCTAATAGTACCTGGCAGTCGGACGACGTAATTGCAACGATGTGGGCTGACTTCTTGTTTCGATTACGTCGGCAGATAATGCTTCCAAGCAAAGCTGATGTTGACGTTTTGGAGACTTTGTGCCGAGCAGATGAATCGGCTTCGAGGATCCGCTCTTTGCTACAATCGAAGCATGGAATTCCATTATCTGTCGGCGAGAGCTTGATAACAGGGAAGACAAGTATTCTACGTCAAGAAGAACAAATTGAGGCCCTTGTCGCACTTTACACCTCACTCTCTGTTCATGAGAAGGCCCTTACGTTGCTGGAAAACTCGGAAATGGCTAACAACTTCAACGGCGTCAGTAGTTATCTTTCAACCATTATGCACCCCAGTGACAATCCTGATGTCTATTTCACTCACTTGAGATGGCTCGCGCAAGAAGCCCACGAAGAAGCTCAAGGACGTGAGAAACTACAAGATCTAATTCAAAAACTTGTCCGACAAGTAAAAGATTCGGATGATCTTCTTGGTAGAACGTTTGAAGTTCTTGTCGAAGAAGCAGATGACCTACTTAAAGAGGTCGTGGACGAAGTTTGTGGGTTAATCCTGGATGATTCTGGAGACAGCATCACTGAGGCTGACACAAACAATTTTGAACACACGGAAAACTTTTCGGCTGATGTTATTGCGTTGGCGCTTCTCGCGGGGATGGCAAGAGCAAACTCCACTTCAAAAGACGAGGTGTTTGAGAGTCTCAGGTCAACTTTCGGAACTAAGATTCTGTATCGCCCAGACGCAACATATCATTCGTACACGTTACTACAAGCACTACAAAAGCCCGAATACAAGGCACTCGGTCTTCGCGAAGAGTTGGCATTTCTGCTAGGACGGCAAGGGCGACATGAAGCCGCTGCTGATGAACTTGCCGCGGAAGTAAACTTGGCGCCACAAGAGGCGCTCACGAGATTGGTGCGCATGTCACCAGGGTCAGACCGTGCGACCGCTGTTGAGTCATTGGTTGCAGCTTACCTTCGTGTTTCAGCACAAGGCAGAGTAATGCGTATCCAGGATGCGAGCGATGTACTGAAATGCAGTGCAGGAAGTCTTGAGATTGAAAAACTGCTGCTAGATGGACGTTGTTCAGACGAGTCTCTATCGTTATCTCAGATGTTCCCGTTTCTGGAAGCAGCTCTGGTGTCAGGTAATGAGCGACACCGGTTGGGGGAGATGCTTAGAGCGATGAAAAAGAGTGAAGTACGTCGAATGCGTGAAGAAGTTCTGACGCGAAGACGACGAGTAGTAGTGATTGGACATGATAGGGCGTGTACCTTATGCACAAGAAGAATCGGGACACTTGTGTTTGTCGCGTATCCAGATGGCTCTGTAGCTCATTATGCTTGTCATATCAGTCGAGACAATCAAGAATTGAACGCCTCACAATAAAACAAGACAACTGACCCGACCTAACGTCTGCGAAGGATGGGTTTGGGCGTCACGTGTAATGATCGTGAGAGCGTCGCACGTTTTTTTACGGCGCAGACTCTTTATCATAGCAGACAAAAAGCCTAGTAGAACAAAGGCGCGACCAGTTTTGCTGAAGCACGAAAATACGAGATGTTCTTCCTTTATGTTCGCTATGCTGTCAAGCGATTTAGGACGCTTGATTCGCTTCTTCGAAAATGCCCGCAGACAGTCGCACGGAGAACGCACGCAAATGCAAGCATTCGAAATATGGCTGATGCGAAGCGTCGGCAGTTGATGTATCTCGCCGAAGCAATGACACCATCACTACATTGTATCCCGTGCGACAAACATGGCGTGAGTCACGGCAAAGCATCTAGTAGTATCGAATGCAAAAAAGTTGCTTCCCATACGACAGTTATTGTGATTATTCACGCTTACTCCTTGGCATCTGGGTTCTCATCGCCAAGCTCTTCGTCATTATCCTGGTCAGTCTTCCACAAGGTGAGGTTATCGCGGAGAAGTTGCATGATCAACGTGGAGTCCTTGTATGACTCCTCATTGAGCGTATCCAACTCAGCAATAGCGTCGTCAAAGGCGGTCTTGGCTAATTCACAGGCATCGTCTGGGCTGTTAAAGATTTCGTAGTAGAACACAGAAAAGTTGAGCGCAAGACCCAAACGGATGGGGTG
Organism: Gracilaria gracilis; assembly: GCA_030374805.1. Taxonomy (NCBI): domain Eukaryota; phylum Rhodophyta; class Florideophyceae; order Gracilariales; family Gracilariaceae; genus Gracilaria; species Gracilaria gracilis. The sequence continues at coordinate 785,609 of JARGSG010000011.1, read as the reverse complement.
TGTAGGGGGAAGACCATTCTTGGCGTGGGTAGTCGCCTCCTGGTACGCTTCCAACGATTTTTGCGAAGCATCGCTGCGCTGAGCTTCATCAGAGAACTCTGCCAGGTAACGGTGATAATCACCCTTCATCTTGTAGTAGAATACCTTTGATTCTTCATTGACGGCGCTGGGGATGAGGTGGGAATCAAGGATATTGAGAATGTCCTGACAGATATTGTTGAGCTCTGCTTCGATCTTGGAGCGGTATTCCTTGGTGATCTCGACATGAACAGTGTTACCCTTGTTCTCTTCTTTTTGCTCGATGGAGGAAATAATACGCCAACTCGCTCTTCGGGCGCCGATGACGTTCTTGTAGGCGACGGAGAGGAGATTTCGCTCTTCCACGGATAGTTCGCCCTCCATCATTTGAGCCACGTTACGCATTTCCTTAACCATTTCTGCTCATGAAGAACGGTAGGAGAGAAGATCAGACACGAGAATGGGACGGTGATGATAACAATGTTGGGGGATTGATGGTCAGCACGATACAGTTCGAGCGCAATTGAAGGCGATATGCGCAATAGGATTGGTGGACTAAGCAGCAAACTTACCGTCATAGCGCTCGGCTTGCTCGGCAAGCTTCGCAAGGTAGACGGCTTTCTCCTTGTCGGTCTGTTCCAAGGGGGCAGCAGGGGCATCGGTTTGTTCCATGATGAAGGTAAGCGCGGGCGCACGATACGAAGAAAAGGGAGGCGGTCTCTTATGAACGGCACTAAGGTGGGACGGAAAAGCACAAAGATCACGGCAAAGTGGAGAGATCGCAGCGAAAGACGACAAGTTATAAGGTCAGTATGCCACACTGGTAAGACGAAGCACAAAGACGGATCGGTGTGAGACAATGGTACCAAAAGAGTACACCGATACAAAGGGGGAGAAAAGAGAAGGCACGGGTGAAAGGAAGTGTGAGTGAGAAGAACGAACCTTTGAAACGCGGGCAAGGAGCGTAGTGAAGACGGAGGGGAGGGCAGTTGAGGAGGGCGAGGGGGGGACCGATTCGACAGCGAGTACGCGGACAGTGCGGCAGAGGGGCAGTGACCGAGCGACGACACACCGATGAAAAAATGGAGGCAGATGAATGAAAAACTAGGGAGCAAATCGATTTGCGATCGGCGCCAAAATCAATTTGTGGAAACAGCGCCAGCGGTGATCCAGACGCGACAAGCGCCGGTGCTGACACGCGGCTATCTAAGATTGAGATACCTGTACGGCGAACTGTGGACAGTGGCGCGGCTGCGATTGCCAAGTGGTTTTGCTGACGCGTCGGCTGCGACCTGTCGCTGGTGCATCGTGCATGGATAGCGCGGTCGCGCGAGAGCGAGCGTGCCTATTTTGTGGCAGCGCTGTTGTAGCCTATCTAACGTACCAACGGTACTTGTTCTGCACGTTGGAGCCTCCAACTTGGAGGCGGTTCCATGTGGACGGTGGTGAAGTGGAATGACTCACCATCACATCATGATCAAGGGTAACCCTTACTCTCCTTTGTTGTTGGCTTAAGATCAACACACGTAGCCCACAAGCGGGGGCTTTCTGCAAGCTTTCTGTGTTTAAACTGCCCGGTGAGGGCTACCGGTAAACATGAAGGCGTTGCTGCGCTGCTAATTCCACGATGAAGATACGTTGCAGTTCCAATTGTGAATAGTGTTCTTCCATCGCTCATGAAGCAAATTTAATGCACCTTGTGATGCAATTCATTTTATTCATCGTTGAGGCTCGATGGCTCCCCTACGCTCTGGCGAATCCGGCCGCCTTTGATGAAACCAAACTGCGCTTTGGTAACTTTTGAACTAAAGCTGACTTTACTTGTTCAGCCATACCATATGTAAGTGTTGAATCAACAGACGTATGTAGATATACTAAGGTCACAGTATAGAGAAAAGTGGCTTTCTCGTGCTACGAAGGCATCATACAGACATCATCAAATCAATCGCACGCGGACACCTCAAGTGGCCGGCGGCCCAATAGGGCCATTTGACAAGGGCAGCGAAGATTGCAACGGAACGCGCGCCGCCAATCAAAAAGCAACGTCCTGCGAAACTTCAGTCGCGAAGACAGCGGAGAGGCGTCATGGGGACGCTCCCCAATTGTCATTTCTGGCGCACACTGTAAGCACACTCCCAACAACGTGGCCACGTGAACGGCGTGACCAATGCCCCCCGTCCAGTGCGTTGTCACGTCACGACCGGTACCCTCCTTGCCCTCCATTCCCTTCTCCATCAATCCTGTCGTTCCTTCTCTTCAGCTCCCAAGCCAGCATCTGAGCGCTGTTGAGTAACGGAGGCTCCATCGTTTTTCGATATCATACTGCAGGGACGTTAAATAATGAGCTTAGAGCCATCACTTGTGACACACGATGGACAAAGTGACAGTTCCAAGAAAGCCTTGAACTACACTCCTTGCCAAATAAATCTTACAAGTTTCCATTTCTGATGACCGAATCTACGCACCATGGCGTTCAATATTGCCTGCGGGATTGCAAAACTTGTTCGATCAACGAAGGACCTTCGTACGACAAGTATGAAGGCCAAACAACATTTGGTCGCACTTTCCACTGCAGACAACTCGTTTGAAGCTAGTCACACAGGCATGGCAAACATTCAGAGCACCTTTCTAACCAGACACATCATGTACCTTCAGCAATTACGGCCACTCACCGCCTCTCACAATACATCGTTAAGAACAGTTGTAGGCACTCGCTTGCAATTCGTTCCAAGACGTTATCAACCCAAGAGATCACTTTCCGGACACCTCTTCTCGGAAGTGCTCACTGCACTCACATTTTCGGCCTTGCACTGCAGAGTCTGCAGAGTGTGACAAGAAGGTAACGCGTGCCCATGGGCACATAGATGACACATATGCATATTATGCACATAGCACACGTGTGTTCCTTACAGCCCGCGAATCAAAGCTTATGTCCTTTTGGCGCACGTCGGTGGTTTGCGGAACTTGTTCGCTTGCGCGTCTTCGATGCCCGCCGCGTTCGAAGCTGACGACCAACTGGTACGAAGCGTAACGCCGCATTCGCCTCTCCGTCAGTCCAATTCTGTCGCTCCATGGATTCCGCCGAGACGCACCACGCTGAACCTCAACATTCGCACCCAGAAGAACAGTCTAAACAAACAGTCCGCGATGTCCAACTTCCGTCAGGTCTTGATTCCGGCGATATTGTTCTGTTTAACAGACGCTGCACCTCCATGCCACTGGCAGGCGCCGTTCTTTGCAAAGTGTCCAAGCTTTTCTCAAATTCACAGTGGGACCATGTGGGACTCGTTATCCGACATCCAGCAACGGGCGAACTTCTTTTCTTAGAAGCTGACTTTGGTGGCGTCAAGCTTCGTTCTCTGTCAGAACGCGTCCGAAGGTCCAAATCAAATGAGATTGCAATACGACAGTTATCAATCGTTCGTAACAGCTCCATGCGCGAAAAGTTTTATGCGTTTTCACAAGAAATGGTAGGCAGACCTTATGAGATTGGAACTGGCAGTGTAATGGTTCGCATCTCAGATCCAGTTGCGAAGAAGGAGAAAGAATATCTTAATGCTCTTATCATTGAAAAACAGACTATTGTCAGCGACATTGAGGACGAGCTTAAAACTGCTTCTATGTCTGTGTTCCAACAACGTATATTGCAAGGGGAACGCGATCGCGTAATTGCTGAAATTCAGCGTCTGAAGAAGCGCCTCGACCCTAACTTTGAGCCTAAATCGTTCGCAGAGGAGGTCCGTTCAGTAGCAGAGCCGCAGGTGTCCACAAAGTACAAAGGCGATCTCTCTCGTGTGTTCTGCTCTGAACTCGTCGCCGCCGCTTATCAGCGCGTCGATTTAATTGGGTCATATCCACCACCTTTCTACTACAGCCCAAAAGATTTCTCATCGGAGGATGCAAACATCCCTGGGGTTATGCTTCTTAAGAATATCCGATTAAGCAAAGAGAAGTACCTCAGAAGGTCTGCACGCTCTGCCCGCGATCTTGTGAATCGTCGCAAATCTTTCGGGAATGTATATGACGGAGAAAAGCCGCCTCGCGAGCATCGCAGTTTGATACGGGACGCTCTTAAACGCACTCCTTTGTATAGTCAGGTACCGGACGAATACAAACGAAACCAACTACTCAACTCTTTTAGGGCCCGTGTTGTCGAGCCGGGTGGTGTCGTGTTTGAACAGGGAGAATATGGAGACAAATTCTACATCGTTGCAAATGGGGAGATTGAAAGATGGCATTCTCGGAGCGACCAACCACCAATTTTGTTAAGCACGTTGGGAGCGCGCACAAGCTTTGGTGTCACAGGCTTTTCATTTAACAGCGTTCCCCGAGTTGCGACGCTCAGAGCTAAGCAGAAGACGCTTTTGTGGGAGCTTGATCGACCCACATTTGAGCGTTTTAAGGATGCGAGCAGCGATGCACAGTCCATCATGTCTGCAGCAGACCAACGTCTCTTGCGACGTCATCTACATGAACATTTCCTCTTTAAACGACTTGATAAGATCGGACCGAATGAACTGAAGCCGTTCTTCCTCGTCAAGTTCCGTGCAGGAGAGAATGTGTTTGAACAGGGTAATACAGGTGACAACATGTACATCATCAAAAGCGGGGAGCTTGAACGTCACACTCGAAACCCTAAAGCACGTCGCATCGGACAGAACAACACAGAAGTGGTAGACGATGAACAAGGTTCGCTTATAAAGACTTTGAATGCTGGTCAAAGTTTCGGTGAGCTGAGTCTGATGTATAATGCCCCCAGAGCCGCGACAATTCGAGCGAGGACAGATAGCGAATGCTGGGCAATTTCTGCAGCAGCCTATCATCTTCTAAACCTTGGCGGTGGTAATCAGCATTTGAGAACCGTGTTCAAGAAGATAGCCAGCGTAGAAAAGGATGGAGAACCTTATATGACCAAGGATGACCTTCTGAAATTCATTGGGGTTCATGCGTTTCCTGAACAGGATCGAGAACGGTTGTCTGCTTTGCTCATATCTCTGATCGCTAGCAATCGAGCGAAAGACCCTATTGCGTCGAAAAGTCGAAAGAACGGTCAAGATTCGTACCCCTCTGCGACGCAACAAGAGATTGGTGAGTCTTCCTCGGATATGGAGGAAGAGAGTGATATCCTATTGAGTTTTTGGGAGTTTTGTCGCTTTGATATCGTTATCAACAACCCTGATGCTGATATGGAAGTAGGATTTCGAAAGTCAGATCAGAGCAACACTGGCTTTATTTCCCTAGACGACATGGAAGAACTATTGCACGAGTACGCAGACTACGATCCTGTTGCTCAACATATGCTGACCGGGGAGAACCCCATTCTCAGGTCTGTGTTTGGACGCCACGGAACTCGAACTTTGTCCATGAAAGACTTCAATGGTCTCTCAAAAGACATATTGCCTCCGTTATTCAGGGCAGATATACAACGAATCAGGGACCACTTCTTAAATGCTGATGCCATTGGATCGGTTGGACACAACCAGAAGGATCTGGAAGACGTGCCGTTTTTAGAGAGCTATGTGGCCCCAACCTTGCTTGGTTCCAAGTTTGTTGGCACGAAAGCTCTCCCAACCCCCAATCGATCATCACTGCAGACCCACTCTGTGTATCCACCACACGCTCCGACATGGTTGACAAACGTGAAGTGGTCTGACTGGTTGACTCTCTGCATGACTGGAATTGTCAGTAGAACTGCAGTGGCCCCTCTAGAGAGAGTCAAGATGCTAATGCAAACTGGGAACCGAGTTCAATACTCTGGGGGTTGGGTTGCTAGCCTGCGACAGATGGTCGCGGAGGACTCTAGTATTAGACGGGCTCTCTTCAGACAGAATGGAGCCAATATACTGCGCACGGTGCCGAGCACCATAATTCAGACTGCATTGGTTACGCGGCTTGCATCTTCACCCCAGGTGGCAAGCTGGTTTTCTTCGCCCGTCACGGAATCTGACAATAACTCATCGTCCAGTGCGACTGGTAGGGGCAGCAATCGCACTTTGGTGGCATTATTCGCGGGAGGTTTAGCAGGAATGGTGAGTCAAACGTCAACATATCCGTTCGATTTTGTACGTGCACGGCTGGCAATGCAAAGACAAGGCTTTGAGCCATACCGTGGTCCTTTCCATGGGATCAATGAAGCGATGCGCATGGAAGGCGTACGAAGCATCTATCGCGGCTTGTTCCCAACGCTGGTAGGAAGCTTTGCATTTACGGGTATCACGCTGGCCGTGTATGAAACATGCCTGTTGCCCATTCTCCCAAGGCGTAACAGCGACACGACGAACTCTCCAACCCCAGGAGGGTTGGTTGTGGCTGGAATTCTAACAAATATGACAAGCCAGATAGCGACGTACCCGATTGATACATGTCGACGACGAATGCAAGTTGCTGGGTTTGACGCAAGATCTGGGTCACATTCTACGACGTTCTTCAATGCTTGGAAGGAAATAGGAAGTCAGATGGGATGGCGAGGATATTTCCGGGGTGTGTTACCAAATCTTTTCAAGATTGCTCCGTCGACGGCAGTTAGTTTGTTGGTGTATGAACGACTACGACCTCGCATTGATGCTGCTGAAGGTGCGATTGGTAATTTTCTGTCCCAATCTTCACCACATGTGAGAACATCGTCTTAGTGTGCAAAAGGGGTTTTCCGGTTGTTGTGATTTTGTGTTTTCTTAACTTGTTGGGTGTGACGAGAGGAGGGATGTACTTAGGTTTTTATGAGGTGCTTTACTGACATGGAGATTTAGGACTAACTAATGTGTAAAAAGGTGTACGAATGCTTGATGTTTGGATGTTTCCCGTAGAAGGGAGAGGCTGTTTTAACATTGTGCGAAGCATATGATAGTTTGGTCACGCGTTTTGGAATGGAGATGGTGGAAGTAGTGTTGACAAACAGACAAGATATTCGGAGACAGGACGAAAAGCAGGGAAGAAAGGGATAAGACAATGAGTGGAACAGCTTGAAGGTGATACACGCATGTATGGTTCGCTATTTGTCACCATCTGTAGTCATCCCAGTGAGCGACTGAACAGCAGTGTAGCAGACAACAAAAAGAAACAAAGAATGTTAGTACAAGAAACACACGCATGCCATGGGCAGCAAAGCCAGAAGAGGTGCATAGGGAAGCAAACGCACATTGCGATAGATGAAAGCCACGAGCTCCGCGCAACGCTTGTATCAAGTTATAAGTCACATAGGCGCCAGGAAGAAACGCAATGCACCCAACCGAAATGAAGGCAATAGAAGTTGCTTGATCCACATCACGAAAATGAAGCAGACCGAGTAGCAAGAACGTAATGCCGAATCCGAACAGAAACAACGCTACGAAAGCAGTTCTCCACGGAAATGTTGTTCTTGGTTCTCCCGCAGCGCTTCGGCGAAAGAGTTGCGCATCGCTGTACCGGCTTGTTGAGGTGTCGTATAGTTCGGCTGGAATGTCATCCTGGTATTGGGGGTCAGATAGCGGTTTGCACGGGCGGTTGGCGGGGTAATGATACACGAACCTCTCTGTAGGAGTTGTTGGAGAAGGACTGGGCTGGTTGTAGGCGCGACATGTCAAGGAATGGATAGATATCAACTCACAGCTCTCACAATCTGTCTGCGACAAGCCGAACAAAACGCGAAGAAGACAGATTGAAAAGTGAAAACTGGCATGCGACAAGGGGTGCATGATCCCACGTGGATAACACCTCAGCCGCGCCACGATTGGACAGCTGATCCATTGCTACTCGATTCGCGCCAATGGACTAGCGCCACGTGCTCAACGCCTCGCTGGCCAATTCGCGCCAGCGACAATGCCCATTCGGTGCCTGTGATGAGCACCGTACGGTGCAGCATCGTTAGCCCCCGCTCTTTAGTGTCGGACTAGATACTAGCCACCAGTCCTTAGCGCCAACGCTAGCGCTCTGCACTGCGCGCTGTCGCGGTCTTGTTCCTGCTGAGAGGGAAACAACGCTACTTGTTCTCTTCTTTTAAAAACATTCTCTGTCTTGAACGTCCACTTGACTTGGCTTTGACACGGCTGTCACCTTTTTTCTTGCCTTTCACTTTGTTTGTTTGTTGTTGGTTACGAATTGCTTTTTATCTGGTTTGGTTTCTGCATTCTGTGTTATGACCGCAATGTCTTCTTATTTTGCGCCTGCGAACGGCCGTTCTGAAACAGGCTGTGCTTCGACCAAGCGACCTTATACCCCAAAATGCATTCTTCTCACTGGTGGCGCTGGCTTTATTGGATCGCATGTGGTTGAACTTCTTGTCAATAGATATCCCCATTACCGAATTGTCGTCCTGGATAAACTGGACTACTGTGCAGCGGAGGAAAATATCTCACCCTTGTTTAACAAGCCAAACCTCAGGTGGTGTCGTGGTGACATTCGTTCTCGCTGTCTTGTAGACTATCTTCTTCGCTCTGAAAATGTAGACACCATTATGCATTTTGCAGCGAGTACGCATGTAGACAACTCTTTTCATTCATCGATATCATTCACGTCGAATAATGTTGTTGGAACCCATGTTTTGTTGGAAGCTGCGCGCGAGTACGCTCGTATCAATCGTTTTATACATGTTAGCACTGATGAGGTGTACGGCGGAGAGACAGATTTTGAGAAGGAAGACTCTATGATGGCTCCGACAAACCCTTACGCGTGTACCAAAGCGGCTGCTGAACTTATTTGTCGTGGATATGCAAAGTCGTTCTCAATGCCTATCATTATTACCAGGGGTAACAATGTGTACGGTCCTAGACAATATCCAGACAAACTTGTGGCCAAGTCATGTGTTCTTTTGTCCGGAAAACAACCCGCATACATACATGGTAACGGAGACCATTCTAGAACATACGTGTACGTTACAGACATGGCAAAAGCCTTTGATCTAATCCTACACCATGGAAATGTCGGAGGTGTTTACAACGTCGGCTCTGATGAAGAACGAACCAATCTTCAAGTTGTGCGTGATTGTGTGAAGGCATTTGACTTGCAAGAATCTCAGGACCCAAACGCCTACATCACCTTTGTCAAGGACCGTGAAGTGAACGACCATCACTACAGAATTGATTCTTCAAAACTGAAAAAGCTGGGGTGGAAGAATCAGGTGTCTTGGGAGCGAGGGATAAGACTAACAGCTGAATGGTATTCGAATGAAGAGAATCTTAAAAGGTGGCCCGATTTCAAACGCGGACTTGTTGCACATCCAACGCACAAAGCAGCTGCCGACGAAGTTCTTTTCTAGGCTTAACTCTAACCCAAGGGCGTATACATGACTAACTATATTCGCGCATTTTCCAAAGCTAACATAAACAAGGGTAGTCAGCCACCTTTTCCGGTAGTTTGCTTCTTCTCTAGAGTAGCCAAGTGTGCGCCTTTTTCGGCCTCTCGGCAAACTATGGTCAATGTTTGATGCCGAAAAAATGCCTACACTTCCGACAACACATGTCATCTTCAATGGCTATACCCGTATTAATCTTGTTACTGTTGTCACCCGTGTTCTGCACATCCAGTAAATATAAATGCCTAACACCTTTTAGTTACTCTTGAAGTTAGTTTGCCTGTTTCTTTAAGGTATCTAGTTTGTCAGTCATGTATACAGGCCTGCTGTCAGAGCAACCCACAAACTTGTTTTGTATGATTGCCTATCTTCTTTACGTTTCATTCAACTTTGGCTTGTAACCTGTTCTAAGGGCTTTTGTTGGTGCGAAGGGTACCCGTTTTTCAGTCCTCTTAAGATTCGTTTTCGCCTTTTCTAAGTGATCGATACAAGAAGTCACCTCAAACTGCGTCAATACTATCATCGAATAGTCATAGTGCTCTCTAGCTTGCTTTTTAGTCACGAGAACAGAACAGAAAGGCATTGCAGTTGTCATCTGCAAGCCGCTTGATTCCCTCACATTTGAATCCAACATCACGAAGAAGGGATAATGCCACATCGTTACCCCACATAACCCCCAAGGCATCCCCCTCCCTGCCAGTCTTAAAGATAGTTGTTGGCAAGGAGAACATCAATGAAATGGAGTACAGCAAGCACCCCGCTGGGTGCGAGCGATTTGCTCGTACATCACTGTTTGCAGCGACGTCCTGTAGCAAGAAAGTTCCGCCACGACGTAGAGCTTGGTACACACGCCTTACCACGTTCTTGACGTCTCCTGTTTCGATAAGTCCTCCAAAGCAGGTAACCAAATCGTACGCCGATGATTCTGACGATTCGGTAATCTGCGCGCATTTGAATCGAATGTTCTGTAGCTTCTCCTTTTCGGCTGCTTCCTTAGCAGCAGCAATAAGAGCGGGGTTCGTGTCGTAACCGGTGAACCAGCTTTTCGGGAATTCCTTGGCCATAGTCATTAGATTTATACCTGTACCACATTCGACGTCGAGCACATCAATACCAGCCTGGAGACCCTGAACAATCAGAGTCTGACCAAGCGGAAGGATCCAGCCAATTAGAGAAGAAGCAATAGTTTGAGCGGAATCAGCGGCCATTATGGACTTGAGCTCGCCGTATTCACTACATGGTATTCCTTTGCCACTCTTGAAGCAATCCACGGCCCTGTCTTCAAAGGAGGAAAGGATAGAGATGTATTGCGTCAAGACAGCCACATTCTCCGGACCTCTTCCCCACGTGAGAAAGGCGGCGTGCTCCCTTGGCAAGAAATAGCGACTCTCCTGTTGTTTGTTCCGCTGGTCTTCGATATCAACTATCCCTCCAACGTACATTGCAGCAAGCCACTCCCGCACATATCGCTCGTTCAAATCGGAGGTTTGAGCCAATTCTACGCTTGTGACAGCCGGCAGTCTGGCCATTGCCTCAAACAGGCCGAGCTTGTGACCGATAGAGATTAACAATGTAAGCGAACCACTGTTCAGGTAGGAGAGCATACGAGCGCCAAAGAATTCGGCTTTCTCCTTGTCCAGAATGGCAGGACCCGTAGAGCCCTCGCTTTCACTCACAAGGTTGGTTGGACCCGGCCTGATAGTGTCCATAGTTTCGTTGACCCTGACCATCTCGCTATCCAGGCGCACTGTTTTTGAATAGTCTTGCACTCCTTTACTCGCGGTGGCAGGTACTGTTTGGTCGCAGCTTTCCTCGAGTTGATCGGGAAGACCTTGTTCAAAATTAGGCGGTACGAACGCTTGCTTCCTCAAAGCGTTGTCTGGAGATAAAATCCTCCACAGGTAGATAGGCAGGTAGTTCCTAAGATGATTAGGTAGTGTTGTCAACATCAACCCCGTTCATCCGAAGCAAAGAAGAAACAAGTATCGTTTGCTTCACGAATGATTTCGGGTCGAATGGGTATTTTGTTGATATGTGCGGAGACAGTTTTCTCGCCAAGGGTCTTCTGCAACAGATAACAGTTTTTGCGCACTGTTTTATGAGCGAGGCCAATATGACTGTTGCTTGCACAACGGCTAAGGTCGCTTGCTGATGATATCGCTGGTGCGAAGTATCACAAACGTTTGCCTCCAAATTGCAATTCGAGGGGGCTGGGCTGGGCGTCGAAGTTTGTAACAGCACTGAGGTTGTCGATAAGGCTTTAATTAAAAAGCTTACGTACGGTTGGGTATGCAGCAAAGGCGTGTTTAGCATCCACGGCGCGGCGTTACCAACCGAATTTGTAGAAGAGTGTCTGTAAATCACAGTGGCATGATGGGATGTCACCAGTGCGTTTGTTAACATGACATGATGAGATGAAAGCACCTGTTTTGACCAACACACAAACAGGACGATGTACTCGAATGCTGAAGCGTATATGACGATGAAGGGGGCTGATGGTGGGAGAAGGTGTGACAGCGCAAGGAGGTAGGGCGCAGAGTTGTTTGGGACTTGGGAGCGGTGAGGGTTGAAGTTTACCAAATGGTACGTGTGAATGATTCAGCGAGAAGATGATATTCATGGCTCGGCTTGAAGGACGAAGACAAACAGTAACAAATGGAAGCGTTGAACAGCGGTTGGATGTTGGTGCAAGAGCACTCAACAAGCTGAAAAAATAGTCTACAAAACAGAAGAAGAAGCTCACGTTGAGAGATTGAAGAGGCGCAAGTACGAAGGTAGATATGTACAGCGATGTGCAAGCACGACCGCCTATGGAAACAAAAAAAAGTAGATGTTGGAGATGAGAAAACAATGGACGGAGCGAGAGAAAGGAAGTGAACGACGATCAACGGAGATATCTCAAGGTGAGGTGCTTCTTGCGCGGAGAGCGACGAAGCGTGAAGAGATTGGAGCGACGGTTGGCGGCCACGGCAGAGGTGATATCACGCAACGGAGAGCGGGGCTGATCACGCTTCTTGTGAACGCCGGGTTGAGACAGAGGCACTGCAAGCTTGTGGGGCTTGAGGGGATTGGGATTGGTGTTCTTCGGCGGCTTGTGGGGTTGAAGCGCGTGCTGCATGGACGCAGGAGGGATGTTCTCCTTGTCATCGTGATGAATGACGGGCGGTGAACACGGGCGGTGTGCACACGGGTGTGCGGGGTGCGGGTGTGGGGCGGTTGGGTGGGGGTCCTCGAAGACGCGGATGGGTTGCGTGGCGGGGGGTTTGTGGAGTGACGGGGGCTGTAGAAGAAGAGGCTGTTGATCGTGGGGCACAAGAGTAGGTTGGTGCGGCGAAGCGGACGGGCTCGAAACGGGGTGCGACTGCGGCGACGGCGACGAGGCGGGCGACTGCGGCGAGTGGTCGTCCGTAGTGGAAGAAGGCTCGGACTGCAAAGCGGCAAGCGGAAGCGAGTCAGGCGGGTGGCACTCCAATGGGCGCGGCTCCTGCAGCGATTGCTGCAGCACGGGCGGCGGCGGCGGGGCATCTGCAAGCGCGTGCAAACGGCGATGCTGCGAATGATGGCGCTGCGGCGAGAGTCGGGCGTGCACGTGCTCGTGGTCGGCGGCCGTGATCATGATGAAGCGGACGCGACTTGGCGACGCCGGCTACTGCTGCTGCTGCTTCTGCTGCTTCTGCTTCTGCTGCTTCTGCTGCTTCTGCTGCTTCTGCTGCTTCTGCTGCTTCTGCTGCTTCTGCTGCTTCTGCTGCTTCTGCTGCTGCTGCTGCGAGCTGACCAAGACGGTCCTCCCAGAGCACGCAGGCGATGCGTCGCACCGCGCGCGCGCGCGCCATTTTAAGCGCGCGCGCGAGAGGCGCTCAGCTGCGTGGCGCTGCGCGGCTGGCCGCGCGCCAACGCGCAGCGCAGGGCCGTTTGCCAGCGCCGCCAAAACGGCGCTTTTGGTTCGAAACTTTCGAGTCAAAAGGCGCGCGCTGTCAGACGGCGCGCGTGCTTACAGCGTTTCGATCGAGCTTCGAAGTAGATATGAGTTGAAGTTCACCACCGCGGATGGCGACGCGACGTCGCCCCGAGCGCGTCGCCAAGTCGATTGCCGATTGCGGGCGCCATGTCGCAGCAGCCGGCGGCGGCGCTGCCGCGCGCCGCGGCGGGCGACGTGCTGCGCGCGCACAGCAAGGACGACGAGTACATGGCGCTGCTGCGCGCGGACGTATCGCGCCTGCTGCGTCTCACGCTCTCGGCGCGGCAGCGGCAGCGCCACGCCGCGCAGCAGCCGCGCGCGCTGCGCTTCGCGGCGGGCGCGCTCACGCGCGTGTTGTACCAGCTATGGACGACGACGGCGCCGCTGTACGCCACGCCGGGCGAGCAGCACGCCGGCGTGGCGCCGGTGGCCGGCCGGCCGCCGCAGCCGCTCACGCGCCGGCGCGCGCTGCTGCTCGCGCTGCTGCAGTCTTCGTCGGCGCGCTTGCTGTCCGTCGCGCTGGCGGCCGTTTGCGGCTGCGCGTTCCGCGCCGCCGCCGCCACGCCGCCGCCGCCGCGCACGCGCGAGCGCATACTGCGCGCGCTGCGCGTGTTGCAGCGCGCGCATCTGGCGCTGTTCTACGTGCGCGCGGTATACGGCGGCGCGGCGCGTCGCGCCGCGCGCGTACGTTACGTGGCGACGGCCGAGTCGGACGGGCAGCCCACGCTGCTGCCGGCGCTGGGCGTGGTGATGGGCGTCATGCTGCTGTCGGACGCGTGCGCGGCGCTGCTGGCGGCGCGGCGGCGCCTTCGCGCCGTGGGCTGGCGCGCCGCGTTGGCGATGCACGCCGTCGGCGCGGACGACGACCACGACCACGACGACGATGGGAAGGACGCCGTGCCGCCGCGAGCGACGTGCATTCTGTGTCTGGGCGCCGTGCGCGATGCTACGCTTACGCTGTGCGGCCATGTGTTTTGCTGGAACTGCATCTGTCACTGGTGCTCGTCCAACGTGAGTTGTTTTTGTTCTTCTGCGGCCTTCTTGCTCGTGTGCTTGTTTCTCACCGCTTTGTTTTCATGCGTTGCGGGGAGAGCAGCAGATCTGTCCGCTTTGCCGCCAACAGCTTCTCACCAGAGAGCTTGTCTGTCTCTACAACTATTGAACATGCACTTGAAACAGTTGCTTTTATACCACCCGCCCACACTATCGTGTTGCATTCTTCACAGCTGAGTACAACCAGTTCGACAGCACACGCAAACCCACCAACTATCCTTACTGCCAGTCAAACAATAATAATAATAATAATTACTCATCCACCTACTTGCCATCCGGCTTGTTTGCGCCAAGCACAGCCTCGTATGTACCCGTCAACGCGCGCGACTTTTGCTTGAACGCGCTCAGACGTTCCACAGGCGTCTTCATCAAGATCTCGCGATGCGCCCTCAGACGAATGGCGTTGATACGAATGAACCCACCAGCATCCGTAGACTCATACCCTTCCACGCTCTCCATGCTCGCAATATTCTCGTCGTACAGACTGGTGGGCGAGAAACGAGCCACCGCCATCGTGGCGCCCTTGTAGCACAACACGTCCACCCAGCCGTCAATCAGCTCCTGACTCTTGGAGATGGCCGCCAGCAAAAAGTCCGTCTCCGGCGAGAACCAAAAGCCGTTGTACACCAGCTCGGCAAACTTGGGCGACAGCATATCACGCAGTCGCATCACCTCGCGATCCATCGCAATGCCCTCAATGTCCACATGCGCGCAGCGCAGAATGGTGGCCGCGGGCGTCTCATACACGCCGCGAGACTTGATGCCCACGAAGCGGTTCTCCACAATGTCCACGCGCCCGATGCCGTGACGCTTCGCCACTTCGTTGAGCCACATGTACATGCGCAGCGGGTCGGTGTGGCGCTGCTTTCCGTCGTTGGAGCCCGCGGCGACCGGAATGCCGTCGCGGAACTCCACGCGGATCAGCTCGGGTTCATCAGCCCAGTCGGCCATGTTGGCCGTCTTGAGGTACATCTCCTCCAACGGCGCGCTCTTGGGGTCCTCCAGGTTGCCGCTCTCGTAGCTGATGTGCATGAGGTTGTCATCCATGGAGTAGGGCGGCTTCTTGCCGTTGGGCATCGCAATTCCCTTCTCGCGCCCATACTCGAGCAGATCGGTCCTGCCCTTGAACTTTTGCAGAAACAGCGGGTCGCGCCACGGCGCGATCACCTTGATATTGGGCGCGATGGCGTAGTAGGTGAGCTCAAAGCGCACCTGGTCATTGCCCTTTCCCGTGGCGCCGTGCGCGACGTACTGCGCGTTCTCGCGCAGCGCGATCTGCACCTGGCGGCGCGCAATGCAAGGGCGCGCCAAGCTGGTGCCCAGCAGGTAGCGGTTCTCGTAGATGGCGTTGGCCTGCACGGCCGGGAAGATGAAGTCGGTGATGAACTCGGTCTTGAGGTCCTCCACGAACACCTTTTCGGCGCCCAGCGCGAGCGCCTTGACGCGCGCGGCCTCAAAGTCGTCGTCCTGGCCGACGTCGGCGATGTAGCACAGCACGGTGTAGCCCTCGTCCTGCAGCCACTTGAGAATGATGGAGGTGTCCAGCCCGCCCGAGTAGGCGAGCACCACGCGCTTGTTGTCCGACTTGGACATGATCGCGTGCGCCTCTGCGTTAATTCGCTCACGGTCAGCTCTGAGCGCGGGCGCGGTCAACCGTCGGCGATCGGCCGTTAAATACGGCGCCAACGCGCGCGCGCGAGAGGAGCGCGGGCAATATGCGCTTGCAGATCGTGTGCCAGCGCTGGCATAACGCGCGCGCGCGCGATCTGCGCATTGCCCGCGTGCCACGGTGGCACGCGGCGCGGAAAAACTTTTTTGCGCGTGGTGGCACAAGCATTTGCCGTTTGTAGTTTACGGGAGGCGTGCGTCATCGTCGTCGTCGTCGTCGCCAAAGCCGAGCTCACGCAGCTTGTCCAGCGCCAGCAGGCCCAGCAGCGAGTGCGGCGTGTTGAGCTGCCCCGCGCCAATGAGGCGTCTGACGTGGCGCAGCGGCGCGTCGAACACCTCACTGATCCACTCGTCGTCGTCGCGCGGCGGCGGCGCCTCGTCCGCCACGCAGTCCAGCGCCAGGAAGAAGAAGAACTCGTTAAGGCTATACTTGTCAGCCGCCACGCCGCGGGCGGCCAGCGGCAGCAGCTTGCCGCCCGTGAGACGCGCCTCCTCGCTGAGCTCTGCGCGCGCGGCGTGCGCCACGTCGACGTGGCGCGCCGCGTCGAACATGCCGCCCACGAATGACAGCGCCTCGGCGTTGCGCCCCGGCGCGTACTCGCGCAGCAGCGTGGCGCGGCGCGACGCGCGGTTGAACGGCAGCACTAGCACGGACTTGAAGTCACTGTGCTGCGTGCCCAGCACGTCGAACGACACCGTGCGCCCCGACGGGAAGCGCACGTCGCGCTGGAACACCGTCTGGTAGCGCTGGAAGATGCGCTCGTGGCGAACGATTTCGAACTCTGTCGCCGCTGCCGGCGCCTGCGGCGGTTGGCGCTGCGGCTGCGGCTGCGGCTGCGGCTGCGGCTGCGGCTGCGGCTGCGGCTGCGGCGCGCGGCTACTGGCGCGCGGCGCAGCGCGGCGCGAGCACAGCGTGCGCGCGCCGAGCACGCCGCGGCGCAGCGGCGAGACGGTGGCGAAGGCGAAGGCGGTGGCGCACATGTCGTGGCGGGCGCGCACGCGCCATGCGATGGCCGCTCGGCCTCTTGTCTACGTCTATCATAGAGATAGCCTTTTAGATATGTAGCTATACTGCGCTCAATTGGCCTATAGCGTGTAGCACTTGTCCAAAAACGTGCTGACGCGAGGCGTACGCGCATATGCGCGGCCGCCACAGCAACAGCCGCGCGCCGCCAGCTCGTCACCGCGGCGGACGACGACCACGACGCCGACCACGACGCCGACGGTGCTGAACGATGGCGCGCGCCGAGCAGCGCGCCGATGAAGACGGCGACGACGAGCCAGACATTGTTGAGGAGGGCGACGACGAGCCAGACATTCTGCTACAACGGCGCCACGGCCAGCACGTGGTGGAGCTGCGCTTCAACCGGCCGCACCGCCTCAACGCGCTAAACGCGGCGCTATTCCGCCGCGCAGCCGCCGCGCTACGCGCGCTCAGCGCGCACGCCGCCACGCGCGTGGTGGTGCTAACCGCCGCGGGCGCGCGCTCCTTCTGCAGCGGCATGGACGTGCGCGCCATCGGCGACGCCGCCGGCGCGCGCGCCGCCACGCGCGCCGCGCGCGCCTTCATGCTGGCGCTCATGCGCTGCCGCAAGGTGCTGGTGGCCGCGGCGTTCGGGCGCGTGGTGGGCGTCGGCGTCACCCTGTTGCTGCACTGCGACTTTGTGTACTGCGATGCGCGCAGCACGTTCCACACGCCGTTCGCCCGGCTGGCGCTGCCGCCGGAGTTTGCTTCCTCGCTCACGCTGCGCTTGTTTGGCGGCAAGCAGCTGGCGGCGCGCATGCTGCTGCGCGGCGAGCGCGTGCGCGCGCGCCACATGCGCGACGCGGGCGTGTGCGAGCTTGTGCAAGGCGACGTGCTTGGCGCCGTGCTGCAACGCTGCTTGAAGTGGGTGCGCGAGGCGGATGACGCGCAGTGGAACGCCGTGTGTGACGCCAAGGCGCTCATCAAACAGCCCACCGTGCAGCTGATTGAAGGCGCAATGCGTAGCGAATTCGAGCTCATCGAGCAGAGTTTACTCAAGCAAGATACGGTGGCGCGCTTCGGCGCGGCGCTGCGCAGCGCCAAGCTATGACGGTGTGTGTTTGTCGGGCGTGAGGCATTTTAGCTTGAGCGCGTGGATGGAGTGCATGTGCGGCTCGAGCGCTTTGTGTACTAGCCGGTGGCGCGCCAGCAGCGACTTGCCTTCGAAGGTGGCGGACACGATGGTGATGGAGAATGACGTGCCGCAGTTGTTGGACATGTCTTGCACGTGCACGTGCGTGGCGCTGAGCTCGCTGTTGCTGCTGAGCGCGCTTTGGATGCTCTCGGCGGTGAGCGCCATTTGGTGAACTGGTGTGGATGGCGCGACGGATCGGCCACGGCGGAGCGTGCAGCAGCGTAGCGGCGGCGGCGGCGGCGGCGGCGGCGGCGGCGGCGGCGGCGAGCGTTCAACACAAGCAAAAAGTTTGGTAAAGGTAAAATATTATCTAACAGCCTTCCACACCAAAATTTACATGAAGACTCGCTCGGAGAGCGCCCAAACAAGGACAACAACAACAACGTAGATGGATATCTACGCTTGTAATACGAAGGTAGTATAGAAGCTAACATAAAAACAAAGCAAACAAAGCAATGCAATGTACAAGGCGTGGCGTGGTCATAGGTACTCCTCATGCTCGTCCCTGCCACAAGGAATGTAGCACGTGTATCCCGGGCAACTGTCGGCGTCATACACGCCCTTGAACATGATTCTGGTAATGGGGTGCTGCACAAAAGTGCGCTCCGCGGCCGGATAGCACTCATCCTCCGCCACGTACACAATGTTATCGCCCGAGCTCTTATCCCTCTCATCCACCGCGGCGTGATACCACGGCTGGTGCTCGCCCCTGCGTATGAGCGCGCACCTGCAGTTGTCATGCCCCCTGGCGGTACGGCAGCGATAATCGACGCCAAACAGCAGCATGCGGTAGCGCAGCAGCTTGTGCACCACCACGAGTCCAATCGCAAACGCGGGCTTTGCGCGCTCCGCCAGCAGCATCATGGAGCGCTCGTCGATGCGGTCGCGCAGCTCGCACGCGCGCGCAAAGTCCTGGCGCGCCAGCGCGGCGCGCAGCTGCGCGCGCAGCGCCGCCGTCGGGTGCTGCGCGTCCAGCGCGCGCTTGGCGTCGCGCAGCCGCGCCGCCGCCTCAAAGTCCTGCGCGCGCAGCGCGTGCTGCAGCATGCGCGACAGCAGCACGTGGTTCTCCGCGCGCGACAGCGGCTGCGCGTCGCGCGCCGCCGCGTCGTGCGCGGCGTGGTCCGCCAGCGCGCAGCGCGCCGGCGACAGCGACGGCGGCGCCGGCGGCGGCAGCGGCAGCGGCAGCGGCAGCGGCAGCGGCAGCGCGTACGTCGTGAAGCACGGCTCTTTCATTCTGTCTCCGGCGATCGCGGCGTCGCCACAAGGTAGGAAGGTTACCATCCGCAAACGAAACTACTACGGCGCGGCCGCGACACATGATGAAGTGTGAACTGCAACTTGAGCTGCTCGCAGCGGCGCGCCGCCATTGGACGCCGCGCCGCGGCGCGTATCTGCGCCGCCCAATGAGCGCGCGCGCTTTCGTCGCGCTGCGCGCTTCTGCAAATCATCTCGCGCGCTGCAGATTGTATCCGCACTCACACGTGCGCCACGTCGCAGCGCGTTACACCGCATGGTCAGGGTGGTGCAGTGAAAAGTTACGCGTCTGCGCCACAGCGCTGGCTCGCTTGCGTTCATCCGCCCGTGCTTTGTTTGTTTGTTTGTCGGTTTTGCTTCTTCTTCAAACGCACTCAACATACATATTATGTCGGACAGTGGAACGTCGTCGTCGTCGTCGGCGATGGCGTCCGTGTGGGACACGTTGAACAAGATGAAGGCCAGACAAAAGGCCGCCGAGAGTGTCAATCGCCACACCAAACGCTACGACGTTGCCAGAAGGGACGCCATCCAGCTATTCGAGCGACAGATCGAGCTCGCCGCCTCGCAAAACAAGTTTGACGGTGTCGAGGTGCTTCGCGATATGCGCCACGCCATGGACACCGACCAAAACGTGCGCGCCGTCATCGACAATCACAAACAGCGCTTCAAGACGCTGCCGCCCGCCCACGAGCTGCAAGCCCTCTCCGTGCTTTTGAATGATGCTTCCGCTTTGCTTGCGAGTGCCAACTCCTGTCTTACCAACGCCAATCGCATCGCACAGCCGCTCAAGCGCTAGTGCCTCCACTCATGCACCTCATGTAGTATTAACACATTTACTAAATACGTGCCCCACAACCAACTTGTGCTTCTTTTAAAACTAAACTTCTCAACGTACCGTTGGTACCTGGTCACGCACCAATCCATTCCACTCACCCAAACCAACGTGACCATCGAAACCGGAAAAAAATACTTCTTCAACAGCCATATTACGTATGTACCTTTGACGGTACCTTCGTAGATATATCTTACAACAACAAACAAAAAAAAAAAAAAAACGGTCCGTTGCCAGCTGCTCAGCACAGGCTGTAGATAACTGCTCTCAGCTCGTAACCGAACACTTATCGACCCTTGTTCTCCAGCGCCAATCCCTTCGATTTTCTCCTGCCCTTCGACCTTCTATCCACGTCCCGCTCCTTACGAGAAGCTTCTCTCACCTGTTGCAAACGTTCCATATCCTCATCATCGTCCTCCAGCCACTTTTCATAATCCCTCGGCATAGAAACGTGCGCCATCTTCCTCATCCTCGAGTGGATACTCTTCATCTCACTTCTCATTCCCTCAGCCTCACGTTCCTTCTCCTTAGCCAAAACCTTCATCCTCTCCATCTCAGCGCACATCTCCTTCAAACTCACCTCCGCCTCATGTAGACGCTTCGACTTGTCCTCCTTCACTCTCGTCTCCTCCTGCAGCAATCCCTGTAGCTGCTGCACGCGATGACCCAGCGTATCATCGCTAGCTGCAGAAGTAGCCGTCAATGCGCTCGTCATCGAGCACGCGTCCGACCGAAGCGAGTTACACGTACCATCTTCGTCACTCGACGTACTTCTGCTCCGGTCGCCCAACCGCTGCGTACAGTTTTCACTGTCTTGCTCCGATGAGCAATTCATCGCCGCCAGAATGCTCTTCAACTCCAGCTTCTCGCGTTGCGCCGCGGCGAGACGTTTGGTCAAAGCCGCCCTCTGCGTCTCGAAATTGTCCGCTGCTTCGATGTAAGTGCTTCTGGCGTCGTTCAACTCCGCCTCCACCTTTGCAAAGTTGGCGGTACGATCGGCCAATTGCTTCGCAAGGTCCTCGCGTTCCTCCGCCACGATGCGCCGTTGTTCGTCCACCTCCGCCTTCAACGCTGCGCACTCTGCGCCAAGTTGCTGCACTTGAGCCTGCGCACCTTCCAGTTGTGCCGTGAGCAAATCGTCCGCCTCGCTCTTCTTGCGTACTTGCGCGTCCAACTCGTCCTTCTCTGCCTGTAACGCTGTACAAGCACGCTCCAGGTCGGCGACGAGTTTGTGCACGCGCTCCACTTCACTGGCGTTCTTCTCAAGCTCGACGTCCTTCTCGGCGATCTGGGAGCGCAAGTGAGCGAGCTCCACTCCATGAGCTCTGACATTGGCCGCATTGCGCTCCTTTTCCAGACGCAGTACCTCAGAAAGTCCCTCATACTGATTGCTCTCTTGCTCCGTAGACTGCAGCGTGCTCTTCATGGCACTGTTCTCCCTGGAGAGTGCCGCAATCTCGGCCTCGAGCGAGTGCACGGAGTGAGTAAGGTCGCTTGCCTCGGTCTTGATTCGGCGGCGAACTTGCTTGAGCTTCTCCACCTCCAGCGCATTGGTCTGTGCCTCGGCCTCGCGACCGGCCAGCTGCTCCTTGAGCTTGAGGATGGATTGTTGCTGAGACGTGGTCAGCTCGCCCAGGCGGCGAACGTGCGGGTAGATGTCAGCAAGGCCGGTGTCGGCGTCCAACGGACACTCGCTGTGGCCAATAGCAGACGCCAGCTGTGTGTGCTTGGAGGCGATGCGTTCGACGCGACGCTCTGCCTTTGCCCTCGCATCGCGTTCCTTCCTGAGCTGCTTGTGCAGTCGCTCAAGCTCCGTCTCGCGCATGGCGACAAGCTCCGCTGTAGACTGACGTTCAATCTCGCTTTGCTGCACGCGGAATCTGGCGCCGTTCACGATGGAGCCGAGCTGTTTGGCGTCCATCTGGTGCGTGGGCACAGATGAACAGCCAAGAATATTGGCCAGCTCAGTGTAAGCGTTCTGCAGATGGTCTGCACGTTGGATGGATTGGTCTCTCTCTTCACATACTGATTGGTAGTTGTGGGCCTTTTCCTCGGCGTCTTGCAGCGCTTGTTGCATCTGTTGCGCGTGCTGCGCGGCCAGATCTCGCTCTTCTCGCAGGCGTTGGCACTCCTTCTTGAGGTCGCCAAACATCTGCAGCATACTGGCTTCGTTGTGTAGCCTGCTTTCGACCTCGAGAGAGAGCTGTTTCTTTTGGTGCCACGCTTCAAGTAGCTTCTTGGTGACGGTTTCCAGGCGTCGCTTGGTATCAGTCAACTCGGCGTGCATCTTGAGTCGCACATTCTCAGCAGCGATGGAGAAACGCTCAGCAGCAGACGCCTGTTGCAGGCGCTCTTCCAACTGGTCGCGCTCGGCAGACACGATAGAAAGCATACATCGCTCGACGTCAGAGTCGAGCAGTCGGTTCTCGAGCTGCTGCACACGCTCTGCCAAGCGATCGCGCTCCGTGTACATGTGGTCCAAGTCGAGCTTGAGCGCGGTGATACGGCTGCTAAAGGAGTTTTGCTGCAGCGCCAATTGCTTGCTGGCGTCGAACGCGGCGGCCATATCGTAGTCCGAGCGGTACAGCAGGTCGGAATTGTGGCGCTCCAAAGCGGCGACGGTGGAGCGCATGCACTCCAATTCGTGGTGCGCGCGCGCCACGTCCGGCGGCAAGTCGGCGGCGTGTCTCGACAGCTGCGCCAGCTGCTGCTCCTTGGCGGCGAGGCGGTGCGTGAGCGCGTCGACGGTGGTGCGCAGCTCGGCGCGCTGCTCGCGCAGCAGTCGCAGGCGCAGCTTGGCGCGCGCCAGGTCGGGCGGAGCGGACGCATCGTGCGCCAGCTCCGCGCTGGCGGAGCAGCGGTCCCAGCGGCGCGAGCGCGCGCGCGCGCGCAGCGCGTGCGGCAAAGCGAGCGGCAGCGCGGACGGGGCGGGCACGGCGGCGGCGCACGCGCGGAGCGCGGCGTCGTGCACGTCATCGTCGGACAGGTGGTCGTTCCAGTCGACGGTGGCGAGTGGGAAAATGGTGGCGACGAACTGCGACACTCGCTCGAACAGGTAGGACGGCATGTTACGACTGCTGCCGACGACCAACTGACCGCGACGCGACGGCGGTGGCGCACGCGTACGCGCGCGCGCGCTTAAGAAGGCGAGCGACGCGCGCGGCGCGCCCAAACGAAGGCGCGATGGTCGCGAGCGCGCGCATTGCGATTGGCGTGGGACCGAGCAGCAGCCGCCGTGACACGGCGCGCGCGCGCGCGAGCGAACGCCCTCGTCACGCAAGCGCGACCACGTCTGTCCAAGTTGAACGCGCTGCGCGCGCCGCGCTCGCTTGGCAGCTGCGCGCGCCCAATTGCGCGCGCGTGTCAATTGCGTGCGCGCCCTTGTAATGATATGACGCGCCGCCAATTACGTGATCGCGCGCATCGCCATCGGCGCCTGTGCCACGCAGCTCCGCTCTCCCAGGCGATCATCGCCTGTTGCTGTGCACCACACAAAGAGTGCGGGGGGTCGTCGTCGTCCGTCATCCGCCCGCGTCTTGCTCGCCCGCTGTACAGATATGGCTCTTCCGCAAGCCGTCGCCTTCGTCGCGCCGCTGTCGCTTGCTGCGCGCTCGGCGCTCATCCCCCACGGCGTGTCGCCGCGCCGCACGCTCTCGCTGTCGCGCAGCTCGCCGCCGCGTGCGGCGCGCGCGCGCGTGCGCGCCAGCAGCACCGACGACAGCAGCAGCAGCAGCAGCGGCAGCAGCGGCAGCAGCAGCGGCGGCGACGACGCTGCGGAGAGCTCCGAGAAGCGCGAGCCGCCGTTCGAGATCCGCGGCTTCTCGCTGGCCAACGCGTTCCTGGCAGCAGGCGCAGTGGTGACGCTGTCGTCGTTCTGGTCGTACATCGACTCGTACGGCACGGCATCAGCCACGTCGCTGGGCTTTGTGTACGGCGTGCCCATCCTGCTGGTGGGGTGCGCGCTCAAGTACGCCGAGCTGCAACCGGTGCGCGTGGAGAGCAGTGCGGCTGCAGCGGCGGCGCGTGAGACGCGCGCCACCGCCGTGCAGAAGAAGATCTACCAGGACATCACGCGCCACCGCTACGGCGACGAGGCGCACCTGGCGCCGGCGCTGTCCAGCCTGGGACTGGTGCCGCGCGGAGAGCCGTGCCCCGTGCTGCGCGGCGCGGAGGAGCTGGTGACGGACGACGGCGAGTACTGCATCAAGCTCATCTTCTACTCGGTGGCCACGCCGTACGCCGACTGGACGCAGCGCATCGAGCGCTTTGAGCGCTTCTTCGGGCCCAACGTGCGCGCCGCCGTGAGCAAGGAGGACGCGCAGCAGCGGCTGGTGGCGCTGTCGCTGCGCAGCAGCCGCGAGCCGTAGATGTGATAAAGTTAGCTAACGTTATGTACCCCTGGTACTACTGTACGACGCTACCTCATGCATGCGCATGGCTGGCGCGTGTACTGTACGAATAGCCGCTCAGTTCAGTTCTGAGTTGGCAGCGCGCTGGAACGCGCGCCAGCGCGCTCGAGCGCAACGCGTGTAACCTTTAACATTGCCCGCAAATACGCACGCACAGCTGCCACGCACGCCCGCGTGGCACGCGCTGCGCCGCTGCATAAAGTTTGACACACGCGCCACTCTGCCGTTCACGTCGCCCACAGCAGCGGCTCGCTCACTCGCTCGCTCTCGCTACCATCTGCGTCCGCCCTTCCTCCCTCTCCTCCCTTCCCCTCCTCCCCCCCCCCTCCTCCTCCCTCCTCCGCGCTCCCCCGCTCGCGCTCCTCCTCGCCGCCCCTCCCCCCCGTTGCGCCGCCATGTCCACCCGCCCGATGCAGCCGCCGCCGCCGCCGCCCGCCTTCGACGAGCCGCTGCCAACTGGCTGGAACGTCTACCTCGACCACAGCGGCCGTCGTTACTACCACAACCCCACCACCAACACCACCACGTGGACCCATCCGTTCGCGCAGTCCCCGCCGCCGCCGCCGCCGCCACCACCGCCGGGCGTCGCGCCGCCGACAAGCTCGCCGCCCTTTGGCGCGCCGCCCGCAACCTCCCCCTACCCCGCGCAGCCCATCACGCCCACCTACGCCCCGCCGCCCGGCTCACCGCCCTTCCCGGCCCCAAATGGCTCACCCGTTTTCCCCAACGCCGCGCAGCACCCTTCGTTTCCGCACTTTCAGCACCCTGTCTCATCCGCGCCCATGTATGACCCGGCCTTTCACCCCAATCTGCAACATGCCGTGTCCTCCTCCCCTTACAACGCGCCTTACGCGCCACCGCAATCGCCCTACGCGCAGCCCTTGGGACCGCCTACTGGCTATCCTCCCGTCGCGGCGCAGCCGCCCATGCATGGCTATCCTCCGAGCTTCGGCTCGCGTCCGCCCTCCATGGGACCGCCTGGCTTGGGGCAGGCGCGCACATCCATCTCGAATAGTGCAAAGGTGGCGCACATCTCGCTGGAGCTTAGCGCCACCGGTCTGCGCAAGAAGGACTTTGTCGGCACGTCTGACCCTATCTGCAAGCTGTACGTGCCGACCACTAAAATGATTGCGCCCACGTCTGCTAATATTAATTGGGTGTTGTACGCTTCCACCGAGATGATTCCCAACACCACGTCCCCTTCGTGGGTCAATCGTATCAAGGTGCCGTATTATTTTGAGCAGTATCAGCCGCTCAAGTTTGAGATCATCGATATCGACAACATCAAGACTGGCCGCGGTGATTTTCTCGGCCAGGTTAAAACTAACTTGGCCGAACTCGTCACCAAGCAGAACAATCAGCTCAAGCTTGCCGACCGCACCTTCAAGCCGGGCAACTACGGTGTGCTTAGTGTTACCACGCATGACGAAAGTCTGTCCACAAAGGTTCGCGTCTCCTTCCATTTCGCGGGCAAGAAGCTTGACAAGAAAGACCTTTTCGGATTGTCCGACCCGTACTTCAAGATCTTCATGCAGGAAAATTCCCGCTTGTCTGCCGTGTACCGCTCCAATTACATCAGAAAGAACCTCAACCCGGTTTGGTCGCCAGACAGCTTCATGCTGCACACGAATGGAGAGCCGTGGCATCAGGTGAGACTGTTCTGCGAGGTGTACGACTGGGACAGATTTACCCCACACGATCTCATTGGCGAAGCCAAGTTCACGTTGCAGCAGCTGAAGAACTCGTCATTTTTCCCGCTGATCAACCCGAAGAAGGTCAATCGACCCCGGTACGTGAGCTCGGGTGAGCTTATTGTGCATAGAGCAGATGTGGTGCAGATGCCCACGTTTACGCAGTTCCTGCTCGGTGGTCTGCGCCTCGAGTTTATTGTGGCGGTTGACTTCACGTCGTCAAATCGGCCAGTGTCAGATCCGCAATCGCTTCATTACATGGGTGATCCGGCTGCACCTTCGCAGTACTGGCAAGCACTGCATGCGATTGGAACTATTCTGGAAGGTTACGTTCCGGATGGCCAATTCACAGCTCTTGGCTTTGGGGCGGTTCTGCCGGGCCAAAATACCGCCTCTTTCGACTTTGCACTGTCTGGCCAGGTTGATGCGCGCGTTGTTGGCGTGCAAGGTCTGCTGAACGCTTATCAAACTGCGTTGCAAAACGTGACGCTGTCCGGACCAACAAACTTTGCACATCTGATCAGAAACGCAATGGGGCTGTGCCTTGCTCAGCCAGTGGCGCAGAACAACCAACACTTTTGTGTTTTGCTCATTATCACTGACGGTGTGATCTCAGATATGGCTGCTACTGTGGATACTATTATTGAGGCGTCGCATAGAACGCCGATCGCAATTGTGATTGTGGGTGTTGGAAACGCTGACTTTGCTGCCATGAAGAGATTAGATGGCGATAACCACAGACTGACTAGTAACGACGGGACAAGAAAGGCCAAGCATGACATAGTGCAGTTTACACAATTCAAACCGGGCCAGCCGGTTGAAGAGCTTGCTGAGCAGGTTCTACAAGAGGTTCCTCAGCGGGTGGTTGACTACATGGTTGATGTTGGTATTAGTCCGGGTGTATAAAGTTGTAGCATCGATTTGTGAATATATGCAAAGAGATGCGTGGTTGCCGTTGTGTGCACACTAAGATAGCTTTGAATGTACCTACTGTACATAGATACCTCACTGTGGCGTTCCGCTGACTGTTCATTTCGACGACGGTGTTGGGATGAGGTGTAGTTTCTCAAGAAGGAGAATTGTAGAGGTTTACTGGGAGCTACGCGACGTGCTTACTGTTGAGGGACTAGCTACTGTTGTACAAGGTGGCGCAGACCGTCGTACTCGGTCCATAACGAAGCACTCCAGACGGCGGGCAACAGTTGATCGTGACGCTTGTGAGTGACTCTGTAGTAGAGGTTTTTGCGCACGTGATGGTGGAGGTTTACGCCGCCAGAGTGGCCCAGGCGGTGATGTGCCAGGACAACATCGCCCACGTCCATGAGCACACGCTTGGCTGGACCGATGTCTGGTTTCTCTTTCGCGACGCCGAACAGGTTGCGGCCTGTGATGAGACCCTGCATAAGTTTGGAAAGTGAACGCATTGTCAGATGCTACCAAGGGTAGAAAGCAGCAGTTTGTGGCACAACTTACTGCCTGGATACGTTGCTTGAGCACTTGATGCAGCGTGACGTGGGAGGCTGGCAAGTGGCGCACGGGTGTTAAAGCGGAACGGTGCCAAGATGACGAAGAGGGTGAATTGTTGTCAGCGAGCTGTAAAATATTAGCAGTGAGTTGCCGCACGTCAATTAATCGCGCAAAGAAGAGCTCTCACGTACCCGGCCACACGTTGAGTTGGCCGCGGTTGTCGTCAACGGTCTGGCCAGCGGACAGGCACACGCCCACCAGCAACGTAAACGGTGACGCCGTGCGCGCATACTTGCCATCGCCGCCGTCGACGTGGTACCAATGGCGGCAGATAGCGTCGGCGGGCGACATTCCGCTGCGCGCCAGCCGCTGGTCGTACGGACGGTACGCGATCTGCGCGCGCGCGGGGAGCGCGACGTTGCCCGCGCCCAGCAGCTGCTCGCACAGCGACAGCATTGGCGTGCGGCGAGGCAGCGACGTGAGCGTCGCGTGCTGCTCGCAGGCGGCTGCGAAGTGCGGCAGAATGTCCTTGTTGGAGTCGTGCAGCGTGTACTGCTTGCTGGCGTACATGCGGTCGGTGACGGCTAGAAGCGCCGCCACCTCCGCGCGCGGTACCACGCGCGGCAGCTGCACGTAGCCGTCGCGGATGAAGCGGCGCTTGTGGTCGTCCGTGAGCTGCATGGAGCTGCTGACGGCGGCGGCGGCGGCGGCGGCGGCGGCGGCGGCGAGAGAGAAGGCGGTAAACAGAGAGAGAGAGAAAGAGAGCGCGGGAGTGGGGAAGCGCGACGAGCAGCAGCAGCAGGCGGTGTTGAGGAGCTTGACACGCGCGCGCCACCACACCACGCGCCGCGCGCGTGCAGCAGCGAACCGAGTGCGAGCGATGAGGTGTGTGTGTGTGTGTGTGTGTGTGGAAGCTTACGTCAGCGCGGCGGCGCTTACGGCCACAGCGGCTGCGCGCCGTCAGCCGACGCTTGTGCGCAGCACATGTAATTATCGGTGCGCAGTAGGTGTGTACATAACTTACTTTTGTATTGTGTATAGCTTTTTCTTAAATATATATTGAATAAAGTACTTTATCCTACACACTGGTCTGACCGCGCTCGCGCTGGACGGACTTGCTGAAGGCCTAGAACTGTTGTGGACGGAGTTGGTGCGAGGAGAGTTGCCCGGACTTCTGGGAACAGGAGTCCGAGACGGTTTATATAGTCTAGCAAATAGATGATTGTAGTACTAAAAACAACACTACCAATAAAGGCTCTATTCCTACTTTATATTCCTATACAGCACTGATAACTCAGTGACCGTACCAGCTGAGCACATGCGCGTGGAAGAGGCAAAACCAATGCTTTTAAGCCCCTTCCAAAACTGCCATATGCTACAACTGCTCCTCTTTTCTTTAAAAATTTGTCCTCAAATTATGTGATATTTTACTTTTGTTTCTGTTTTGTTCTTTTTCTTGATTTTATTCTTTTTGTTTCTTTTTCTCTTCTCATGTACTTCATTACCTAGTTTGGGTACGGCAAAAATGAATGTCCGCCGCCTTCGGGAATATGTAATGTAACTGGTGAACCTATTCTTTCTCTTAAGTATTTCGAAACTCGTCCTGTAATGTGAATATACGCCTTACGTTCTTCTGGGTAATGTCCAATGATCCCAATAATGTAATAATGCAGCTGTATCATTCTACTTTCAGTAAGTGAAAGGCATACTTTTGGTTCATGCCTTTCGTATAACGCAAGTATTGTATTTCTATCAATTTCCGAAATCAATGGTCCATGTAATTGATAGTATGCCAAAGATATGTGGAATATATTCCATAATATAACATATTGTTTATATGGGTCGGAGGTAGCGGCTAACAGCCAGTCGGCTAGTTTCATCTGAGCAAATTGTAATTGACCAAGATCCTGGGTGTTCAAACTCATTTTGAGGACTCTTTTGATGATGGGCGAGTGAGGAACTGGTTATCCTTTGCTCCGCGCCTTCTATTTATGCTTATTCCTGTGGAGCTGGTCCAGCAGGAGATGGATACATAGTTGGGTATGGGATCCTCGGGTGTGCGTCTATTTCATTCAATTTGAATGTTTCCACTATATTCTTTTCAAAGAAGTTCTTTACTGCATTTCTTATACATGAAAGGTAGTTTCCAGATCTTTGGTAGTGACCGTAGGTACCAATTATTACAAAATATAGTTGTAGTATAAATTCCTCTTCATACTCATCATAAAGTTGCGGACTGTATGCACTTAGTAGTCTGCATAGTATTTGGAAGTCTACTTCTTTAACAAATGGGCCTTTGATTTGGTAGAACCCAAGGCATATGTGTATTATGTTCCATACAATTACGTTCTGCGTAAATGGAATATTTGAGATTTTACCTAGGTGCGCAGATAAGTACCCCTCTTGTACATAGAGCAATCTGTATTCTTGTAGCATGTAAGGATTCATCTTGTCGTTCTTATCACAACAGTTTTAGTTTAGCAGGAATGAAAGTGAGTTCTTACCTTTTATATTACTTCTTATGTTTCTTTTGTACTCCTCGAGAAGCTCTGAAGATATTTGTGGATCTGTTTCGCTGATCCAGAGATCTTCAACCTCTTCCCCTTCTTTTCGAATTAAATACTCGATCCTCGAGTTTAGTATACGATGGCCTATAATGGATATCTTTGGCTTCGTGTGATGGATTAGTCGTTGGATATCCATTTGCTTTTTATGAGATGAATCACCATAATAAGGTTTAAGTAAGGACACATGAAATGTGTGATGTAACTCTTTGTATTCTTTTGGTAAGAGTAACCTATACGATGAACCAGATTTG
Organism: Gracilaria gracilis; assembly: GCA_030374805.1. Classification (NCBI taxonomy): domain Eukaryota; phylum Rhodophyta; class Florideophyceae; order Gracilariales; family Gracilariaceae; genus Gracilaria; species Gracilaria gracilis. The sequence continues at coordinate 755,014 of JARGSG010000011.1, read as the reverse complement.
GTGGTTCCAATTACTTTGAAAGGGCCAATGTATTTGTAAGTGAACTTACGTGAACGTCCTTTCGGGATTGCAAGATTTTTAGTCGATAGTAATACATAGTCTCCTAGATTGAAGTATGTATTCTTCCGGGAGGTATTGACGTAATCGGCATTTCTTGTGTTTGCCTGTTCAATTGCAATTTGAGCCAGTTTATTGGCGTGATGTATCTGTTTGAGGAACGAATTAGATGCATCGTTTATGGGAGTATGCTCGTGATACAATATATCTGATATTGAGAGTGGATGATGTCCATATTCCATGTAAAATGGGCTAAACTTAGTAGCATCATTAATGGTGTTATTGTATGCATATTCTAATCCAGGTAAATACTTAACCCAATCGCGTTGTGTGTAGGATACATAACAACGGATCATTTCTTGCATGGTTCTAATCATGCGTTCCGTTTGACCATCTGTTTGTGGGTGGAAAGATGTTGATAAGTTCAATCGTATATTCAGTAGTTTCGTAAGAGAACTCCAGAAATTACTTGTGAATCTTGAGTCTCTATCTGATATGATAACACGTGGTAATCCGTGGTGTTTGAATATTTCTCTGTAGAATACCTCAGCAATAATTGGAGCTTTGGTATCTGATTGAAGTGGTATAAAGTGTACCCTTTTGGTTAACTTATCTACGACTGCCATAACGCCGGTATATTCATTACTTTTTGGTAATTCGAATATGAAGTCCATTGATATTACTTCCCATTTCTTTGTTGGTGGGGGAAAAGGTAACAGTGGGCCTTGTGAGTTTTGATTACTCGATTTCGCCTTTTGGCATCTTTCACATTCGGTAACGTATTTCTTAAGGTCTTGTTTAATTGTATTCCAGAAGTAATGTCTTCTTAATAGAAGCAATGTCTTTTGATAGGACCTGTGTCCTCCTTGTAATGAAACATGGTTATCATGTAGTAATGTCTTTCTAATATTTCCTTCTGGTATACACAACCTGTTCTCGAAGTATAGTATTTTTCCAACCCGTTTATATGGTTCTGTCGGTTTCTGGAATTGGCTAGAGAAGTAAGGATCGTTATAGTACCCTTTTGAAAGATTGTTCAATGTTTCTTCAGAAATTTTGACTATAGTGATATTAAGAAGTCGTTTAATGACCTCAATAGGTGTTTTTCGTTCCTCTTTATCCTTTCGTGATAAGGAATCTGCTACTTTGTTCTCCTTTCCCTTTATATAACATATGGTATAGTCAAATTCTTGCATATATTCAACCCATCGGGCTTGTTTTCTAGACAGAGTCTTTTGTGTCTCTAGGTACTTTAACGGATGATGATCAGTGTATATGACAAATTTCGATCCATGTAGATATGAACGCCACGTTCGTAAAGCGAATATGATGGCTAATAATTCTCTTTCACCTGTAGCGTAGTTTTGTTCTGCTTCATTGAGTTTTCTTGAAGCATAAGCTATAGGTCGTCTCCCAGACTTATCTGTCTGTGATAAAACAGCACCTAATCCAGTAGCTGAAGCGTCAGTGGTTACTTCGTATGTTAGACGTGAATTAGCACATCTTAGTATTGGAGAAGTGGATAAGGCATTTTTAAGGGTATTGAAAGCATCATCTTGTTCTTTTCCCCATTCGAAGGGTACTTTGTCTCTCACAAGATCACTTATTGGACTTGCTATTTTTGAGAAGTCCTTTACAAACTTGCGGTAATAATTGCATATGCCTAAGAAGCTTTGTACTTCTTTTACGTTTGTTGGGATTTCCCATTGCATTATGGCATTGACCTTTTTTGGGTCTGGTTTTATTCCCTCATTTGATATGATATGTCCTAAGTATTCTAGTTCTTGTTTCATGAATGTGCACTTGGAAAGTTTTCCATATAGTTTTCGTTTTCGTAGTACACTTAGTACTCTTCGTATATGTTTGAGGTGTTCATTCTTGGTTTTACTGTAGATGAGAATGTCGTCTAGATACACCATCACAAACTCATCTAAGTATGGACGTAGTATTGTATTCATTAGAGTTTGAAAACATCCTGGAGCACCAGTTAATCCAAATGGTGTTACTAGGTATTCGAACAATCCATATCGTGTTCTGAATGCAGTTTTCTCTACATCCTCGGGTTTAATACGTATCTGATTATATCCTGCTCTCAGATCAAGAGAGGTGAAGTATTTTGCTCCTTGGAGCTGGTCCCAGATTTCGTCTATACGCGGTAATGGTACTTTGTTTTTTATTGTTCTTTTATTCAAGGCTCTGTAGTCAATGCACATCCTAAGTCTTCCATCTTTCTTGGGTGTGAACAATACTGGGCTTCCCCATGGGCTAATACTGGGTCTTATGAATCCTAGGCTTAGCAAATGTTCTATTTGTTTCTTCATTTCTTGCAGTTCCTTTGGGGAAAGCTTATACATAGGTCCCATTTTGGGTTGTGAGTCATCTTGTAATTTAATCTCCATTTCCACCAATCTCTTGGGTGGTAATCCTTTTGGGAGGTCCTCCGGGAATACATCTTGGTATTCGTCAAGTATCTTCTTTATTTGTTCATCTTCAGGAATTCCTTCTTTGATACTTATGTTATTTACTTGAATGATTTTCTTTGGTTTAATTACTACGTAGTATATTTCACTTTGTTGTTTTTTCACGAGCTTCATAAACTTGTGTTTAATTAGAATAAGTTTCTCTTGGGAGCACTGTCGTTTGACAGTTTCTGCGTCCAGAATAAACGTTTTTCCATTAAGGAGTAAAGTCATGGAGTGCTTTCTCCAATCTATGTGTGGATTATAGAACTCTAACCAGGTCTGACCAAGAATGATATCATAACCTATTAAATCCACTATATAAGGGTGGATATCAAACTTGGCGTCCCCGATCTTAATGGATAAAGTGTCTAAACATTGTTGCATTGGAACTAATGTTCCATCCCAAAGCTCAGCTTTGACATCGGTACTTCTTCTTTGGAGATTCAATGTATCTGCATATTCTTTAGATAAGCATATATCTTCACAACCGCAATCAATGAGAATATTACATGGTTCCTTGCGATGACGTGTAGTAGCGTCTCCGTTGTATATTAGTAACTTTGATGCGTGGTTTCTTTTTATATTGCATAATTTTATAATTTTTTTGTCCTTTTCGGTTTCTTTCCTCTTGTAATGTACATCGGCCTCATTAGAGTAAGTGGGCTCATGGCCTGCTTCTGATACCCTACTCTTCAGTTTTTTTGGGCACGTACGTTGGGATGCACCCAGAGACGTTTATGCATCCAAGGACGACATCCTTTACGATGGCATTTAAAACATAAGTCACCCTTGAGGTGCCTGGATCTTTCTTCGTTATTCATCCTATTCCTGCCTTGATAGCGATTTATGTTACCAATTTCCATAGGTACGGGGTCATTTCTTCTGTTCCCATTATTGTTATTTCTATTAGAATTCCATTGTTTTCGGAATCCCATATTCGTTCTATAGATATGATCCATACGATCTGCCAAGTTCATTGCTTCATGCAAATTTGGTACTCCGGTTCTTTCCAGTTCAATGCGAATATTATGACGCAGACTTTGGGAATAATTAAATAGCTGCTCAGCCATACTCATGTTCGGGACTTGTAGTAGCCATTTGGTGAACTCTTTATTGTAATAGGAAACAGCCCCAAGTCTTCCAACTTGTTTTATATTTAAAAGCATTTTACGTGCATTCAGTTCTCTGTTTGCTGGTTCAAAATATTCTAGCAACTTTTTCTTGAATCCTTCATACGTACTTACTTCTGCAGTGTTATTCATATTTACTAGTTCCCACCATTCTAGTGCAGGACCAGTCATAAAGCTTACCGCATACATTATCTTTTTGTCGTCAGGAAGCGTTGCATGAATACTTGCAAATATGTTTTCTATAGATTGTAGAAATGATCTGGCATATTTACCTGAAAATTTTTCCGGTTTCCCCGATTTTAGCAAATTACTATGGTGTTCATGATTACTTACCATATTTGTTAAGTGGTTATTGAGTTGAATTACTTGGGCGAGCTGTTGTCCTAAGACATTGACTCTATTTTGTAAATCACTAATATCTGTATCCATCTTGATGATAGCGATGTATAATTGTACTTAAGTATATTTTCTTCTACGGATGGTAGTGGTTTTACAATTTTTTCCTTTTTTGATATGGTTTAAGTGTCCTTGTAGGCTGCTGAAGACTTTTGTATTGTTTTTTTTTTTTTTTTAATATTTTGATGCGCTTTTGTATAGTACTTAGTGTACTATGGTTGCGTGATTTTTTAATTCAAGTCTACTTATGATGGGCACAACAATATATGCAGTATTGTGTGATGTAACACACGTGTATGGTTTTTGCAAGGGTGGTTAGAGCAACAACAATTTCAATTTATTTGATAAAGTGCACTACTATCTTACAGTGCAATTAATTTTTTAGGAAGATTTTTTCAAATCTTTGATAAATTCTCGGACTTTGTTATTGTCCGGTACTGAATACTCAGCTTTTGTAAGTTTCGGTACAAATTTGTGTTTAGCTGCAAACTTGTACGCATTTCCCACTTGATATAATTTCTCTTTATGAACCTGCGTTTGGAGGTGTATCATATATTCAAAGGTATTTTCGTACTTAATGCGGCAGAACTCGCAGTATATTTCGAAATTATATGCCTTTGATAAGGCCTTATAATGGGTGTGACTTTTGTTGTGTTCTTCCCACGTATGTAATCCTTTTCTTTGTTTGCAATATGAACACTTTAGATTTTCATTATCAACTTTATGCCTTTTGTACTTTGAATTATTGTGTAGATTATTGACTTCTTCAATTTCTTCGGTTTCTAAGAAGGGATTAAATTTATCGTTTTCCAAGTCGGCGAGCTGTATTTCGTTATCAATTTCTGTAATTTTTTGTATAATATTTTCTTCAGTGTTATTGTTCTCGACTGCTTCGACATCTAATATAGAGTTGACTCGAGAAGGGGGTAGTTCAAGACGAGGTATAGTTCTTATGCAGTTTTCATTTTTAATTATAATTTTCGTAGTGTCTTCTGTATTTTGTATCTTAGAATTTTTGTCTTTAGTTTCGTTGTAGTTTCGTTTCTTTGAAGTTTTATTCACTATATATTTCAGTAGTGTAGTACGATAGAGAAGAAAGTGTATTGTCAGAATCTTGGAGCGATGCTACCAATTGTAATTATCGGTGCGCAGTAGGTGTGTACATAACTTACTTTTGTATTGTGTATAGCTTTTTCTTAAATATATATTGAATAAAGTACTTTATCCTACACACTGGTCTGACCGCGCTCGCGCTGGACGGACTTGCTGAAGGCCTAGAACTGTTGTGGACGGAGTTGGTGCGAGGAGAGTTGCCCGGACTTCTGGGAACAGGAGTCCGAGACGGTTTATATAGTCTAGCAAATAGATGATTGTAGTACTAAAAACAACACTACCAATAAAGGCTCTATTCCTACTTTATATTCCTATACAGCACTGATAACTCAGTGACCGTACCAGCTGAGCATATGCGCGTGGAAGAAACAAAACCAATGCTTTTAAGCCCCTTCCAAAACTGCCATATGCTACAGCACAGCAGCGCTCTCACAGTGTGTCGGTTGGCGGCTGACAGCGCGGCGGGACAGGGCCTGAAACGATATGCTCCTGCCACAGGCAGCCTGTGCGACGGCGGCGGCACTGTGTGTGCGTGTGCAGGCGCCGCGCCGCTCTCGCTCTAGACAGATATCTGCTCAAGTTTACAAAGTGCCATGCGATACGTCGCCGCTCCGCCCGCCGCTCCGCGCGCGTCCGTTAGCGCTGCGATGCTTTGCGCCATGCGTCGAGTGCCGCGCGTCTCCATCTCCAACGTGCTGCTGGCGCTGCCCGTGCTGCTGCTGTTTGGCTTCGCGCTGCACGTCAACGACGGCCACTACTTCCGCGCGCTCACCGCCGTCGAACCGCCGCCGCACGAGCGCGTGCATCGCCCAATCTTCTACCTCAAGATGCACAAGACTGCCTCCACCACCATCTCAAAGGCGCTGGAACGCTATGCCCGACGCCACGGACTCTCCATCTCACGCGCGTCTGGCCGCAAGTATATCACCAAACCCAACCCCTCACGCTCCCGCTATGACGTCATTGCGCTGCAGCACATGCCGTACAACCTCGAGGTTCTGGACACCTTTCTCAACGACCGCCCCAACCTCGTGCTCTCCAGCATTCGTCACCCGACCGATCGCGCCGTTTCGTGGTTCCGCCAGCAAATCACCCAGTTTGAGCGCGTCTCGCAGCGCGACTGCCCGAAGAAGGAGAGCAATATTCTCGCCCAGTTTGACAAGTTTGTCGATAAGGGCAGGCTGCAGGCGTCGCAATTTTTCCAGCTGCAGGAACGCACGGCCAGACTTGCGCTTCACCCAAAGACGATGAACCTCACACAGATCGTGTCGCAGTTCGATTTCATCTTCTTGCAAGAGCGCCTCAAGGACAGTTTTGAATGCTTCTGCAAGACGCACAACGTACATCTTTGTGATGACCAACACCCGGTCAGGAGGGAAAACGCGAAAAGGAAGCGCAGTTGCGTCGAACATGTTCTTATGCAACACCGTCCGAATGTACTCACAAAGGGTTATGAACAAGATCTGCAAGTTTTAGAATGGGTGCGCGACAAGCTTGATCAGTGCGTTAAGGATATTCCCGCATACTGTCGTTGTGACACCGCCTGAATTGTTTTCGCACTCTCCAACTTGTTCTCATTCATCAATCTCGCTTCACACTCTTTACTCTCTATTGTGCTCAGGTCTTGGTTTTTTTTCACAAGTATACTGATAAGTATGTCGCTTGTGGGTCAACATTTTTTCTTTAGGGGTTGAACAGAATAGCGTCTTGTTTACCACCTTTGTCGACGGCTATCGGGACGCTTCTACGTTCATAGATCATGAGTGATCTGTGCGTACAACAGGATAACCGTGCACCGGTGGCATAGTCTCTGCCCTTGTTGGATAATTATCGGAAACAGCCGATTATATCGTTTTAATATTGTGATCCGGTTTCCTTTCCCACCTGCTTCAATAAGGGTTGCCCCCCTCGCCGATCGGCTGATTCTCGAAACAAGACGGCGGTGCTCGGGTAGATAATGGCGAACCGTTTTCAGCAACTCAAAATTGAACAAACGCTCCCTGTCTTGCTCATCATGTAAAACTTTAACCAATAGTTATAGGTAGTACATCAAAGTTGTCATCAAACAGCAGCCCCGGAACGTCCCCTTTTTTGTGAGACTAGTGGAGGTGAACCAATTACTCTTTCGAACCCACTCTGACCCAGGATTTCAATGAAGTCGACGCCTATGATGCATATAATTAACAGTCTCCATTACAGCCGCAATGGGCTTCGCCGAGCATTCAACTTTTGTTTTCCGATGCATGACACTCAACAACGAGTTCTGCGTCTCCAATAGCTAAGAACAGGGCGTATTGCCAGTGATAGCGAACCCATGACGGAGTCCGCACCATGAAAAAGAGAAATGGAAACGACGACCGGTCGGTCTCAAGTGCAGACTCTGCAACGTACTTGCAACGAAGACGCTCGCTAGCTTGTTACAGGAGCACTTCGAACAAAACGAGCAAGCACGGTATGGATATTTGCCTCATTCCATACCGTCGCTTACCCTGGTACACTTGTTTCAATGCTGCATTGCAGCTGTCCATCCGTGATCGAGAGTGGAGCTTTGCATGTCAAAGCCTCTGATGGTGGACGATCATCATTTTTATCCAAATTCAGTTGATGTCGACGGAATAACCGTACTTATGTATTGCTTCAAAATAGGGAGTCGTAGACCACACTAAAGCAGAAGAAAGCATACCTGGCGTCGGCTTCGAAATGGAACGGCGAGAGCCGCTAAGAAAACAGAAGATTACGTAGGCCTTGTACATACCAGAAGGCAGATGATATCATTGTAGGAATGTAGCTTTCTTGTTGCTTCGAAGTAGACCACGCCTAAGAAGAAGAAGAAGATATCATAGTACTGGGGTGTGGGAATCCTGGCGGTGCCTATTTTTTGTGCCCACGTGCGATTTCCGTGTACGCGTACTCTACCTTCGTAATTCATGGAATTAAATTGAAGTGGTGTGTGGCGGGCCACTTCCAATTTCTGTGCCGAGGTAAACTGTCTGTTCCACACGCGGGAATCGTTCTGGTCTTAGCCTTTAGAAGCTTTCGACAGCAGTATCATCTTGAACCCTTGCTCTGTTGTGTTTTCGTTTTCGTTTGTCTGTTGATGTAATGGCACTCATGACGTCTGCTCTGGAGCTGCACCATAAATGCCCGGCATGCAGAAGATCAGAAACATACACAACTCTCTTGGTAAACGAGCGGAGTAATATGGTCATCGTGCACCACGAGGAAAAACGGTTTCGTTTCCCGGAGCTCACTTCGCCTAAGCGCTAGAGCTGGTACAAGAGCCAATCTTTCTGAACGAAGATAAGAATTGGATGCTGATGAATGACTATGGTGGTAAATGGAGGAACGTTTTGAGCAGAACGACTACGAAAAGTTGAGTGTACTACTGGGTAACTTGCACAAAAAATCATTGAACCATATTGAAGATTTGAAGGATGTTGGAGTACCAATTGAATCTGCCGAATCACTTTTAAGGCGAACGAAATGGATAATCGAGGAAAAAGAGTTCAAAAGAACTTTGAAAGAATGTAAAGGATTTGAGACCTCTGGACCGGACGAAATGCCGGATCTGCAAGAATGCTACAAGCCGCTGTATGGATACCAAGGGTACCACTTTTTGCAATTGTTGTATAAGAATGATCGGCTCCCGTTTTCATTGGTGCATGGTGACCTTCACAAAGGTAACATTATCAAGCCTGACGATGGTGCATACATTCTTTTTGATTGGGGATGTGCCAGGATTGACATTCCTTTTTTAGATGTTATGAGTGTTAGGGGCCAAGTTTCTCCTGTTGAAGCACAGGAGAAAATTGGCATGAAATCGTATTTAATGGCCTGGGAAAATTATGAACCACCGTCTGATCTCCATTCTTTGCTTTCTTTGCTGAGTCTAAAAGTTCGACTCAGTATGTCACTTCTAGAGGTTTTCGAATCTATCGAATCAAACACTTCTGCTTCACCAATGAGTAGAGATGCTGTTCTTGAGCTAGTTTACGTGTTGGCAGATATAATGACTAAAATACATCATGTATTGCAATTTGTATCGTCAACCATGATGGTTCTTAATTGTGAGCGGGATACGCTTATTTATCTCATATCGCGAGGGGTTCGTGAAAGGAACCCCCAATACCCATAACGCTTGATCAACACCTCATGGCTCGTCACCGTCAAATACGCGTGCAGCGACTTTGGGCGTAAAGGGCGGTGATAGTTCTAGTGCGGAGTGCCTCGGCCCAGCCGTGCATAGTTGCCAGCCTCCTTCACCCATCTCTTCTTCATCACCTTCTTCATCTCTTGCTTACAGTTTCGTCTGAACTTTCGAAGCGCTTACAAGTAAATATTAGCCCAGATCTAGAGGGTCTAGAAGGGAGAAGCATCTGTGCCGACATCTTGGATGCAGAGTATGTGAGCCCTTCGAAGGGATTCCATTTTTTGTTGTTTCCTGTCATCACGTATCTAACAGGCTGTTAGTAACAACCCGTTTCTGACGTTTGTCCTTCTTCGTTTGGTACGAAGTCTGGTTTAACTGGCCATTTGGCAGCGGTACGCGTAATTCAAATAGTAGCTGTTGTTCAACACAGTGCAGAATGAAGTGGCTAATTTTAACAAGTTGCTTTTTTGTAGAACAATTCTACGTCCGAATTGCAATATACAAACTCTGGGGCCTCATATGCACGACAACGTGATCTTAAGAGTCATATGAACAGGCCTGTTTATGAAAGACAAGCACGGGAATGCTTCGTGGGATCTACATTAATTCTCAGTTGATCGCTTGCACCTTGATAAAAGCTTTTATAAAAGCATCATGCGTATTATGTTCCTGATACTCTTAAAGGTGTATGGAGCTGAAGAGAATTAGTTTTGAATGATCTTTACCGGGGGCTGCTAGTCTTTAAGAAGCATGTGATAGCAAAGCACGAAAAGCTCACAAATCTCCTCCTCCCCGGTACCTTGAATATTAGTTTACTTCATTCCTGCCACTTGTACTTCTTCTTTAACAGAGGCCGAAAGCTCAGCAGGTAAGCATTCTACTTTCGCTTTCGCCAGTATCGGATAATAATCGCACAACTTAGCATACGCAAAATGCGTCAGGAGATTGTCCAGGTATTTCGGCAACGTTATCAGCCACGTCAAGTTTTGTAGTTCAGGTATCGATGCATACTCTTCCTACAACTTGAAATACGGATGCAGTACCTCGGAATCAATTCGCAGTTTAGCATCGACCCCAAAGGCTAACGGCGTAATGTCGTACACCGAAAAGTCCAATTTCGCCATGTCCCAATCAAACAGAATAAACGAGGCTTCTTTGTGCTTATTAGGTTTGCATGATATTTATCACCATGTACCAACGAAACGGGGTACCATTTACTCCCGTACATGGACCGTAATACCTTGAATAGCACTTCACTATACTCATCTATCTCAGCTATCCCATCGTCCGCTCCACATTCGAAAACTTCTTCACCTCCTAATCTATTCTTAACTTCCTCGTCGTTCAGCATCTTCTTCGCTCGACAAATCAGAGATGAGCATGACTCTTGCCGAATCTTGGCAGCCTTCAGCTCCTCAACGTGATTCATTGATTCCATATGCAACCGTCCTAGCGCCAGCGAAAGCTTGTCAAATTCGTTCACAGAGATTTTGGGTTGTAGTGGAGTCCCATAGTCGTTCATCAGCATTTATTCCTTTTCTTCATTGACCGCAATCGGTTTTCGTGCGAGATACGGTGCGAAACTGTCTATCAATGCAGTCGCTTTCACTTCTTGGCGAGTGTTACCTTTCAGGTATCATGCACTGTTCGCTTGTTGTTTTTAGCCTTCAACAAAGCAGCTAATGGCGTTGTTTGAAATTGTTCAAACGTGCCTTATGGCGGCTTCCACCACTGTTTCGCTGAGCCATTCCGGCAGCTCCCATGGACGAAGATGACCGCAAACTTTTGGTAGTCCCCTCTCAAAATAGTGTAAAGAATTGGTCATCATCGAAACGAGCATTCTGCTATTTTTGCGATTGCGATCGACATCCATTCGTATTCCTAACATGCAGGATGTATAGGATTGTCGGTCCGTGGGTTTTTGGGCTAGAGGCAGTGCAACATTGCAAGAGGAGGCCACAGTTTGCGGTGTGGATATATTCATTGGTGGTTGACTAGAGGAGGGTAAACGCATATCTTGTGCCAAACACCTCAAAACGACGATTGAAACATGTGGTCATATTACGCGCTTGCATTGGTATTTCTCCACCCTCAATCAAAGGGAAAGATAGTTTGTTCCAACGGCGATGTACGATGACAATGGCCTTGAAGACGTCCACAATAAGAGTCAAATATAGGTCGAACTTTCTACCAGTAGGGTAAACATGACTGCGGCTCGAAGTCGTCCCAGGCATAGCCGACACGGACTCCAAAGTCCAGTTGGAGGGCTACAGTTGGTTCTCATAGACTCTTACACTTGGGTACATTGAGGTCAAAAAGTCTGAAACTACCTCCTTTCCCACCGGAAAGCGGTGCGAGTAAAAGAAAGTCAGCGGCTAGAAAAGAGAGCTAGTCTAGGAATTAACAATGAGAGAGAGAGAGAGAGAGAGAGAGAGCTAGTCTAACCCTCGAAGGTTAGGTCTGCAAGCATCATCAAACACGTGTGGCATTTCCGCCGTTCATATAGATAACGTTACGTATCTACGAAGGTACAGTGTAAATCTTTACCTTCGTAGATACCTTCGGTAGATACTGCTGCACACACACAGGCCAACTCTTGACGGACAGCCTGGCGCAACAAAGGCGTAGATAATCGAACCGACATCACTCTAGTAGTCGCACTAGGCGTTCTTCGGCGTTTTTTTGGTTTTCTTCAGTGTTCTTCGGCGCTCTTCGACGACTTCGCGTCAAAGGAAGTGCCATCTTGCCCTGCGCCAACGCTGCTAATGGAGTTTTCATGAACATCCCGGGCGCGTAGATGGATGCCGAGGCCTCGTAGCCCTTCGAAGAAAATGCTGCATTAGAACTGCGGTCCTCGCCAGAGAGCGATGCACCGCTGCAGAAGCGCTGGCTAATGCACACGTTACCGGAAAGCGCGTAATGCATTTCTTCCCTTCCGCTTGTGAGTTTCCGCATGTAAGTAAGCGAGTGACAGTACCAGACGCTCGTGCTTTTTCGGTTGCTGCCGCAAACATGGTACATCTAGCCAGACTGCTGATCAATCAACAGATCAGTTCGACACGAATATGAGGCAGGATTAGCAAGGATTATTAGGAGGGAAGATGAAGAAAGTGGAAACCGAGCTTTTTGGCTCACGGTTGCCCGTGCAATGCGGTGGCGCGGGGGTTTGCAGGAAAGCTGATAGAGAAGCGTTTGAGGGTTTGTCTGCGAACGAACGAACGAACCATTGATTCTTTGAAGAACTCTTTCGCCCGCAATTCCGATGAGATTCAAAAACCAAATACCGACGGCAGCGAGTGGAAGCGCAAGCAAGTTTATTCTTCAGAAAGAGCCGCTGAACGGGGTGAATACTTGATGTACCAAGAGCAGCCATCAATCTCTTAAGATGACCATGTACTACATCTTTAGCGAAAGGAAACGCGTTGTCTACTTTGCCAGTTCAAGGAGCTAAAAACGAAGATGGTGAAGAAAAGCATGACGATAAACAAATATGGTTCACCGCTGACACTAAAGCTCATATTAACAGCTAGCTCCCGATACCAACTGGTCTTGCTGCGGCTGCGGGATGAACGGTCGCAAGTGCGCTCAGCAGCAGGGGGGAGGTTTGTTCATCAGGATTCTTGAAAACCATGGTGGGCGTTTCTCACCAAGCCTTTGGGTTCTCATCTTACGGGTGGTATATCACCTGTCTTTGATGATGTGAGATGCTTGTCGTCGACCAATGACAGAATAGAGGCGCAGCAATCGAAGAATGGGCTAGTACAACCGGGTCAGTTTCAATGAAGTCCCTCATTGACCTTTTTCTACTACATAACTGACAAGACTGCAACAAGAGAACTGCTGTAGGGTCTGCTGGATATCATTCGCAGATGAGTTTTTGCAAGAAATGGGAATTATAGCTTGTGAAGGAATGTTTGTTTTGGATACCTTGCTGAGGGCTGTGGGAGCAGCTCTCGCCTCGACAGACTGGGAATTGGCTGTGAAGCATGTACATTCTCTGTTTGTGACTGGCAGCGAGTTGGTTGTAGATATGTTTCAGAGTTTAGGAAGGGAAGTAAACGCATGATATCCCGGAACAGACATTTGCTACTTTGGTTCTTGCGCACTTGCATGATTCCTTTCAGCTGCATTCCTCTTGGAGAGGCACAAGAAACACCATTTACAACAATGATGTAATCGTCGAATGCTGGTACCTAATTGACAATTCCTTATGCCTCGAAACTAAGTCCCGTTGTGGAGTAAGTATTTCCGCGTGCCAAGCTACGAAAGAGCTTGAGAAGAAGTGCTGCTACCCTCCGTTGCACTGGGAGAGAAGAAGAAGATCCCAAGTATTTCAATGACAGATGTTTGTTTCAATGACAGAGTGAATCCCCAAGGTCTGCTACGTTTATAGATATTCCAACTACGTTCTAACATTGCGTTTCAAACTAGATGTATACAAGGGTACTCGCGAGCTGTTCAGCAACAGTCTGCATGAGATTCACTCACTCATTCATTCTCTCTGGAGCGCAAGTTTTCCCTGTGCGTACAAAACACAAGTATAAGAGAAGTCAGCTGATTTCCCACCACACAAACTCACTTACCTCAGCGCTCCTTCTAGTATAAGCTTCAACGCACCACACTCAAACAAGCAGAAACAAGAACGACTGACAAAAGAAACATCCAAAGTTAGTAAACGATTTCGTGGAACGCACGCTCGCTTGCTCCACCCAGGCCGGACAAACGGGAAACTATTTATAACCCGTCGCACCTTAAGCGACCAGGACCGATTGCCGGGTAGTTTGCGCTTAGAATACAATCTAGCAACCTGAATGAACCACGACACGCAGTCAAGTGATCAATCAGGAACGGCAACGGCACAGTTTTGCGACCCGGAATGCCTTCCAAACTCGTCCAAAACCCGTCCCATAACCTGTCGCACTCTAAGCGAGGCAGGGATTTGCGTGGGAGACGGGATCGAAAACCCTTCCCAAAACCTGTTGCACTTAAGCGAACCGGGAATTTGCATGGGAGAGAGGATCCAAAACCCTTCCCAAAACCTGTTGCACTCTCAAGCAAGCCAGGGATTTGCATGGGAGAGGGGATCCAAAACCTGTCGCACACTAAACGAGCCAGGAATTTGTATGGATCCTTTGAGAGATGGAAAAATAGAGATGAAGGTGTAGAACGAGGGGAGGGTGATGAAGAGGATACACAGGGGGTTAAGAGGCTGAAGGGGTTGAAGGGAAAGAAGGGGAAGACATACGCGGGGCCGAGACGTCCAGTGAAGCGGAAGGATGTTGCGGAAGGATGTTGCGGAGTAATGCAGCGGGACTCTCCTTTTATAACAAAATCTAATAGGCTCCCTGTCAGCGAGTTCCTGGAGCCGAAAAGCGCTGGAGCACGGCGAGGAGTGCGAGAGATGCGGGAGATGCGGGAAGTGAAGGTGGAGAGGTGCTGTAAGAGGAACGTGGATGGAGTTATGCACACAAACGGATACAAAAGTGAATTGATGCGTTGCGAACTCCAACGGAAGAACAACCAAGCCACATCCACATCGGCTGACTTCCAGATTTGTAGCTCGTGTTGTATCTGTTCCGTTGCATGTTCTGCTCTCTGGCAGGGCTCGTTGCTGGTTAAGCCCAGCAATGAGTAATTTTGTGGACTTCCTATAGATAACTTTAGGAGTATGTAGATACAACGGTCGCGGTTTTGGGTTGCAGTTGCTGTAACTCTATCACGGCGCTGTACGGGTTCTTGCATCCCTGCTCGACGAATGCTGCCCAAAGCCATTTTCGCGCCAAAACCGCGTTTTGACCGAAACAGCTGCAACATTTCTTGGAAATCATCGCCGCAGCTCAGATCTAAACGCAACACTTGTCTTCTCAACTGCACAACCTTCGCGGCCTCCCCAACCCGCCAGGAGCGCATCCCCGGACTCAGTCTTGCCCGATGACCGAGTCCGACGCGCACCTTAACGCAGGGGCATGCGCGATCTTCAACCAAACCACCTCACAAATGTCTGCGTCATCCCCTTCGCCCGGGCCACCTCTTCAACCAACCGCCATGAACAACTCTGATGCGAACGAGCTCCTCAAATCCCGCGCCCCCGACGAACAAGACGAACAATTAGATGTCGAGCTAACGGAGCTCTTCGACGACCCCGCGCCGAATGAAACAGTGGCATCTCCACCGCGAGCACCTCATGCTGAACCGATCACGGCGAACGAGTCCGACCCGCAGTTGGATGCCGAGCTTTCCAAAGTCATCGACAAACCGGCTGCCAAAGAGGTTCCCCCTTCTCCACCGCGCGCCGTCCCACAGCAGAAGCGCTCTCTCCTACACGCTCTGCGCGCCAACACGCAGCGACTCTCGCTGTCCGCCGCGTGCAAGAAGCCCGGCGCTGGCGACAGGCAGCCCGTGTCGTCGGTTATATCCGTGAAGAATGCGCTGTCGAAGCAACCCACCGCCGAGCAACCGGAAGCTGCTCACGTGGGCGACGATACTACGAAGGAGAAGCAGGAAGAAGCCGAGACATCCGTCGGAGGCCGCGCGTGCGACAAAGCTTCATCCGCAGCGCCCCTATCGACGAGGGAGCTGATGGTGCGGCGGCAGGTGGCGAAGAACGCAGCGTCTCAGCCGCGTCGCGCTCGGTCGAACCCCGCGATGCAAATGCAGATAATCAACGCGTCGACAAGCGCGTCTCCGTCGACGGGCAAGCAACAAAAGCAATTCTCGTTTCACGACCGAGACACCACGAACGTGTCGCTCAAGGACGCTCCGTACGACGGTGCCACGTTACGTGCGCTCTTCGAGCACCACACGCGCGTGGACATCGGCGAGTTGGCCATCAAGAGCGATCAGCTTCGTGCCGGGTCGATTCGCGACGCGGTGGTGTTTGGAGTGGTGGTGGAAAAGCACTCGAAGAAGCGCGCAAAAGATGGAAGTTCGTACGCGGTGTGGACTTTATACAACATGCCTCGTTTCGAGCGCAGTGGATGTGCCCCTACGAGCGTGTTGCTGCTGTTGTTCGGGGCGGCGTTCGAACGGTGGCATAACGTAGTACCAGGGGCGGTATTCGCGCTGCGAAAGGCAACTTTGTTGCCGCCACGCCAAGCCGAAAAGCAAAGCGTGCGCGGGGTGTGTCTGAAGGTGAGTCAAGAAAGACATCTACTTTACCTAGGTGTGTGTGGCGACTATGCGGTTTGCGAAGCGCTTCGCTTCGACGGGGGTCCCTGTGGCAAGTGGTACGACGCCAACCGACTGAACATGTGCGCGTTCCACCGCTCGCAGAAGCTGAAGAGGTTGACGAGCAGTCAGAGGATGGATGTGAACAACGCGGTGAGACCGTCGATGAAACGGCCGGACCTAAAGGACGAACGGAAACTATCGTCGGTGATCCCGGCGGAGAGTGAGAAGCAACGTCGACGGCCATCGGTACGGAAAGAAAACAAGCAACAAAAGGAGGATAACAAGCGCATCCGTCGGCTGAGGGACAGTCGGCAGCACGCCAAAGCGGCGTCCGCAAACGGCGGACAGCAGGCGCAAGTCACAGGAGTGCGCCGAAAGCAGTACAAGAACGCAGTGTACACGCTTCAGCAGCTTGGCTTCACGCTGGACGAACACGGCTCCCTTCAAGCGCCGCGCGACGCGGCGCGCACCAGCGACTACGGGCCGTTGTTCAAGCGGGCGCGCACACAAGGAGCAGCGACGGCGGCGCTCACTGCACGAGCGACAGAGGCGCTCACTGCCCGAGCGACAGAGGCGGCCACCGCACGAGCGACAGAGGCGGCCACCGCACGCGCAGACGATAAGCGCAGCGACGCCAGTCGTGCGGCGGCAGACGGACAAGACGCACCGGCGGCTGCGCCCATGCAGCTGGAACTGTCGGACGAATCCGATAGCGATACGGCCGATTAGGTGCGCGTTTAGGGGGCCGTTTCCCCAAAAAAAAACATACAAACGTGCGCTGCCACTGTATACCGCCATCATGCTCTCCACAGCGTTGCGCGCTCAGCGCGCGCGCGCCGCGTGTTGCGGTCGAGCAAACGAGCCCCGCAGCGACTTGAGCCGTCGCCACCAGAAGCCGGGCGTCAGTCGCGAGCCTCTGAGCTCCCCTCTGCTCTGCTCGTTCGCGCTGGTGTAGCGCCGCTCTCTGTACGGCGCCGCACCCCCGTCCTTGTTCATGGCGGCCGCGCCGCTCGCCGCCGCCGCGGACGCGCGTTTGAACGACAGATGCGAGCAGCTTTGGCTGTTCACGCCGGACGTGACATCAACCGCGTGCACGCGCAACACGTCCGAGACCACCCGGTTCTGCTTGGTATCGCCGCTCACCTCCTGCCGTCGTCGCACAGCCGCGGCGGCCGTCAGCGCAATCTCCGCGGGCGTCGTACGTTGAAAGCGCACAATCTGTCGACTCTGGTCGAACAGGTGGTATTGAGTAACGCCCACAAGGATACCGTCGTCCACCAAGCGTCGACAAAGCATCAAAGTCTCGCGACGAGATTCGCACAACAAGCGCAATCGTTCATACGCGGTGGAAGCCAACATCCTCGAGTGCGGCGTGGGCAAAGTATGAAGCAAAGAGCACGCAAGATGTGCGTACGCCGTAGGAACATCTTGCCACACATACCTCTTCCTCACCTCGAACAATGCGCGCTTCTGCGCCGCCGCCGCTGCCGCGGTGCCGCCCTGTCGGCGAGAGGCGCGCGCGTCAGCGTGCGGTCGCATCGAAGCCAAGCGCAAACAACTTCACTCAGCGCGCCGCAGTCAATGCAACGAACGGCGCGGAAACGCTCACTTCAGCGACGCACAGGCACCCAAAGCAGCGCCACGCCAGCGCAAACGGCGAAGGGCGCTTCTTTGAATTGTGCAACGCGAGTGGCTTTCCACGCCACACGTCTTCCTCGTGGCACCAAAAATATTTCATCTTGTTGGTCGATACCATTCATCGCGGTCCAAGAACTTGTCGTAAGTGCCCGGCTCCAGGCTCACGTCCTGCATGTCGGCCGCGCGCTCTCGAAGCCGCTCCGCGATACTCACCGCTTCGGACAGCTTTCCACTGCGTTCCATGTCTCGCATACGCGCGAACAGCTCGCCTCTTTGCGAGCGCTTCTTCTGCAGCTCGGCCGCCAGGTCGAAGCGTCCCTGTTCGGCAGCAAGCTCGATGGCCACTTCTCGCCGTTGCACCTCGCACATGTTCGGCAGCAGTCGCTTGAACAGTTGCTCGCGACTGTCGTCACTTCGCGCTCCGATTCCACATCGACGCACGGTTTGTAACAACGCTTGTTGCGACATGTTCAGCACGTCGTCAGCCAGCAACCGACTCGCTTCCAACCGCGGCTCCGTTTGCTGCGTTGCCGGTGTCGACGGCTGTTCGTAAACGAGGTCCGGATCCATTATGTCTCGTACGGCCACGCCCGCAGCCTGTACAAGCGTCCTTTTCACGTAGCATGGCGTCTCACATACGGCAGCCAACGCGACGGCGACCGCGGCCGAAAGCTGTACTTCCATGACCTGGCGATCGCCATCCATCCACGTGAGAAACGCCACAGCTTCCACAGGAAGTGTATCGCCCATTCCCTCCGCCTCGGACACTACGCACGCCAGACATTTGACGCCGCAAGTTATCAACGTCTGTCGAAGTGCAACGGCACGATTGACTCGCCCGTCGCTCAGGATATGCGCCGCCAACGTGTTGCACGCAGACGAGTCCAGGCCGAGAAAGGCGCGCAGCGACGACGGCACAGACGCGGTGATGATGGCGGCAGAGCGCGGCGGGATGGGCGACTGTGGAGGCAGGAAGTGAGTGAGCGATAGCGTGTCCAGGAGCAGATTTCGCTCGTCGCGGGAGTCGAACGGCAGGGCGATGGCGAGATCGGAGTTGTGATCGGCGGAGTAGAGATGGCTGTCTGTTACCGTGTGCGGCGCCAGCGTGGTGATGGTTGTGGTTGATGCGGTGTGCAGATTGTGTAGCTTTTGGGCGCTTGACTCATCTGGTAGCAGCTGCTGTTCCCAGGCACAGCTGGGGGAGACGCGCGTGCTGCGGCTCGGGAGTACTCGTACGTGGTACGTTGGGGTACGCAGGCTTGTGGGAGTGGCTTTTGTTGATGTGGAAGGCAAAAAGGTGGTGAGCGGGGCGATGAAGGAAGCGTTGTTGTTCGCCATAGCTATAGTTGCGAGATGATCAACTTGATCGTGGCGGCGTAGCTCGCTGCTGTTTAGCAGAGGGCAAAGTAGTGCGGTGGATTATTACGGTAGATATATATATCCAGGTATCCAAAAACGTTTGGTGGTGACAACGGGACGGAATTGCAGCGGACGAGATCTTTGCGCTACACGATTGGTTGTGGTTGCACGACGTGATGTAGCGCACTAATTATTGCGCGACATGTGGCAGCTGTACGGCGGTTTTCGAGCGGATGGCTCAGCTCCACACGCCCTCGAGATTATCTACATCGAAGATCGCCTGCGAAAACGTTCCCTCAGGATGGCGAATGCGGGGCAGTATGATAACGGTTTATCTACGAAGGTACAGTGTACCGTTGGTATCTACTTTGACTCTTTCGGAGCAGAAGGTTGTTCAACGCGACACGGCGAAGAGCCGGCGGTGACCGATGGCGTCGCCCATCGCGGCGACCTGGCCACGGCGCTGCAATACCGTAGATACCTTCGTTATTCGTCAACAACACGAGCTCGCACAGGGGCAGGGGCACGAATATTCGTGAATCGGCGACAGTAATGCGCGCGCCTTACAGCGCGTGTGCCACAACGTGTATGTGACCAAAGAGGAGGGGCGTCGCCTCGCGCGCACGCGCGTCGCCCGCGCACGAAGGCAACGCCAGCGCGGCCGTGCGTCAGACCCGCGCCACAGCTTGGCCACCTCCGAGCGCGTCGCCATGCTACGGGGCTTGCGCGTCGTTCAAAGCGGCTGTTGGTCACCGATATGTGTGGCCGCGATGCTTGCTGCCATCCCTTCCGCACTCGTCGTTTGCGACGCGCCGGAGCAGCAGCCGCCTGCCTCTTCCATGATGCCGCGCACCGCGCTTGATTCGTTCCGACGACGGAGGAGTGCTGAGGTTTCGCAACAACCTGCTGCGCAGCATTCCTCTGAGCGAGTGCGCGCCGTCACTTCTAGAGGCGCTTTGGCTCAGTATTACAATACGTTCCCCGATCCAGTTGTTTCGGACGCGTTTTTGACCGCTTTGAAACCGCTCACAGAGTTGAGTAACGGCGTCGTCGCTTCCCTTTCAGACGCCCAAGGAGAGGGTGCGCGCCAAATTCGCACCACTGCCATTCCGAGCGGATTGGATAGTGGCATGTATTGTATTCGATGCGCATTTGAAGAAGCTTCACAGAATCTGCGATCCATCCCGACGCTACAACCGCTCGCACCGAGGGTGCAAGCCATCGCAACTCGCTTCGAGACATTCCAATTCAAGCAGAGCGAACACATCTCCAGCGTGATCGCCAGCTTTCTACCAAACGACTTTCGCGGCTCGATATTTTCTGCGTACAAGCAGAGAAGCGAGCGCGTGAACCGACAAGCCGTTGAGCAACTGCTCAACGACGGCGGCACAATTCGTGAAAAGTACGATCTCTTATGGCAGCAGCAGTGGAAACGACGCGAGTCTCTGGCCATGATTGGCAACGCAACGGGCGTTTGGCGCTGGCTTGTGCGCTTGTTGGCGGGCGTTCCGGACAATTTGTTGGTGTTTGCAAGGGAGATTAACGCGCCTAACGGACTCACTGAGCCGTTGAGAGCCAAGTTTTCTCCCGCTTTGCATGACCTTGCAAACTGTGCGATTGAGATTGATGCGCTGTCGGCGGCGCTTTTGAGCGTTGAGGATGAACACGTTGTGCGCGATGCGAAGGCAGTTTTGGAGAAGTGCGTCGCACAGTATGAAGCTGAACTGGAGACATTTGTTCAGCTTCTGCAGACGGTCATTGTCAACTCGCCGTTCTTCGTGGAGCCTGATGAGGTTGAGGGGATCATGAACAACGCTGAGGTGGATGATGCAACTGGGCGGACGTAGAGACGCGGACATGTCTCGCTTCGAAGAAAGAACGAGGAAAGAAGACGAGACGACGATGTTTACGTTCGGAGAAGGCGTTCAAACTTACCCTTCAAACTTGTAATGTAAATTAGAAAATCTAACTTTTTCCAAAGAAGAAAAAAAACAAAAATGCGGTGTGGGAGAATCGAACTCCCGTTTCCACGGCCACAACGTGAGGTCCTAGCCACTAGACGAACACCGCGTATCGTAGTGCTCCTCCGGGACAGAACTTATGTATTTATACCTGTTTAGTGCTCTCAAATTAAATTCCAAAACACCATTCTTTTGAATTTCGTCTTGCAGAGTTTTGAATTTAAAAAAGCTTCAAAGTGAGATGGCATTTCCCGCGCTGCATTCCACTTTTCACCACGCCCGCAACAAAAGCTCCATTCAGTTCTTCGATCAAACGTAGGAATCGGGTGATCAATGATCACTGATCATGCCGCAGACTTACGCTACATCACGTTCATGATGAATCATTTGACATGACCCCATTCCTTGTCATCCATTCCCGGACTTAAAGCCCAAAAATGCGACAAACGTTTCGCTTATTCATTCCGCAACAGCAAACCCTTTACAAGAACCGATCTACTACAACAGAAAGTACTAAGAATCCGATCTCACTGCCTCTTGTCACCCAACGAACACGATACCTTCCTCTCACCAACTCACCCCAGGCGAGCTAGGACGACAATACAGCACCAATGTCGGAGGTCTTTTAGTACTAGAAACAACGGCACTTTCACTAGTGTCTCGGGCAACTAACGTGATCACTTGTTGAACATGTTCTTTATTAGTATTGCCCATATGCACCTGTTGCTGGCTTCTCCTCGTAGGAATTATCATTCAGAACCTTCGAACTGGCCCGCTCGATGCTCTCTGAAAACAAATGGCAAATAGATGATTGCAGCTTCCTCGTATTCTGAAACCACCGATCTACGTCAGCGTCATTGCAGAAATGATGCACTGCTTAAGCCTCATCATCTGCATTGAGGCACAATTTTGTGGCTCGTTCAACAGCGTGACCCGAGTTCTTCCTTGCAATAAGTTTCACTTATAGATGTGCGCTGCAACATGAGGAACAACGCCTCGCCGCTAGTTGACTTACATACAACCATCGCGTATTTTCTGAAGTCTAGTCTCATGGTTGATAGAAACATTAGGATGCCAACAACTTTGTACACCAGAAAGCAATGGCTCAGCCCTGTACAAATAGTTTCCGTTGATTCTTCCATATTCATGCAGTTCTGAGATAACACGTCCGCATTGCAGAGACGTGCCGGACTTGCATTCATCAAGCACAACGAATAAAAGTGAGACACGTCCGCATTGCAGACGTGAGCGACTTGCATTCACTAATTACAACGAATGCAAGTGACACGTCCGCATTGCGGACGTGCTCGACTTGCATTCATCAAATTACAACGAATGCAAGTGCGACACGCCCGCAATTCCAGTGGGTATAAAAGCCACCCTTTCCCATCCATAGTTGGGTTCGTCTGTCGTCTCCCCACGCTTCCGCAGGTTGTGAAAACTACCCTCGGCTATCGCCCCCTTCTTCCCCGTCTTCCTCTGCAGGTTGTGAAAACAGTTCCGGCGCTACCGTTGTAAAAATGTCCCTGCATGAAGTCCCTTTCTCTCCCCCTTCCTCTGCAGGTTGTGAAAACAGTTCCGGCGCTACCGTTGTAAAAATGTCCCTGCATGAAGTCCCTTTCTCTCCCCCTTCCTCTGCAGGTTGTGAAAACAGTTCCGGCGCTACCGTTGTAAAAATGTCCCTGCATGAAGTCCCTTTCTCTCCCCCTTCCTCTGCAGGTTGTGAAAACAGTTCCGGCGCTACCGTTGTAAAAATGTCCCTGCATGAAGTCCCTTTCTCTCCCCCTCCCTCTGCAGGTTGTGAAAACAGTTCCGGTGCTACCGTTGTGAAAATGTCCCTGCATGAAGTCCCTTTCTCTCCCCCTTCCTCTGCAGGTTGTGAAAACAGTTCCGGTGCTACCGTTGTAAAAATGTCCCTGCATGAAGTCCCTTTCTCTCCCCCTTCCCCTTCCCCTTTACAGGGGCCTCCCCATTCCCCTCTCCAAAAACCTCCCCTCACCCTCAAAGCTAGAATAGTGGCGAGGTCACCTTTGAATAAACCCCCTACTTTCTTTATCCAAACTTGTTTTTGCCGCTCTCTCGTTGCCTTGTTATGACCATTTCCGCCCCTGCCCTGTGTACTTCCCTTTACAAATGTTGCAAATACGCTTTCGGGAACTTTGAAGCTGTTCTTAAAGCTGCTGATTTTCCGGTTTGGACTAGCATGGCGACAGTGATGGAAGTAGAGATGAAGCGGGAGCAGGCACGAAGTTGCCAAAAGTGCAAATCATGTTGGCTTAGAAGCGCTAGTGCTCCTTCACGTGACGCCGTTCGTGCATGCAACGCTTCAGGTTGACGATCAGGCTGCTCAAAGTGCTCGATAACGCTGGAAAGCGTCGCCTAGCGGCGTCGAGCCAGCCTCGATTGTCGACTGTCGATATCGCAGATGTTGGGGAGAGGCGTAGTGAAGTTGCTAGAAAAGGGGAGCGTTAGAGATGGTAAGTTACGCCAGCAGAGCCAAGTTTGGCATTTTCGCCGAGGATGTCTCATCGCATTTGTTTACAAACCTCGACATTCCCGCATTTGCTCATACTTTGAGCAGCTCATGATTACTTCGACAAGACATCAAGCCAGAACCAAGATACACAAGCAAACAAGATGTCACTCACACGTTTTTGCGCTTCCGTGCTTGTACGTGTAGCATTCCATTCCACAAAGTTATCGAAGAGCTCTCGGACAAAGAACTGGCGGCGGACGCAACTTACCCGCGCACGGAACTTCGTCCAGATGGTGCAACGGGAAAAGTGGAACGGTTTCCGTGTTTTGAACGATCTCGCCTTCGAGGGCGTGATTCAAGGGAACGGAAAGCATTGGAGGACGAGCGGCGAAATCCACTGCGCCGGTTCCAGACGACTCAATCGGGAGAGAGTGTGCTGGCGGCAACATGGTCTTGTACGCGCCGCTTGATGAGTCAAGGCATGCCGACCTTTGCATCATCAACTCTCAGACGGGTCATTCGATGTTGATCACAGTTGCGGAGTGTGGTACAAGATCATTGTGACTCGCTCGGTGTTTCTCTGTCATTATTGTGGTGGTTGATATGCGTGGCACGTATAAGTTATCAACCGGGGCAAGCCAAGGAAATGCGGACCGAGGCCACTGTATATCGGGTCCGAGCGGAGCGAGGCCCGATATATTGTGCCGAGGTGCGCTTTTTCCTGGCGAGCCGCCGGGTGATAACTTGCTTGTCACTCCGGTCCTGAAACACGATCCGCCCCCGATGGATACCTGCGCAACGGAGCACACTCGCAGGTACTTGACCACTTTTACCGCTCCAGAAGAAGCAAGCGCCACTACCGCCCTTCCTTGGAAGCTCGTCTCATGCTAGTCAGCATCCGCTTCCGTCCACACTAGCTCACTGCCTATCTACAGTTCACACCGGACATGTGGCCTAGTGGTTTTCGTGTTCCCACAATTATGAAACGCGTATGATAAATCTGCTCGCACGCGGGGGTTTGGCAAAGACCACCGAGCTTGAACGATATCCTCGATGCAGTGCGTCACGCATGCGATGATGGGATCGGGATGCACCCCGTCAAACTGAACTCATTCGCAATATTTGACGTCCCATTTCTGCCGCACGTGCTCGTCTATTAGAGTTCGCATCTCAATTCTCTCATGGCTTGCCCCACAGTTACGACCCACTTTCTTGCTCCCGATCCCCAGGAGTGGACACAATCCCCAATGCACTTGAATCGTATTGAAGTCATGAAACGCCCCTTTCCAGCCCGCAAGCCGCGCGAATCCAGACCGTAAGGCCACCATTTTCTGCGCCTGTGCCAGTATCCCCAGATCTACAAAAGCGTTTTCAAATGCTTCGTAACGCTTTCTTTCCCTACCATCACCCATGTGGGATAGGTGCACCGCGCGGCCATCCATATTCACAACCGTGGCGTTCGGCAATACGCTATGAATTCCTCTTTCCACCCATTTGGTCGCTTTGTTGGTATCCGTCGCGAAGAAAACTTTGTCCAAAGACCATTCTTTCGCTGCGAATCCGACCACTCGACCGAAGCAGATCGATGCCGTTCTTAACGTCAGGCCTTGTAGCTCGAGGTTAAACCGACTTTGTCGCTCGCCAACTCCAATTCCGAACCTGGCGTGCGATGCCACGTATGTTTCGCCCTTGAATGGATTTCGCTCTGCTAACAATTCTCGGAACGATGGTGAGCTTGTCATCAACCCCTTCAGGAGAAATGGCGCTAGCACACTCGTTCCTGGTTTGAACCATAGCAAATCCGCTTTCTTAATCTCTCTTGAGTATTCTAGATGCGGGTAATGTTTGGGAATTTTGTAGAACTGGGCCAACCAGAGTGACGGTTGACTGCGTTCAACAAGCACGCGAGCCGGGTTAAAGTACATACTAATATCTGGAAACCCTCTTTTCCCTGGAATCTCAATCTCTTCTTCAATATCTTTCAGAAATATGGAAGGGTCATAGGTGAAGTTCTGCTTCGGTGGATTTTGAAACACGTCTGACATTGGGAACGGTTGTCTCAGGTCGATAAGAAAGAAGCGCTTTGTTACGACGGCTGCGAGGTATGTATAGAGTAATGCGCGAAACTGATCACCAAGGCCATAGTTCACTTTGCCTCCGCGGAACACGAGCATCGGTATTGAGTGAGCGTGAGAGGAGTCCTCAACACACAACTTCCGTTGCTCTCGGTGCCATGTTGTATAGTCAGTGACCAAGATCTTGAGAAATTTCTTGAGCTTTGTCCTGTGCTGAGGGTCTTGGTCTCGAAACCGGTGAGAGACTTGTTTTGATGTTATTGTTTCAAACGGAAGAGCAGGTTGAAGACTTCGCTGACTGTCCGATGAATGGCCTCTCCGCATTTCAGTCATCTGTACAACATTCAGCCAGATACTTCCGGCAATCAACAGAATTATCGATATCGACAATCGTGGTGAGATACAGATACGTGATTCTTTGGTGTTCTTAGTATCATTATGATTCCTTTTGGTCCTGAGATTCCACAAGTATGCGTGCCCTTGTAATAGATATTGAGGCAGCCTCATGACCTCCGATTCCCAAGCATGGAGTTGCGAGTGCCTGTTTAAGATGCTCGTGAGCAAAGATATACTCTCACGTTTGTCGCAGAATGTGCCAAATGTTTGATGAAGTATTCAAAACAATAACGGGAAAAGGATAAAGATACCCCTGTCAGGTCATGGCTTCCTAGCGGCTAGTCTCATTCAAGACCATTCCTGGAGGACATGTTTCTCTATGCTTGAGCTCAGCTTCAAGGCCCAATACCTCGGCAACGTACACGTAGACTCAATGATTTCAAGCAAAAAGGGACAAGGGTGTGGACGCATAGGTGCCTGAGTAGTTTCGTTTTGACATCCTTCTTATCATTTTGCATGGCTGTTGTAATCAAAAGGCCCTGGATAAGGGGTACACTCTTCATCCTTTCCAACGACCACTTCGAAAGACTAAGGCTCACATCATGTAAGGGGAGCTCTAGCCATAGGAAGTTTCTTTCTGAGGCTACATCATGTGGATCAGCGGTTGCCACATTTAATCTTTTGGAGGCAGGCAAATCCATCAACCCCTCCATCAACGCCAAATCCGTGAGCAAGCTGGGAATGCCAGAGAGAACTCTGTCCTTTCGTGTTGAGCTTGCATGTTTCATGTATGCGTAGATCTCATATCGACATCCCGAGGAACGCAACGATGTCCCAAGTCTTTGTTTCACACTAGGCTCCATTCAAAACAAATACTCAATGTTCTCTCCAGAAAGGATTTCGTTCTCGTTTCTCCACCCTCCCCATGCGTTTACAACCCAATTCCAACAATCAAATCACTTTCACCAGCAAAGAAAAGCCAATCAGATACACAGTGCAGCATATGCAGTTCCATATATCAAACATGCAGTATGGTGTGTGGTATAAAGGCTACATGTAGCTCCTAAGTCCACGTCTTGAGTTCCGGTATAGCTCAGTCTTTTAACTTCCAATACCATAGAGGGGCTAAGTAGTTTTTATGAAGCAACCCGACTCCACAACCTCTTTGGATTTATCCTGTAGTGGCGGATCTACAGCACTCTGTTTGACTTCAAGTTACCGAAGGCCTGGAAAGATAAGACAAGAGTCCGATACACACTCAAGCATGCTCTAGAAGATCAGGTAGCAGCTCGCCTTAAGAAAACACGCCCAACGCTGAAACGCTTAGTGGAAGGCTACCTCGCTCAGAGAGGTATATTGCAGATCAGACACAGAGAGGCTCTGCCGGAAAAAGTTGGTACCGTTGGTATACTTCAGCTTTCTGCAGTAGAACTTGAGATATCCCATTGCTGCAAAGGTGAAAATCCAGAGGTACAGCGTTCAGCAATAATGCAGTTGCTTCGCAGACTAACTTTACCAGCAGGAGACTGCGATGTGAGGTGCGATGGATCAGTTGGCAAGTACGAAGGTTATATCGACGACTGGTGGCAAAGAGCAGCCGTACAGTGGGAAGACGGATGATTTGCCGGAACGCTTACCTACAAAGGCGAGGGGTTCATGCAAGAAGGTTGCGTTAAACAGTCCAACAGCGAGCCAGCGTCTAAAAAGAACTGTGCTATGCTTAACGCGAACATCGCCGAACTTCGTCTCGAAGTTACCAATCATGGAGATCGGAACATTCATCGAGTTCGGGATGGGGCTGGTATCACAATATACACCTCCGAGTGGCTGACAATTTGACTTATCAGAGTCAATCATCGATGAGGACAACTTCTTTGCACACAAAGTATGTCTGCGCAATCATGTCATCGGAAACAGCTGCAGCGACAGCGTCGGCCCTAACCGTTCGCTCAGCAACCGTTTGGAAAACCTCAGATGCTGCACTTCCAATACGTTTGGGAAGGGTCTGTATGATGGTCAACTTCCCCAAAGTAATCATGGGTCGCATTAGGAAAAAACTTGTGGGGTTGAGGGTCTACATTCTGGATCGGTTTTACCCACTTGAGGTCGTATTCCTGGGTGCAGTTGCGAGGCTGGTTCCTAGTATTCGGCCTACTATTCCGGCGGCGTTGGGCGTTAGCCAAGTTGGGGTTCACTGGGTGGTTAAGACGAGGGGCGTCCGGCCATCACTATAGAGCTTTTAAAACTCTAAACTGATGGAAGAAGGAAGCAGGATGGAAAGATCAGGAAAGCGCGAAACTTTTAGGCAGATTTTGTCATCCTCCACCATCGCCGTGCGCCGACATACCAATTCCAGCAGTCAAATCACTTGAATCACTTCCGCCAGCGAGGAAAAGGTAATCGATACACGGCGTAGCATATCCGTTTCCATACATCAAGCATACAGCCTGGTGCCCGAGTTATCCTGTACACTGCGTGTTCAAGGAAATGTGCTAATGAAGGAAAAACACAATACGACCCTCAAGAACTGCAGCGGGAAAAGCTGCGTCCAAAGTTAACCGCTGCCGGACATCTCAAACCAGTTGCATGACATGGAGACGCGATATTTTACCACAAGAAACCGTTTCAATTCATTACCCCTTTCCCGCGGGTATGATGACACTGGGATCCAAAGCACGGGGGTCAAACCCATTCTAAGACTCCCATTTTGGGTGGCCTCTTCTGGCACTACTTAGCTCTTCAGCAATCACATGTAGGCCATGTTGGATTTTGTGGAATACGCCATATACCTTCGTACTCTTCATACAGACGCCTTGTCTCTCCCACTCCATAAGCGTACCCAGCTGTGAATACTAATGGTACAAAGCACATTCAAGAAAGATAATCTGTCGTGAATCTGAAAACATAGTCGTTGCTGATGCGAGATTCGTGAGAACAGTCTCTTCGTGTGCTTCTCGAACAAAAGATGCCGTACTCTCCGACAATAGTAAACGCATCTTATCGCAGCCCAGGGATGGTAACCCACGGCAAACATCCGCAAGTCTACCTTCGTCATCGAATGCAAAGGAGAGCAGCATGCCATTCCGGAGATTGCGCCATCGCACAAATAACAGCCCCAGTACGCCGTAGGACAGACAAAAAACGTTCGTGGGTTACGTAGAGTCAGTATATTACTTCCTTCGTTAACGTATTCACCCTCTCGCAATGGCCTTACGCTGTTGATTTTTCCTGGGATTGAAGTTTGGAAGTTTTGACAAACGAAGATGCTCCGTGCTAATGTCAGACGTTAGAGAAACGTAGCTGCTCGAAGGTTAACGGCAGAGGCTCGCTCCGCTTGTGACCTAGCCTCCTGCAAATCACTCTCCGTCAGCATCTTTTCCGCTTTCCTTTTGAGAACAACTACCATGTCGTTGGCGCCAGTGAGTCTGTTCTGTACGAACAGTTCTATTTCAGAACGAACTAGGTTTTCTATTTGCTCCCTGACCGGAATGGGAACTGCACCCCAACCAACGCTGCTCTCGACAGTCATGTCAAGGATTGGTTTTTGCGGAAAGCCAATCCTGAGACCCGTCATATCCTTCGAAAACGAACAACGAATCATCCCATTGAGGTAGATACCCGTAACCTTTGTGAGGCAGTTGAAGCTGAGTCCCCATCTGTAACCAACGGCGGAAACTGAAACCCACCAACTAGCCGGGGACCACTGGACGTGCCACTCTGAATAAGCCAAATCACGCCACAACGTCAGCGAAATTTGAGGTGCTTCACCCTTGACGCATGGCATAGAGCATTCAACATGACGTAATTCATCCACGACATCTAGCGTTTGCAAGGCGGAAGAAAGTAATTCGCGAAGTGAACGAGCGTAGAATGCTTCTGTCATTTCCGGAGTGAGTGCCAGTGCCGAAACGAATGAAGATGACGCCTGTTCCCATTGCCTTAATCGCATTTCATTCAACATGCATCGTTGCAACAGTTGCTCATGCGAGAGAGAATTGAGATGTGCGCGTAAGCTTTCATCAGCGTCTGCTTGGACGGGTGGCGCTTTTGGAAATGCTGGGGGGTTCGTGAATGAGGCATGCGAAACAGAGTTCCCCTTCATCTCCTCACGGTTAGTCTTTCCATACGGACCGAGTTTTGTATGATTCTCTGACGAACTGATGGAAGCCGCGTGAGGCGGACGAATGCTATCAGCAGTACCAAGGGAACCTATCCCTGCGCGCAATTCCATTGGGATTTTATGCATCTCAACCAAATTCGGGGCGGCGTGCAACACACAGCGCGCTGTGAAGCGTAAGAAAAAAGGCGGTGTCAGGCTCTCCTGTGAATCGCGCCTTAACTACAGAATCATTCAAGGCTAAGAATAAGAAAGTCGAGACCCGCCTGAGTCCACTCCTTGTAGAAGCACTTGAAAGCATCTATGTATCTCCGATCTGAACCGCTCATGCTCTTTGCTTCCTTTGCATACTATTGAGCATTTCTTCCAACACTGGGCACTGTTTGGTCATGATGACGCTTTCTATAATTCTATGTGGATGAAGGGATACATACCAGTAAAGAAGCCCGACAATATCTATGCTCTCAGCTTCGCGTTCCTGTGGGACGAACTGGAGGTTTTACAGTGAGTGGGACTAATCTTTTTTTTGAATGGAAAGTCCTCCCGTTCTCTCCCGGCTCGTGTTGGGCCACATCCTAATGCTGAGGACCCCATCTGGACCTGTCTTGGTAATGGCCTCGAACGGAACTCGATGAAGAATATTCCGCATACATGAAACGAGTCAGAACTAACGCTCATACACGCCAGTATCCAAATGCCCACGTTACCATAATGTGGTGACGGGATTTTTTGTTCGCTCTATCTTGTTGGAGAACTACTATTACTTCGCGTTTCAGTTTTCATCTCCCACCGTGAGAACTATTTTTCCTACGTTTCGACCACTCTGGAAATATCGAATCGCATCTGGAGTCTCTTCAAACCGATACGTTTTTCCCACGGTTGGTCTCGCTAACTGCATTGCTTCTATCTCACTGAAACCCCTTTCTAGAAGATCGTAATCATCGAAAAAGTACACCAAGTTGAAGCTGGATACGGTCTTTCCTTCATCGATGCTCGAAAGAAGATCCAACTTTGGCCGCCTGAGGAACTTCCACCCAACTTCGATGAGATTCTTCAATCCACCCTTTAAGACACTCATCGTTCCAGAAGGCACTATGCTTGCAGACCCCATCAATATATATCGTCCACCCCGATTCAAGAGCTTGTACCCATCGTTAAAGTAATCTCCGAGAAAGGAGTCGACTACGACATCCACTCCATCACCACCAAGTATCTTCCGTACTGTTTGTTCAAATCCATCTCGATCATCTTGTCCTCTCACAATAATGTGTTCTCGATCAACTCCATGATCCTGAAGAGACAGAACCTTCCTCTCTGAACCTACAACTGCAACAAGTTCACCGCCCACTTTTTGAACCATTTTAACCAAGTTTAACCCCACTCCTCCTGCAGCGGAATGCACAAGGACAACCTTTCGATCGCTAGTTGTCAACAATGGCCGTTCTCCACTGCTAGGAATACCTCCCAACACACATAGAGCATACCAGGCAGTAAAGACCTGAGCGCCGAACGCAGCTCCCTCCTCAAAGCTCCACGCACTGGGTAAAGATCTGACTCGTCTATAATCAACGTTCACCGTCGTTGTGTAGGCACCAAATCTAACGAGCGCGTACACACGATCATCCGGCGCAAACTTGGTGACGTGTTCACCAACGGACTCTACCACACCACTGATTTCAAATCCAGGGCAGAAAGGAGGGTCTCCAGCTGCCGCGTAGAAGCCAAGCACGGCGATCACATCTGCAAAGTTCATTCCGATGGCCTTGACACGGATGCGGACTTCATTTCCAGTCTTTAAGTGATGTGAGATTAGCGTTCGGGATGTTGAGGCGTTTGTTGGGCGCGACTTACCGGTTCGGCTGGAGCAAACGGTTCGAGCTTGAGGTTGTCAATATCACCATAGGAACGCGTAACCCAGCGCTTCGATTGGGTGTCCGACGTCGACATTTTCACACGTGATGATGAACAAGTTGAATTGGAAACGGGTCGCTGTTCCTTCCGGAGGCGGCGGGAAAAACTGCACTTCGCGGGTCGGATGAAAAGCGAGGTCCGATTTGCGCAGGGTTGGCGTGAGGCCAGATATCGGGCTCTGTACAGGTACTGGCAGTGAAGAAAACTGTGGCTTACAGAAGCCCGTTTAGCCGCCGCGACGACGAAGTTGAGTTTTGTAGACTTATGCATGTGATGTTCAACAGAATCTTCTGAAGGGCGCGCGCGAATGCACTCTGGCCGTGACAGTGATAAGACTTTAGTTTTTCTACTACGGTCTAAATTCGGTTTCTAGGGAATGTGCTTTTCGCACTAGTGGAAC
The DNA here is from genome assembly GCA_030374805.1 of Gracilaria gracilis. Lineage (NCBI taxonomy): Eukaryota > Rhodophyta > Florideophyceae > Gracilariales > Gracilariaceae > Gracilaria > Gracilaria gracilis. The sequence goes on along the minus strand of JARGSG010000011.1, from coordinate 722,263 downwards.
CAGCAGAAACAATTTACGCGATGTAACCAGGATGTAACCTACGAAGGTAAGAGGGCTACGGCCTCTGGAGGGGCCGCAAAATCAGGAGAAGCGGATGATTGCCTGGGACTGGTATGCGTCTGCTGCACAACTCCGCTTCCAAGGGCCAACTGAAGCTGAACGTGATCATGGTGTTGTATCTACAGTACTGTACCGGTCCGTACATCCCAAGGACTTGATGCACCAGGAACAAGAGGTGAATAGAGAAGAAAGTAAAGGTCAATGAGTCGTGGAATAGCAGTGAGCCTTTGCATTGTGTGAGTTGGAATCGGTGAGCTGCTGAACAATATCCTGGGAGCTCTTGGAGGAACCTTTTTGTAGAGCTGTTGCTTCACACAGGTGAAAACCATTGCGTTTTTGATTAAAGCAACGTGGATTAAACTTCATTTACCGAAATTGCCTCATAATGAGGTTTGAACGCAGCTTGCTCCCAATGAAATGAAGTTTAATCCACGTTGCTTAAATGCTCCGAGCAACATAAATTATTCGCAGCGAAACAGTATTTAAGCCTTTAAGGCTAGAGTAGGCTGGCTACCAACGATAAGCTGTTGCTAACACTCTTGACCTTTTTAACTTGTACAAAAGGCAGATTCGAGACAAGAGGGCCAAGTAGACACAAGTGCGTTAAGAGGGCTAGCTGTTGGCCCTCTGTAGATACCAATAGCTTCGAAGCAAAGACTTCTCGTCGAATAAATTTTGCACATGCTGCATGTGCAAAATCTGACCATGACGGTCCCTTCAAAATCTTTACCTTTTTCGCATCATGCGTGGCATTACTGTACTGTGATGGTGATTCCGACAGCGTTTGCTACGCAAATGCGCGCGTATAAAACAATCGGTTCGAAAGAATACAGTTTCCGCCAAGTTCGATCCGAACACGAGTCTTAGGGTGGAGATTTGGAGTCGCAACAGCCAGAAATGACTCTTTCGCTATGTAGCCTTACAACATGCCGCAAAAGTCTAAATTCTGGTTCCAAAATCGGCTCTTGTCCTCATCGAGATCATTTTTTGCACACTTGCACCCAAGCTACAAGGTTCGTAATGTTAAGTAACTTTACTCACCTACTTTCTAACCTCGATTCAGATTCCGACATGCAGAAGAAAAGCGGCTGGTTTGAAGCATTCTATGTTGTAGATGACCAATCAACGCGTATCTGCAGTACAGAATTTCAGAATGATGTGCCTCATATCCTCACCAAATTCCAACTCAGCCCCGGGTTGAGGTTTCTCCTTTGCACAATTCATAACCCAAATGACCTGTCAACCACTTGCAATCTGCTGGCAATCTGCTGGCAATCTGCTGGCAATCTTTCGGCAATCCGCTCGCAATTGGCTCTAAATCAACTGAATTTTCAAACCATCTCCAATCGCACCTTTTGCTCGTCGCAATTAGAGCCATAATATACTGATCCCTACTCACTAAACAAGCTTCTGCTTCTCATCTGTAACAACCATGTGCATTCCATGTACATAATTTGTTCTGTACGATTAGCAGCTTCATATATTGACGATCGTGGGATTCAAAGCTCGTGTCACTTTTAAGCATCTTGGGGTTTGCTTCTAATTCTGGCGGTCGGGGAGATTGGTGCCACAGTCCCGATACCTGTATAAAGCTACAGTAGTACAACAGAGAGTCACACGTGTGCGTACAAAAGAGATTGAGAAATTACAGGTAGTTTTTGGTTTGTTCAACGGCAACGAGTCGTTGCAATTGTTGCCGGGGCAGTTTCATGATGCGTTATATATACCAACGGATATTTTCTACACGTCCTGAACAGATGACTATGCATGCTTTTTTTCGTGACATGTCATGTTATCTGCTTGCCCCGAATCTCAGACCTGGTCTGGACTCGAGCGATGATGGTGCATGAGATTACTGTAGAACAATTCTTCTCGGCCAACAATTATCTTTCAAGTGCGTTCTTCCATGAGACATAGAGCTTGTCAGAAATATACTCTTTTCTTACAATGAAACTTATTGCATCATAACATAACATGATAAATCCTCTGTAGCATTGTGAGCAACATTACCACGGCTCTTCCATGCCCCCCGCTGAGGAATGAAAAATCTTCTCTTCTATATAAACCCCTTGTTTCCCCCACTCTCCATTCCCACATCATCTAACAGCCTTCTGGTATAACTTGACCACTAACTACACTATTTAACTAATCATCATGCCCGTTCCTCACAACATGTTTAGCACAGACTCAGAGGAGACTCATTCCACACATTCCTTTTCAGATGGCCTCGAAGAGAGTGCTTTCGATCTTCTTCTCGTGGGTGGGGGCCCCAGAAGTATCATTCAGGTTACTTCTGAAATCATTTTCATGCTCCTCTACCGCCAACATTTTGAGGATCTCATCAGTCTCGGAGCGCATTATGATATCAATACCCTCATCGTAGAGAAGCAGCGCTTCGTCGGTGTCGGCGGTGCATACAACGCCGGGCAGACCGGAATGATGAACAGCGGTGTCGAAGCCGACATTACCTTCCCAATTTCCCTGCCGGATTCTTCCAAAAACATGGAGTACGTGAAGGACTTCTTGAGTTACAAGAAGCGATACGACAGGTTTATTGGAAAGGGAGCCGAATCATACTACCAATTGCTGAAGAAGTTCAACCTGCCCGGCGCTGTGATGTTTAATAGATCGGTTGGACCGGCGTCTAACACCCCCAACGGTGAATTGGCTCACCAAGGCGCATACCTGATGCGCCGCACCGTGGGTGAAGAAGAAGTGGCGAACTTCCACAAGGTCAAAATGTTGGCCAACGTGCTACTTCCGTTTTACAAGCTCCATATCATGGAATCTACAGCTCTCCGTCATCTCATGGTGCACAAGAATGGACAACAAATCGCCTCAGTGCAAACGGAAGGTGAAGGTTTCTTCGAGTATATCACTGCAGACCAAGTCCGCCTCAATACCGGCACTGTTTCACGCAACCCCGTTTCTGACCCGGCAGTTCGCAAGCTCATGTTTTGTCAGCCCATGAATGTTCACCATTTCAAACAGTTTTGTGCAGTCCACGATCTCCTCGACAGCGATGGTATGCTTCAAGCCGAGAAGAAGATGTTGAGCGGAGGCATGGGTCTTTCTGGCCTTGATGAAATCTCTATGTTGGATGGTGTGATGAAGCTGTTTGAAGTAGATTCGAACAGCGTGCTTGGGTACAAGGTGAGCGAGGAAGCTAAACAGAAGTACCAGGGTGCCATCACCATCATAAGTCGATCCCAGGGTAGGGCATGTTACCCGAGACACTCGCACACAGCTGAGTGGCAACAGGGGAGTCCGGTTATGGGCAATTCTAAACAAGTTCATGCGCTGTTCCTCCACAACTTTGGCGAAGAACTGTACCAGGTGTGGACTGATATCATCACTGCCTCAGTCGCTAGGGCCAGAAATAGCACACCCGATGAAGTGTCGTACCAGCGCGTGTCGACCAAGAATCTGTTAAGCTCGCAGTTTGAGGGTACCAAGTGGTTCCTGGAGCACAGGAAGCGCGCAGGTGAGGAAGAAATTGCCGGCAATCTCTCGAAGAAGATGGAGCTCTTGAAGGAGTCTACAAAGACCTTGTACGGTGCATGGCGTCAAGCCGCTTTGTGCCTTATCTTCGGGTTCGGTTTGGAAGAAGACTTGGGGGAAGCAACCGAAGCCATGTCCGACTACGCTCCCCTCACATGGAAGGGCAGGGAGGTATGGTTGTTCCATCGCACACAGATTGCTAGTCTGACTGACGAGCGATTCGCGGCAACCAAGTCCAACCGCTCACACTTCCAAAACTGGGTGGAGATCATGCGCCATGTCACATCCTCGCCGGTGGAGATCCACAGCATGTTCCATCTGCTTCTGGAGTCTGGAATTGCCCACCATGAAGTTGGCAACTACACAGACGTTGTCGCCAGTGAAGACGGAGCCAAGGTTGCCCTGCATGGTGTGGAATACGATTCGTTTTTGGTTTCGCCGGTGTTCGACCACGAATCAGATGGCGTTGCAAAGTCTCTCGCAAATCATCTCAAGACTATTGACAAGAACCATGGTGTTTTCGGAAAAGTAGGAAAGTTCCGCAGATACTTGGATAACGACGGCAACGTTCTGCCCATTGCAGATAATGGACTTGGTGGAAAAGGTTTCGATGAACACAACAAACTTGTTGACTCTCATGAGGGCAGTTTTGCAGTCGATGTGAACAACAGGGAATCTGGAACAAGTGTGGCCTCGTCGTTCACCCTTCGACGAATGGCTATGGCTCATCTCAAGGCCGCTGGCGTTGCCGACCCTGAAAAGGTGGTTGACGAGATCTACGAAAGCGGAAAGCCAAATCTCGATGACTACAATGCGGAAGTTGAGAAGTTCAGAGAGCACTTTGAAGACGCGTTCGAGACGTGGGCATATCTACAAGCCATCAAGCTTTTGGCTGGAGATGACGCGAAGATGTATACGTCTCTTTACGATGAGGGTATCACAAAGAACTCGAGGCAGGCTCAGATTGCGAAGATGAGCGAAAGCTCGGACTTGCTGATGAAGAGAGCGGTTGAGTTGTACCATGAGGAGCTGAAGAACATGCCCACATATAATCCACCGTCGCGTGACGAATATCTTGGTAGATTTGTGGACACGACTGAGGAGGAAGATACACATATCTATACGAATGCGATGAAGATTGCCAAGGAACACTTGACGAGGAAGTGAGTGTAGGATTCAACGATTTAGTTTTTTCTTCAGTCGAGCGGATCAATACATTCGCTTCGAATGAAATGTAGTGTACAACTTTGAACTGTACTCTCTACATAAGTATTAACAGTTAGCAAGCCAACTAAATAACTTTTTGGGTGAAGTACTGACTTGTTCCTATGATGAAGAAGGGCCATACGTTCCGCCCGTTGCGATGTGTCGCCGGTTGACGATTCGCAAGAATTGCTTGAGAGTGAAGTGGATGTTGCAGTGGTGAATGTCCCAGAAACATGAATATCTCATCTGAGTTTCCCGTAGGGACTGCCTGGGGTTCATCTGCGTCGATAGAAACAATGCACAGAATGCGCACGATAAACAGCAACAAGACGCGAAACGTTGCTGCCAGCCTCTCATGTCCAACGAAAGCCGGCATAGAAGGAAGCAGTAAAGGAGCCAGCGAAGGGCATCTTAAGCTTTATAGCCTCCATAATGCGATCAAATCGATCTCTCTCAACATGCGGTGACAAATCAGCAGCAATAAGCTGCCAATTGACGACGATCCAAGCACGTTGCGCCATGAGCTGCAACGCAATAAGCTCGCATCCAATGAGCACAAGCAATAGCTGTCCAACACGCTTCGTAGCGTATCCTGTAGCGAAGCCAAGCACGGACCCAACCGTGAGCTGGTTCGTGGTGGCACTGGTCAAAGTGTTCCGAATGAAATCGCTCGCATCGGCGGTGAGAAGGAAGCGGCGAGCGCGCGTGCGCGTGCGCGCGCAGAGCGCGGCAACAGGCGGCGCGCCTACGGGCTGGAAGCAGAGAAGAAATCGCGACATGATGGTGTTCTTCGCGTGGAGCGCTTGATCTCGTCGGGGGGATGACGAATGTGACGCGCGGCGCAAACGTCATGGACGAGCACGTGTGCGGCGCACACGCACACTGTACGCTGCGTGTGCTCAATTTCAAAATTCAAAGATACGACTGAGAGAAAGGCGTTGGCGGCACGCCACGTGGACAGTACGACTCGTTGTTGTCCTTCGAGGCGCGCCACGCTTCCCTTTCGCGGCGCGTCTCGTTTTGGCGCCAACCGCAATCGTCGTGCATTCTTCTTTCGCGCGTGCCAACTCCCACCTGCCTGCTACCACTCTAGAGAGATAGATACCGAAGGTAGCACCCGCCCCCCCATCGTCTTCTCTGCTGCGCAACGTCTTTGCTTCCGTCCGTGCTGCGTATACTGCTTTCCTCTTGCGGCTCGTGGCCAATTTAGCGTCCATGGCTCCCCGACGAAAACCCGCTTCCACACGACCATCACAGTAAGTTTGTCCACCAATTTTGCAGTTTGCTTCGTGAAGTGCTGACAAACTTGTGTAGCAAGCAGAGCTCTATATCAGATTTCTTTGCGCGCAAGGGTGACACATCTTCTCAGACAACCGCTTCTCAGCTCTCGGACGCCCCGAGAGCTGCTATTCGGCGGGCCCGTCGAAAGACTGCTCGCCTTCACGCCGCCGTCGCCGTCAAGCGGGAGGCGCTTCCTAGAAATGTAAAGCGAATCACTGCCGATACTGCCGCTGTACAGGACGTATTCAAATCTCAAAGCCTATTCAAATCCACTGCCAAGCAAGCCGCCACAAAACAGAGTACCCCCACATCCGTGATGCAGTTGCAGTCGCGCCGCAAATCAACCCGTGCCCATGCTTTCATGGAAGAGGAGGAGCACACAGTCATTCAAGCTATGGATATAGATAAATCCCCCCCTCCGCTTACAAAGGAAGAGCTGCTTGTGGAGGAGGCTTTCCGATCGCTGGAGTGTTCCCAAGATGTTCCTGACGCTGACGCTGACGCTGACGCTGACGCCCAAGCTGAGCCTCAATCTCAACTCAAATCACCTCTAGACGCAACTTCCTTGTCCGAAGCTTCCCAATCTTCATCTGAAGACAGTGACGCTGAATTAGCCAAGCTTGAGAACATCAGCGCTACAAGGAGATCTGCTCGTGCATCCAACCCTGTGCGACGATTCGATCCTTCACATGTTCGCGAGGCGAGCGTTTTTGGTTCCGGTCCAATTCGCTCAAGGGGGGCTGGCGACATCATCCGCAATCCAGAGACATATCTGGCCAGACTTCTCAGCAATCGCAATGTGAGGGAGAGGAAGGAAGATGAATTAAAGCAGATGAGAGAGGATATTGAGAAACCGACACAGGCGCAGCAAGACGAGGAGTTGTTTGCTTCTATGGCGAAATCAGAACAGGAGGCTGAGGAGATGCGTCTTGCCGCTGTGAAGAAGTATTCGGCGCCTGTGCCTTTGTTCAGCAATTCGTTCACCATTGCCCAAATGCCTGAAAAGTATCTCGTCAGGGGTGGCACCAGAAAGAATGATGATCGGGACACAATGGGTGACCTTCATGAGATGGTTGTGGATGTTGTGGAAGCAGGTGAAAAGGGAGATCGAGCTTTATCGATATTGTTACCCACGTTGGCAGCCAAACCATACCCTGATGTTCGCATACCCGCTGTTGTTTACCGCATGGTGTACTATCTTGCAGTGTTTGATAGCACATCGCCAGACTCTCGCAGAAGATCACGAGACAAGCTTGTAGACGTTCTCGTTTCTATGGTTGGACACGAGTTGCCGAGCTTTAAATCGGAGCAGATAAAACTTCCCACGCTCATGAACACCCTGCACAAGTATGGTGCGACCATGAAGGACTGGAGTCGACAAGAGCTGGTGGATGAGGTGGCATCTCACGAGGAGTCCCTCGACCGACAAATACCGACCCGTGAGAAGTCCCAGGTTTCGGATGATTTCAAGCGAGCATTGCGAAACCTAAAACGCGTATGCAGAATGACAGCTGGATTTGTGCGCCTTGGAATACCGTTGACGCGAGCAATTGGGGTTAAGAGCGGTACGACCGAAAAAGAGGTTTTGTGTTCTCTGGGTCTGATGGTTCGTATCCTGTTGAGTGCATTTGGAAATCGACTTTACGCTGAGGTTGGAGAGATCATCACTGAACTTGTGAGTGTCATTCCCGACTCAGACTGGCCGCGATTCCGTCTCGAAGCCGCGAAGTATTTGCTTTCGATCACTTCCCGTTTTGAGCTTCATATCGAGTTGGTCGCACACCTCATCCCGCAAAACTTTGAAAGGCCTCGGTACCTGGCATTGGACTTGGCGTTCTTATCATTTGCACAATGGTGTCGAGGTCCAAGTAAGGATCCAGTCCCACAGCGTGCTATTGACTATCAAGCAAGTGGGAAAGCAAAAGCTGTTGGACTGAAGACCCGGTCGTACTGCCTTGCTGACATTGTGGAGTTGCTCAAATTTCTACCGGAGATCGATAAGAACACCAATTGTACGTGGGCTTGGTTATTATCGTATCAGTTACGACTGGTGCTTTCGGAACCAGCTCTGTTTCAGAAACGCGACCCGGCTGAACTTTCGGACCTTGATAACGCTGTCAAAATGCTACGATCATGCGCTCAACGGCTTGCCTTTGACGTTTCTTCCACCCATATGAAGGTGGAACTCGATATGCTTCTGGTAACGTATCGGGCCTACGGAGCGACTTCTCGCGAAAGCATGGCCGCAATCTTACCTAATGTCCGGCCGGAGAAGAAGCAAGAGACCTTGAGTTTTGCTAAGAAGACATAGTCTGAGCTCTCGGTTGGCGAGCTAAATAAACCAAGGATAACGGTAAGAAATCGCCAGGTGTAAGAGATAGCTCTAATATCGGCATCATCGCTCCTACCTGCTACCAGTCTTCCTGAAATGTGACTGGTACTCCATTTTCTAGTTCGGAGGTTCTGGCTTTGGTGCTCGCGAGCCTAACAGTTTGTACAATTTGTATTCGGAAAGTGCTAGAGCAGGTTGGTTCATGACATGACTCTGTGCAATGTACTTTCAAGTACATCGGAACTGGGAGTTTGGACTGGGAGTTTTGACTTCCTTGGTATTCATGACGACACGGATCAGGGCCTTGAGAGCGCAATCAAGACGTGGAGCCGTGATGTCAAGAAGTTCCAATATAGGCACACATGTGCTAGTTTCACGAGATTTGTTTCCAACTCGTACTTTTCACAACATCCACTTACCTATTTTGTCTGATCACGGGTTCCGTTCTGGATTTCGCTGTTAGCATTCATGCTTTCAGCAGCTTCGGCTATTGTGAACTATTCATGGACACCTTAACTGTGTCAGAGGCAGTCTCTGGCTTCTTGTACAATTTCTAAAGGTAACAAGAAACGAAGCATTGAAAGAGCGATAAGTTATGGGGATATGATTGAGTCTTTAAATGAAGGCCGAAGTTCAGAACGGAACACGACGAGGGCAATGGGTCTTGTTGTACGACTAGTTGCTGAACCTGTTGAACGTAGGTATGCTCTTGGTTAAACTCGTGAGAGGAAGAGCGTGCTGAACAGGCTCGTACAGAAACATAACTGGTTCGGGCTAGTTTTGGGGATTGAAGGCGTGATTTCTATACCGGCTGCTTCCGTTTTTGCGCGTTCTACACTGTAGAATCTACAGTGGATCGAAGAGGAAAGATGCTGTGAGCCCGCCTTGGGATCCAGCTTTTGGTTCGGTGCTGTTGCCCTTTGACTTTCTTCGCTTCTTTTTGTCCGACGCGTTGCGTGCGGATGCCGCGTCCGTATCTGGTACACTCTGTTCGACGCTTTGGTTCGCGTCATCACGTTTCCCTACCCTGTTGTTTTTGGCCTTCCTCGCTTTCCTCAGTACTCTCCTTCTGAACTTGATCATTTCCGCTTCGTCGGCCTCTGGTCTGTAGTCCCTGCGCACTCCTCTTTCCACATTGCTCGTCCCACAGCCTTGGCAGGTGATGATAATTACATTTCGAAACGCCTCGCACCTGCGTCTCGTTTTCTTGACCACCTTACGAACTCGTACTCTTGATGTGCTCATCAGGGCCGCGCATTTGTTGCAATGCTTTCGTTTTGCAAACGACGACATGCCATCTTCCGGAACAGAAGTCGTCAGTGTTGCTGCAAGTCGTTGTGAGACCGTGGGCGCGATCGCCTGGAGTTCGTTGGCTGCATTCCACAAGTGCTCCAAGGTCGTGTGATCCACCGGGGAGCTTCCTGGCATCCTTGTGGTCTCCATCACAGTAAGCGTTAAAGCAGGTTAGCGTTACCTTCTTGGTACTAGAAAGGGACATAGCACAGTTGGCGCGATGGTGGTCAGCCAAAAATGAAGTGCAATCCAGCAGGTGGGCGGTTTTGATCCTTGTTTTGTGTTCGTCGTTGAGCATTTGTACTTTGCACCTCCCAATTCAGTTTTGTATCCGTTTGCGTGCATAACACCATCCACGTCGCTCTCCTACCACCGCTCCTCCCGCACGTCTCGCATCTCCCGCACCTGTCGCACTGCTCGTTGTGTTCCAGCGCTTTTCGGCTGGAGGAACTCGCTGACAGCTAAGCTGTTGGGGTTTTCTATAAAAGGAGGACCGTGCTCCATCACTCCACAATTAGCTCCCCCCGGTTCACTCAGCGTCTTGGTCGCGAGTCCTTCTTCCTCTTCGTTCTCATCGTTCCCTTCACTCCCTTCAGTTCTTTCACTTCCTTCCTCACTTTCATCCTCTTCCTCTCCCTTTCCTCTCCCTTTCCTCTCCCCTTCCTTTCCCTTTGCTCGTTTTGGGGATCCATACAAATTCCTGGCTTGCTTGGTGTGCGACGGGTTTTGGATCTCCTCTCCCATGCAAATTCCTGGCTTGCTTGAGGTGCGACAGGTTTTGGGACGGGTTTGGGGGCGGGTTTGGGATGGGTTTGGGAACGGGTCCGGGGACGAGTTTGGAGGGCATTCTGGGTCGTAAAACTGCCGTTGTCGTTCCTGATTGATCACTTGACTGCGTGTCGTGGTTCATTCAGGTTGCTAGATTGTATTCTAAGCGCAAAGTACACGGCAATCGGTCCTGGTCGCTTAAGGTGCGACGGGTTATAGACAGTTTCCCGTTTGTCCGGCCTGTGTGGAGCTAGCGAGCGAGCGAGCGAGCGTTCCACGAAATCGTTTACTAACTTCCAATGTTTCTTTTGTCACTCGTTTTTGTCTCTGCCTGTCTTTGCGATGAAGCAGATACTGGGAGGAGCGCCGAGGGAAGTTGGATTTGTGGTTGGGAGTTGGACTGACTTTTGTCATGTTTGTGTTTTTTGTACGCACAGGGAAAACTTGCGCTCCAGAGAGAGAGAGAGTAAATCACTGGCACATTGTTGCTGAATAGCTCGCGAGTACCCTTGTATATAAACTGCTTTCGTTCGTTCGTATACAAGTAGTTTGAAACGGAGTGTTAGAACATGATTGGAATTCCTATAAACGTATCAGACTTTGGGCATTGTACCTCTGTCATTCGAACACTCTTAATCCTCTTCTTCTTTCCCTGTGCAATGGAGGTTGGTAGCACTTTCTATAAGTTCTTTCGTAGCTTGACACGCGTTAATGGGCACTCCGCAACAGGACTTTGTTCAATTCTGAGTCAAGAGGAACCGTCTGCTGGGTACTGGTATTCCACGAGTAAAACATTATTGTAGATCGTGCATCCTTTTACAGAATTCCTGTGACCACGCAAAGGAAATGCAGCCCAAAGGATTCACGTAGGTACGCCAGAACGAAAGTTCTTAATGCCCGTTTCAGGATATCATGAGTTTACTTCCCTTCCTAAACTCTGAAACATAAAACCACCCAGCCGCCATTCTTCTACTCGCACATGTTCCCAATGCTGCTCGTCTCTTGAAACACAACACGGCACAATACAAATATCTACCTATATCGCTATTCAATTCAGTTTAGTCAAGTAATGTGCTATCTGGTGGTTCAACAAAGGCTGCCTTCACAGCACTCACTCCCATTACCCCAGCTACCAGCATCTCATCAGGTGCCGCACATACCACTTTGAACGAGTCGTTCTTATCTGACGAAATCGGAGCCACACTCTCAACGCCTCCAACCTTGCCCAACGACTTGCATATCTCATCACTCACATTCGGCCCAATCTCAATTCCCACCTTCGTACGAACAATTCTTTCTCTCATTTCACCGGGAAGTTGAGGGTGCGCAACCAAAAGAGAGTGACTCTGTCCAGCCCCCTTCGAACTACTTTCTGGCCTCCGAGCCGTTGGTGCAATTCGTGCCCGGAACAATCTCGTTACGCAGTTACGCACTTCATTGTCATCTGCCCCGTCAAGCAAGTCCAAAAGAATACTGTACAGACTAGGTAGATGTTTCTCAAACTGTTCGTAAGACATTTGCATCATCCCATTCACAATGAAGCAAATCACCGCTGAAAACGCTGTTACTTCACGTCGCTCTTCCGAATCTGCGTTCAGTTGAGATTCTTCACACGCGTTTATGTAGTTCCGCAGAACACCTTCGCACAGAGCCATTACCTTCTCTTCTGTCTTTTCTTTGCCCTCCATTCTTTTTGGGTCCAAATAAAGCCAGAGCAGTAGCCTTAGATAAGCCATCAGACCTTTCGTTTCCTGCATCAGAAGATTTGGAACCTGGTTCATAAACCCTGTTCTCCAAAGAGTGAATTGCAGGTCTATGTTCGCATTGAAATTGTGCGCGAACAGGTAACTCAAAGAAAGTGACTCTCACAGGCTTAACACGTTTGGAGTAGACAACCCCTTGTAGAAGCACACTACCAATTCCTGAACCAGTTGAATCAGCTGTAACTGAACAACACATTTCGCCCGAACAACCTTGAATCGAACACGTTTCGGTTCGCTGTCTTCACTATCTAAAGCCGCTTCTGTCTCTTCATCTGTATTCCCAGTCGTCAATGCGTTGAGTTGCGTTTCCAGACCGTTGTATGTTTCCATCTGACGAGCTTGGTCGAGTGCCAGAAGTTCTTCTCGCATTAGTTGTAGGACCCAGTAGCATGTCCGACGTATCCTCCCTGCTTTCTAACGCCCATGCTGACTTCAGGCCATTGCGGCCATTCGACGAAGATTTCATCATCCTTTTAACGGCTTTTTCTGAAGGATAAATATACTTCGGTTGCAACTCCCTACAGCCCATAACCTTACTTGCTTTCGAATCGCTTCGCAATCATGAGCAAAAGGTCATCGAAAGAATCCATGGGTCGATATGGAGTTTTTCGCCCGTGTTTCGTAGCTACACGTAAATGCTTAAACGCCTCTCTTTCAGCTTTCCACCAATGCGCGCATCATCTCGTTCGAGAGACGACTCTTGAGGCAACAATTCGGTTCCCTGACTCTTGATCTTCCCTCGTAGTTCTCCATCCCATCTGTGTCGAAGATATCCGTTTCGTGTATTGGCACTAGATTAACTAGACGCAGCATCTCTATGGATGGCACTGGCAAAACGGGAGCGTCTGTCACTGCTACCGGTTCTCCTATTAGCGGCAAATAATGAAGATAGCCGCGCGTTCGCGCGTAACCATGGACAAGGAAACTTCTGGATCTATTTAAGCGCCGGCGTCGGGCAGGGAATCGCCTAAATAGGCGACGCTAGCGCAGGGGAAGGCGACAATTCCTTTGACACGAGGTCGTGGAAGAACAACGAAGACGACAGCCGAGTTGATCATCAACTCAGCATGATGCCGGTTTGGTGCTCGTTTTGGCGCCAATCTGCCGGGGAAGAGATGGACGTTGCAAGCCGTAGCCTACACGTAGAGCTACCAACCTTTGGGTGAAGTTGCAATTGAAAGCTGCATTGCTGGCTAATCAACACATACAGGACAGGCAGGAGTTGCATTTGCTTCTTGACCTTCAGTTCGTCTACAAGGGCAAAACATGGTTACAACTCAACGTAAAATGGTCAAAAATGGTAGCCATCTTACCCTACTAGGACAAAGCCTCCACGATGATGCAAATGCAAACCTCAACACTCTCCTTGACAAAATCAACAGCCGGTTTGCCACAGGTTTTCAGCTATGTCTTCTGAATGAAAAAGCGCTAAGGACGAACATTTGCTACTTCTGAGCCCATTTAAATTACTATACAACATCGCATTGAATAAGTGCAATTCCAAGATGGTTTGCACTACGTGGATGCCCCGTGACTAACACTCTCCAATAATTCGAAAGACGTACAACTAGACAGCGTCGGACAAGGCGTGCACGAGTATAAGAGCGCATGCTTCCGAATGGATCGATAATCGGGGAAAAGAAAGCGGTCTGGAACTTCTACCATGTGCAGTGTTGTGTGTTTGGGTGTGGTGTGGAACTGGATTCCAAGCGACGAAGCAAATTGGGGTTTCAACGTGGTAATAACAAGGTGATAGCCGAAAAGAACGAAGAATATGGACATTGTGGGATAGGGGCGGGTACACCTGGACCAGGGCCTGGGGCAAAGTTGCAGGGGGAACGACAGTCCTGACCAGATGGGAGGTGATGACCCACTGGCTGGAAAAGTGCGATAGCTCTGAGCCCTGGTACAGAAGGGGTTTCTGGGGCGATGAGAACCCCCAGAGCCCGGGCGGAGCGGGCTCGGCCCGTGGTCGTGGCCTGGGGGCGGGCAGGGCGACTACTGGGAAGGGCCTCAACCGATCCCTGGAAGCTGTTTGAGTCCCTGGGGAGGTAATTGCCGCCGGAAGGGGGCTGAGGGGTGGCGACCTTGGTCCCGGGTTCCCGTGGAGTTGATCATCATGGGTCCCGAAGAGCTCCGGGTAGTTACGATTCCTGGATCAGAGCCTGGAGCGAAGTTGCAGGGGGAACGGTAGTCTTGACCAGATGGGGAGGTGATGGCCCACTGGCTGGAAAAGTGCGATAGCTCTAGGGTTTGGTCTAGAAGGGGTTTCTGGGGCGATAAGAACCCCCAGAGCTCGGGAGGAGCGGGCTCGGCCCGTGGTCGTGGCCTGGGGGCGGGCAGGGCGACTACTGGGAAGGGCCTCAACCGATCCCTGGAAACTGTCGAGTCCCTGGGGAGGTGATTGCCGCCAGAAGGGGGCCAGGGGGTGGCGTCCTTGGTCCCGGGTTCCTGTGTAGTTGATCACTCCGGGGCCCGAAGGAACCAAAGCGTCATGGAATTTGTGAAGTAGAAGCCGGTTTACCTGGATCAGAGCCTGGAGCGAAGTTGCAGGGGGAACGGTAGTCCTGACCAGATGGGGAGTGATGGCCCACTGGCTGGAAAAGTGCGATAGCTCTAGGTTTTGGTCTGGAAGGGGTTTCTGGGGCGATAAGAACCCCCAGAGCCCGGGCGGAGCGGGCTCGGCCCGTGGTCGTGGCCTTGGGGCGGGCAGGGCGACTACTGGGAAGGGCCTCAACCGATCCCTGGAAACTGTCGAGTCCCTGGGGAAGTAACTGCCGCCAGAAGGGGGCTGGGAGGTGGCGTCCCGGTCCCGGGTTCTCGTGGAGTTGATCACCATGGGTCCCGAAGGGCGCAGGATAGTGACGATTCCTGGGTCAGAGCCTGGAGCGAAGTCGCAGGGGGAACGGGAGTCCTGACCAGATGGGAGGTGATGACCCACTGGCTGGAAAAGTGCGATAGCTCTAGGTTTTGGTCCAGAAGGGGTTTCTGGGGCGATAAGAATTCCCAGAGCCCGGGCGGAGCGGGCTCGGCCCGTGGTCGTGGCCTGGGGGCGGGCAGGGCGACTACTGGGAAGGGCCTCAACCGATCCCTGGAAGCTTTCGAGTCCCTGGGGAAGTAACTGCCGCCAGAAGGGGGCTGGGGGGTGGTGTCCCTGGTCCCGGGTTCCCGTGAGTTGATCACCATGGGGCCCGAAGAACGCGAGGAAGTAACTGCTGCCAGAAGGGGCTGGGGGGTGGCGTCCCCGGTCCCGGGTTCTCGTGGAGTTGATCACCATGGGGCCCGAAGGGCGCCGGGGAGTGACGACCCCGGTTGCTTCAACTACGTAATACAAAACAAGGATTTCTTCATGGGATCACAATTGGTCCTGCGAGGGGGCCGCTGCGGAAATGCGTGAAAGGGGAAGTTACGGAGTCGCCGGGGAGGAAGGATATTGGTATATGTTTGGAGAGGCAGATGATGAGGACGAGAGGTGGATCCGTGAACAGATGCGGTTGGCCCCCGGGAGAGAAAACACCCTTTTCCTGCAGTGTAGATGAACAGAGGTTTGTTTTTTCGACCATGTGCGTGCTTTTAACCCTAGTGTAGCTTCTTCTGATCTGTAGTTACCATTAGAAAACTGATAGTATCAATAAAAGGGAAGGGGACCCCTTCGCTTTGTCGTATGTTGTACTCTTGAGAAATGCATTTTGTATCAAAATCCGTGTGCTATGGCTGTTTGGAAGTGGGACTGATAAGAAGCGATTGGTAAGAAAAGAAGGGCACTGTTTCATTCGTTGTCTGATCGAATCTTTAAGCAAAGGCTGACAACGTAAAACCATGTTGGGGTATGTTTGTTTGGCTTGGCGTGAGATCGCAGGTGCTGTTTATTCTTAAATCTGTGGCGCTGTCGTGAAGCAGAAGCTTGGGCGCAACGATAGGCCGTGAAAACGCGGCGGGCATAAGGATGTTGTGCGGGCTGCTGAAGCAGATTGTTGATCGAGAGCGCTCATACTCTCCGAAGACATGGCTTCATCATGCGCGGACAATCAATGGGGGGGATGTAACTTAGCGTTGTTTGCGATGCGTCTACGGGGTAAGAAGCAGTTCGGATACCACGCGCGACCTTCGTTGAGAGCGCGAAAGTGTCATTCAGCACCCTCAAACGGTAGCTCTATCTATGGGTGGGCGACTGTTGGTCGCCGAAGCGTTGCTTGCATTGTGGTCGCGTCATATGATTGGACAGGTTTTCAAAAAGGGGCATCAGGAGTCCTGATTCAGGACGTGGTGAAATCACGGAAATCATTGTCGCCCATTCCCGCATCCAGATGCGACCGCACCGAGTTATCTTAGATACGTCGCTCTCCTCAGCAAGCGGAATGATATCATCGACGCTCCGCTGAGCTTTTCCTCTACCTTCCAGCTTTTGATACCGCCGTATGCGTCATTGCGTTATGCATGAGTTCAGTTTTGGACCAAGTCGCTTGGATGTATGCTTCCATCCGTATTCCACGAAATGCGTTCCGCGTTTGCATTCTAAATTGATGCACCCTCTTTTGTGTGTCGGCGTAGACGTCCTCTTTGCGTTCAGCTTGTGCTGCACTTATGCTTCCCAATTTGTACGTCACTCTTGCTTCGCCACAAAACGAGTGAGGCCACCCAACTTGCGCAGAGCGCTGAGAACGCGGGAAGCCTGCAGAATGATGTACGTTTTGCAGGCAAGTGAATTGATCGGCGCTGAAATGCGATCGGTTACCTTGGAGAGCGACAAGCAATGCCTGAGAGAAAGTAGGCGGCGTCGCGATGGTTAGTCCCCCGGTCTCTCACCAGTATAAAAGCCAACCACATCTGAGGTATCGTCGTTCTTCTAGTCTGTTCGCCCGGTGGTCTGCAAACCTTCCCTACTTTTACTTTTCTTCGTTTTGCACCACGGTGGCCTGTATTGCCTTCTACAATACATTGTTGTGTTCTCGAGTACACTCGATATACGTTTGACAGCCCTGACCCTTCAGTCGTTTGAGTTTTTCTGGGTTCTCATCCACCCTTCGTTGCATAAAGGTGTTTGTGAGACCGCTTTAGCCTTTTGCATTTCATTTTCTTACGCTAGAGAGTTACCTTGGGCTCCTTCGTGTGGCTTGAAAAGAGCTACACGTATACACAATGACCAGAAAGTGGGTGGAAGACAAGGTAGAGGACATGTATGACTGCGTTGCCTGGGTGCGTGTCCGCCATTCGCTGTTCTCGCGTCGCAAGGTTTGGTTCATACGACTCTTGGGCTCTACTCTCTCGTTGCACGAATCAATCGAGAAGCCCATTGCACTCGAATATTCAGTGATTGGCTGTAAGATCAGAAGCCATCTTCTCCCTTGGTCGTTCACGCTTAAGCTGTCGGATGGAACTCAGCTTCGCATTTCTTTTGATTTCAAAAGCGAAGCAAAGACCTGGAGAGAGGCGCTATTGAGGGCATCCAACGTTATCTTTCAAGATGAGTTCAAACTTCTCGAAAAGATAGAAGAGACAGATGGAACCGCAATTTTTAACGCGGTGGACAAATTTGACGAGTCCAAAGTTATGGTGCAACGGATCGTCAGGGATCCATTCGATGCGCTCCATGTCGAAAACACAAGCGCTCTCGCTCGACATTTGTACGCCATTAAGAACCTCGGCTACCACAATCTACTCTGGGCACTGGACACATTCCACGAGGCCGACTATGCCTATATTGTGTCCAGAAGAGTGAAAGGGAAAAGATTGAGCCAGGTCATCTCGGAACATGGAGGTTCACTTTCCGAGTCCACGGCTCGGTACATCGCGAAGCAGTTAGTGCAGGCGGTTTCTTACATGCACTTGAAAGGATTCGTACATCGCAGGGTCACATTAGACAGCGTATGGTACGATTGTTCTGATATGGCTGAGCCGAGAATCGTGCTCTCAGACTTTTCAGATGTGGCATTCGTGGACGACGAGGAAGATTTGCGGATGCACAACACTGTGGGGGATATCAGGTATCGGGCAACGGAGATTGTGAAAGGAATAAGCTACAATGCCGCGGTGGACCTGTTTTCTCTTGGTGTGTGTACGTACCGGATGTTGTGCGGATCGTTCCCGTTTAATGACAACTTGCTGAGAAAGTGCAAAATTATTGAGGACAGAGAACGGGAACTTTCGTTTAAAGAAGATGCATGGAAAGGAGTCTCGGAGGAGGCAAAGGCTTTTGTCACCTCACTTCTGCAACCATATTGGCTGGATCGCAGTACAGCCGACGAAGCCGAAGGACACCCATGGTTTGAGATGGACATTCCCTCGCCTGGTGAGAAGCGAGATGCGGAAAGAATCAAACCGACGGTCGTCAGGAAACTCGAGAGCCTTTCTTCCGGAATAGAAAGAGCACCTGATGGTGAGTCGGTGCCGAAAAGCACGGGCAGCTTGTCGCGTGCAAACGAGATTCAAGCTCTTCTGAAACGGGATGAAGCCAAGCTTTCCCCTTTTATGCGGCGATTATTAAGCCCGCTATCAGCAGAAGCGCCTTTGAGTGTGAAGTCGGCGGTGGACACATTTGCCAGCACTCTGAAGGATCGAAACATTGCCCCTCTTCCACCCAGTTGAATTCATTTGTGTGGTCATGGAGTGCGTGAGGCAGCTACTAATGGTCAAAAGTGCCTGGGAAGGCTTGTAGACAACATCATCCAAAGCGAAAGAGGCAGAAACGGAAGAAACAATGAGATGGGTGCAATTGAGCGTGCTTTATCTCCGTGAGCGGCAGAGATTAGCTGTTTTGGATATCATCACGATATGTTCTGTATTGAACTGAAGCGCTCGGAACTATGAATGTAAATAGCAGGTAAATAGGTAGTGAGTGAGTGTAAGCGAGTGTGTATAAGAGAGGCGGATAGAAGGTATGTGTGTGTGGGTGTGCGTTTGTGTTTCTGTTTTCAGTTGTCAAAGTGACGACGTTCAGGATCCGATCACAATATTTAAAGAAAGCAAAAGAAAGGCGTAAACGTTGCAAGATATGTTTCGAAGAGTGGAGGTAAATCTTTGCATTCAATACCATTTCAAGTGTTTGGGAAGAGACCGTGATCATCATATATCTCTTCCTTTTACTCTCGTTGAAGATATGTGCTGCCTGGGCTCCAAATCACGGCGGAGTCCCCCAAAACTGCAATAAAAGAAACGAACTCGACGATAAAACTTTGCTAAGTTACCTGAGCACGAAAGTACCGAAGAGCATGGTGCCAATGGATGCAAAGCATGCTTCTTATGTTTCCAAAAAACATTACAAAAACATCAACTCGCCATACAAGGGTACCGTCGGTAGTTGAAGGCAGCCAAAGCCAAGCTTCCCCCAGTTCAATGCTCTTTCGCACCAAGCACATCACCTCTTCCTCAACCATGACCCCCGAAGTCACCTACACCCATATCCCAATGGCCCCTCTCAACGGCGCTCTCGAACCGCCCGCCCGCTGGCGTCAAAACACATCTCAGAGCGTTTCTACGCGCCGATTTGGCGCTGGTCGTCTTCGCTCTCGCGGCTACGTTCCCGCACTGCACACCAGCACGAGCGCTTCAGCGCGCATGGAGGGCACACCGCGGTTCGCTTGCACGCGTCTTCGGTTCGTCGCTTCGCACAAAGGCGGGTGAGGTCTCAGAATACACAGTGCCAGCCGAGGAATGTGAGCCCGGTCTCATTTGTGAAGCGGTTATGCAGATCATGTATTTGATAGATGATCCTGTCGAGGGCGACGGAATGACTGCAGCCGTCGGGTACAAGGTTCGCCCTACAAAGGGCCGCGCACGACGCGTCACTTCGGTCACTCAGCGCAAGCTGTATGATGTGCCACCCTTGCAGTCGGTGTCGTACTCGCTAGACTTGCCTTGGGAAGCTGAAGATGAGCTGATGGAACTGTATTGCCCTATGAAGCCCTCGACGGTATCAGAAGCCATTCATAACGCTGCACATGAGGTTGCAAAGTGTGGGAGAACCGGCGACGCCGCGTGTACGGTTCTCATTCCCATGGAGCGCTCCCAAGACTATGATGGTGTATTTTACGCATGATATGCTCACCCCAAAGCCGGGTCCTCGCCGTCCGCATGGTCCGAATGATACTTCTGGAACAACTAGTAGTGATCTGCATTGCTTGAGTGGTGCCATCTGCTAGGCCTTCGAACGGTAAACAAGCTGTTCTTTCGTTCCAACTCTCGCCTACGGTAGGGCATGTTATTCCAGGAGATAAAACCTAAAAGAGTGGATGAATGAATTGCTCTATATACGAAAGTCGTAGCACATCGTACAGAGCAGCCAGCCAAGAGCGCCGGAGTTGCTCAGTTGTTTATAAAACAAGATTAACTCGAAATCCCGGCCATCTGCCCCCAAATTCTTTCCCGTTCCACATGAGTGCGTGACTCCATATTGTAGTAAGCCATTTCCATCATATTCTGTACCCAGAAGATTTGAAGTCCCGGCCTCTCACCCAACTGTTCGAGCGCAACCGTGCGTGCATTGAGCAGCCTAAAAGTCGGCAATTCCATTCGGCGATAATTGTGATCCGTTCGGTTCCATTCGCTACACCCAGTCCTTGATTTCGAATAGCATCGAAATCATTGGCGAAGCGGTCACTCAATAAATCCATGAATCGCAGCCAAGCTCTCAAACGCCTGTATCAGCCCATGCGCCGGGGTTGGTCATGGATATTGCCACATAGGCGGCGCTGGCGCAGGGGAAGCCCGAACTTCCTTTCGCATGAGGTCGTCGAAGAGCGAGGAGTGCGGCACTCGAGATCAGATAATGTCTGTTCGATGTGCGCATTGGCGCCAAGGCAGTGAATAGCCAGACGGATCGAACCGTATCTACGAAGGTACAACGGTACACGTGCCGAAGGTAAAAGTTACGCAATGACGAGGGCAAGCGACACGCGAGAGCTCTGGGCCTCTGGGGCCCAGAGTCTGGGCGCATTGCTGGCTAACGGCCAACGCCTGGCAGTGGGAGGAGCTGCATTTGCCTCTTTTACCTTCCGTACCTTCAGTCTGGCTAGTCTGCAACGAGTTTTCGGCCAGGTGGCCGTACTGAAAGCTTCGCGTCCAAGTGCAATCACGTCAGTTTGTTTCCCAAGAAATTCGCCACAGGAGCTGTCCAAAGAAGAAGTTCACCGCCATTTCCCGATGAGAAAGGTCATTTCAGCAATCACCACATTACAAGCAGCAGGGATGTGTTGACTGGTAAAGATTAGGGAAGGTGATTGCCTCCACTACAGTACCTGCTTCTGTTCTTACTTCTTCGGCAATGGATCGAAGAGAAAAGAAGCAGTGAGCCCGCGTGAGGACAAGGTTCGATGCTGTTCCCCTTTGGTTTGCTTCGCTTCTTCTTCTTCTTGTCCGATGAGTTGCGAGCAGATTCCGCCTCCCTATTATGTCCCCTCTTCTGTTCAACGCCTTGATCCGCGTGGTCAAGTTTCTCCGCCTTGTTGTTCATGGCCTTCCTCGCGTTCCTCAGTGCTCTCCCTCTGAACGCGTTCATTTCCGCTTCGGCGACCTTTGGTCTGTAGCCCCTACGCACTCCTCTTTCCACATTGTTCGTCCCACAGGCTTCTCAAGTGCCGAAGATTACATTTCGAAACCCCTCGCACCTCCGCCTCGTTTCCCTGACTACTTTACGAGCCCGTACTCCTGTTGTGCTCGTCAGGGCCACACACTTGTTCCAGCTCGCAAACAAGAACAAGAACATGTCATCCTCGGGAATACAAGCTTCCAGAGTTACGGCAAGTGGTTGTGAGACTGTGGGTGCGATCGCTTGGAGTTCGTTGGCTGCACTCCACAGATACCATTGTATGCTTAAGGTCGCATGATCTACAGGGGTGCTTTCTGATATCTTTGCGCTCTCCATCACAGTAAGCTTTGAAGAAGGTAACCAAAATATGTTATGTAGACGGGAAGGACTGCGCCTTAGTCACAGCATGGCGTGATGGTGATCAGCCGGGAATGGTAGAGTGAAATCAAGAACGTGATGGTGATGTTCCTTGTTTTGTGTCCGCGGTTGGGTATTTGCAGTTTGCAACTTTCTAATTCAGCTATGCATCCATTTCTGTACACAACTTCGCTCACGTCGCTCTCCTACCATCGCACCTCCCGCACCTCTCGCATCTCGCGCACCTGTCGCACTGCTCGTCATGTTCCAGCGCTTTTCGGTTCGAGGAACTATCTGACAGTCAGGCTGTTGGATTTTGCTATAAAAGGAGAACCGTGCTCCATCACTCCACAACTAGCTCCTCCCAGTTCGTTCAACGTCTTGGTCGCGCGCCCTTCTTCCCCTTATTTCCTTCATTCTTACCACTCCCTTCATCCCTTTCACCCACTTACCTCTTCCTTCCTCGCCTTCATCCACTTCCTCCCCTGTTCTTCTCCTGTTCCTTTCCCCTTCCTCTCCCCTCCCTTTCCCCTTTCCCGTTCTGGGGGTCCATACAAATTCCTGGCTTGCTTAGTGTGCGACAGGTTTTGGATCCTCTCTCCCCTTCCTCTCCTCTTGCTCGTTCTGGGGGTTCATATAAATTCCTGGCTTGCTTAGTGTGCGACAGGTTTTGGATCCCCTCTCCCATGCAAATTCCTGGCTTGCTTGAGGTGCGACAGGTTTTGGGACGGGTTTGGGGGCGGGTTTGGGGATGGGTTTGGGGGGAAGAGTTTGGAGGGCATTCTGGGTCGTAAAACTGCCGTTGTCGTTCCTGATTGATCACTTGACTGCGTGTCGTGGTTCATTCAGGTTGCTAGATTGTATTCTAAGCGCAATGTACACGGCAATCGGTCCTGGTCGCTTAAGGTGCGACGGGTTGTAAATAGTTTCCCGTTTGTCCGGCCTGTGTGGAGCTAGCGAGCGAGCGTGCGTTCCACCAAATCGTGTACTAACTTCAAATGTTTCTTTTCTCACTCGTTTTTGTTCGTTCGCGTTGTTGCGATGAAGCAGATACTGGGGAGGAGCGCCGAACTAAGTTGGGTTTGCTGCTGAGAGATGGTTTTGCTGTTGAGAGTTGGACTGACTTTTCTTGTGTTGTTGTTTCTGTACGCACGGAGAAAATATACACCCCAGAGAGAGAGGCGGGGAGGGAGGGAGGGAGGGATAGATAGATAGAGTAAATCATTTGCAACCCTTTTCTGAACAGCTCGCGAGTGCCCTTGTATACCAGAAGTTTAAGACGGAGTGTTATAACTTGGTTAGTTTTTCTATAAATGCAACTGCCTCAGGCATTTACTTTGTCAAACAATTTGACCGCCTTCTTCTTCTCGAGGTTGCTAATATCTACTTCTCCTGTAGCTGTTTCCTAACTTGGCATATGATAATGGCCAATCCACAGTCAGAATCGTTAGAGGCATATGTAGTTAGTTGCCTCTTAGCCTAAGAAACCTAACATGTTCTACAATTGTACGGGAATGATACATTCATCGAACGTTAGCGCCTTAGAGTCTTAGACGCTAAATTTCGATGAATGTATCATTCCCGCAGAATTGCTGTTGGGCGCACTTTTGGTCGTTCATCATGCAACCCAGTACCCAAGCCAGTTAGTATCGGGAACCAAATACCGTGCTCTAGTGCCAGTGGTGAACCAAGTTTCCGTACAGAGGTATCTGCCGCCTTTTCTTCACCGTCTTCATTTTCAGCTCCTTGAATTCGGAAAGTGGACAACCTTTTTCCTTCTGCTAAAGATGTAGCACATGATGCACTTAACAGATTGGTAGCTGCCATTGCTTCGTCTGTGGCAATGGTGGTACGAGTGCTCGCAGTTATTCCAGTGATGGCATCCACATACAACGAGACACAACAGTGTCAACGTACTTCCGAGCAATTAAATCAAACGTATCTATCCCAGCCTGTTTTCATGATGATTTCAACCTTATCATCCCTACAACACCAACTACCCTTGGTAGCTTTCCTACGCGAAAAAAAGCGCTGCGCATCCCGCACGTGGTTCAAGCCAAACGAGAGCTTCTGACGCTTGCAGGAGGATCGATGTCCATGGCGATGTGCTGTGCCTGAACGTGACAGCGGATCACATACAGGTGCTGTGCGACGACGAAGACTGGCAACACGTGCAACAATACAGCTTCCAATTCACCAGCCGGCGCAAGAGCACCTCGGCGCCAACCCCGTGATTCCAGCGAGCTGCGGCGACATTTACTCAGACGGCAAGCAACTAGTCACCAGACTGGCCAACGGTGAGCTCCGTGTTTTGGACTGCGACAGCGAAGCGCTCCAAGGCCGCACTACGCAGCATGCCGCTGGCGTGGTCCACGCCGCCATCAGCGCGGACGCAGCAGATTGCTGTCGGGGACGCGCGAAGGCTGGCTTCTTTCGGGCCGATCACGGTGAACCAAGGACGCCTCATTACTAATTGTCACAATCAATAGTATGTTGCGCATCGCCGTTTTGATGCTCGCGTTACGTTTGTGTGTCGTAATTCCTAGCGACAATCAAACCGCCGCCCAGGTGATCAGAATTCTCTTAGCTACTAACCATGTCAATTCCAAACATGTTAGTTGCAACTCTCATAATTGGAATCAGTTGCAAGAGCGGGCCTGTTTATAAGCGGATGAGGCACTCAACTCTTGAGATAGATCCAGCAACTTTACGCAATGCAATCGATTGGAATTAACATGATGAACGAGTTCTCTGATCGCTTTCTGTTGGTGCTTTCGACGATGCCGATCTCGTCAGTATCACTAAGAAGGTATTTGTTTGAGGGAAAGAGGAAACGGGCTCTGGATTTCGCTGCTAACGTTAACTTCGAGCCATGCGGGCTTGGGTTGATCTGCAATCCACGGAATGAAGAAAATGAATGTGAACCACTAAGTTTGGACTCAGTGCATGGCGTGAATATAGCCCCCCGTCCGTGTGATGAATGTGAAACACAGAACCTCAACGTGCAGGAGTCTTGGAATATCCTTCAAGAAGAATCTTCCCTCAAAACAAACAGTTCGAGATGTCAACGAGGCCGCCGCGGAAGCAAGAGAGGAAGCCAGGGGACGACATCTGCGGAACAGGAAAGTCTTGGCCATCATGTAAAGCACGAGGATCCATTGCAGCAAAATACGGCTATGACCCATGAGGAAGAGCTCACCCATGAATAAGAAGATCAGAAGGAAAAGGTGAAACTTCGTGCCTCTAATCGAGGCGGCCAAGGTGGTCAGGCAAAGGGACACGGCCGAGGTGAACGTGCCCACGCACGCGGCCGAGGTCGCCTTGCAAATGGAGGCAGGCAAGGTGGTCTGGCAAACGGAAGCGGCCGAGGTGGCTTCGTAAACGGAGGCAGCCGAGGTGGCCTTGTAAACGAGAGCGGTCAAGGTGGCCGCGCAAACGGAAGCGGCCGAGGTGGCCGCTCTAATAGAGGCGGCCGAGGAAGTCACGGAAACAGAGGCGGCCGAGGTGGCCACGCAAACAGAGGCGGTCGAGGTGGGCGTGGAAAGATCGGCCGCCGAGGTGGCTAGGAGGGCTGGAACGCAGATGGGCCGCAGACCCGCAAATTGGCATTGATGAGAGAAAGACTGCGCATCTCATTGTTATGTGAATGTAACGCCACCGCCGCCGCCTTTGCTGCTGCTCCCATGTATCTATTATACAATGGTAACCATGGAGAGCGCGCAAGGCGCGCGAGCGCTCTGTGCAAATGTTCTGCACACGAATCTAACAGTTCATTTCTCTCTCAGTCCGCCCAGACCGCAATCAATCGCCCTTCTCTCCCTCCCTCCCCTTTACATTCACTCGAAGGTCAAATACGAAGACCCCATCGCTTCCAATCTGAGGCGCACCCTCCATACAGCGGTGAAACCATCCGAACGTAACTTGGATTCGACGACTAAGCTTAGTAAAGTCCGTTTTGTCTGTCCATCATGAACAATTGACGTCGCTTGGGCGGGCTGCGTGGGGTGCATACTGAGTTATGTCGGAGAGAAGTTGGCGAACATCATCAATGCGCGCCGCAAGCCCGGCTTCTTCACGCCCATCTCGCTGCATTACTTGCGCAAGCGCGGAATGATGCCGAGAGTGCACTGGCATTCGCACAAGTTCTCCGTGTGCGGGCTCGTCCAAAAGCCGCTCACGTTCAAAGTGAACCAGCTGGGGCTGCGCGGCTCATGCGTGTACAGTACCATGTGAACCGGCGTGCGGCTGTCGCACGTGCTGGAGTTGGCCGGCATTGGCAAGAGCAACGCGGCTCGGCCAAAGACAAAACGCCAAACACAGATCTCCGTCCTGAGTTGATGTTGTGAGCTCGAGTATGGGATTAGCAGAAGATGTCCTCTCATTAACTGTTGGACGAATCAGCAGCATTTTCGAAGTATCCGCGCCTGTTTTGCGGTGATATCGTTCCTGTTGACTTCCACGCATTCACGCACCCAGGGTTGCATGACAGCACACCATCCGTTCCCGACGCTCTGTCCGCTCTGTCTTGCTCGCGATATCTTGACTTCAAGCTCATGGCATGTGCGGGCGACGGTTGGTCGCCGAAGAGTTGCTTGCATTGTTGTCGCGTCACATGATTGGATAGTTCTTCGAGGCCGTGGTGAAGTGACTTCACTGAAGTCACGGAAATCATCGTCGCCCATTCCCGAGTCCAGATCCCGGAAACAGCAAAACAAAAAACTTTGCACCAGTGAACAAGTGCGCACCTTCCCTCCCGGGTCAGGTGGCTTGCGGCCGTCGGCCGCTGTCCTTTAATCTGGCCACCGGTTGGAACGTGTGGACACTGTGGCCCGTTCCAATCGGTGGCCACGACTACCTAATTTACACCGTCCCTCGCAAATACATGTTCGAAGAACAATACTTTGCGTATAGACTTTTCCTACCACTATTGAAAAGCAATGGCTACCATTAAAAACCTCAGCCACAGCAAAACCCGTTGGGGAAAATCTGCGCTTCTAAGGAAAAGGTATAGCATCGCAAAAGAAATCCCCCAGATTAGCAACTGTAGTATATAAACACAAAAACACAAACAAGACAACAAACAAAATTGCAGTAAGGTCAGTATAGAACGAAAAACGACTCAAGCCATAAGACCGCAAAAAAGTCTCAATTTCTCTCTCAGGTCAAAGCGCACGGCCTTTGTGAGAATGTCTGCAAGTTGCTCGTCTGTCCTTATCTCTTCAAAATTCACAATCCTAAACTTTACCAGCTCTTTTACATGATGAAAATTTAAAGCAATGTGCTTATTCTCCTCAGAAGTTTTAGAATCACCTGCAATTGACAGTGCTGTAGAACAGTCATTGGATATAGAAATTGGGTACATTCTAGGCTCTTGTTCTTCAAGAACCTCATTGTTTTGTAGTTCTCAAAAGATTCTTTTCATCAATGTCCAGACCTTCCCACAATATTACAGTGCAATGTATTCGGCTACTCCAGATGACAGAGCAACAAGCGTTTGCTTTTTCGTTGTCCACACAACTGGTGCTTTATTCACTTTAATCAACAAGCCTGTCCTAGACGTCCTAGTCTTACGACATCTAGTCCAGTCTGCATCACAGAATGTTTCCATTGGTGTTGATGTATTCGCTGGAAAAAACAAACACAGTTCTTTTGTACCCTTTAAGTACCGCAGTACTCTTTTTGCTAGTCCGATATGCCTCATGCAGAGATCGGAAACCTGCTTTGCTAGCATTGAAGCTGCAAACATTATGTCCGGCCTGGATGAGACGGTCAAGTACATCATGTGTCCTACAATCTTACAATAGCGACCGTGAAGCGCAGGCGAGAGTTGCAACTCATCATTGCCACGTCCAGTTAGGTCGCAGGAGAGAGCAATGCAGTCCGTGCCGAGTTAAAGTTTAACAATCCATACTTCCTCAGCATCTTATCGACGTACCTAATTTGTCAGACCTTTATACCATTCCTGTCTCGTTCAATGGCTAGTCGCACAAAAGACTTCGCTTCATCGAGAAACTTTACTTGAAAAAGATTCCGCATTTCTTCCTTTAAATCATTCAGGAGAGAACGAGAGTTTAACAACATGAAAATGTCATCTACAACCACCACGGGGTTCAGCGTGCCGCTTTTAGATTTGTTAATTTAGAGGCGGCTGTCCGTGCTTGATTGTTTGAACCCGTGACGTAGGAGTTCGTCGTGAAGCAGAGATCCCCAGATTTTCCCAGCTTGTCGTGCTCCGTAGATTGACTTTTTGAGCAGGCAAACTTTTCCGGGGACGTACGAAGATCGAGAAGAGTTTTGCGGTTGCTCCATTAGCAAAGGCTCGTCCTGATCTCCGTACGAGTATGCGTTGCTGATATCCATTGTCTCCACTATAAGTCCTTGAGCGGCTGCTTTTGCGATGGCGAGACGAATAGTCTCAAGGCGTGCCACTAGTGCATAGATATTGTCTGGGTCAAAGTCCGAGTAAGGGCGCTGCTTGTCGCCCCTTATTACACAACGCGCTTTAGCGAGGGTCTTAGGAGAATCAGCGCTTACATGCTTGACCAGAAAAGTCCATAGGATAGGAACTGGTTTCATTCCATTTCTCCTGTCGACCAATTCCCATGTTCCCCTGTTCACGAGCGCGTTGAACTCCCGGTCGATCGCTTGAGCCCAGTCGGGGATGTTCCGAGCTTCTTCGAAGCTTATGTGGGCTCTTTCCGGGGTCTCCGAGATCTTGAGAGCGGGAGCGAGCGACCATGCAGTGGGCCAGAGATGCATCCATATGTTCTTTGTCCTCTTCTCTCATATCTCGTTCGGCTTCTATCCGTCGTAGATAGGAGAAGTCGATGAGCTTGTTTAGTGAAGGTAGAGACTCTTTTGTCACCTTAAAGTCCCTGTCTCGACACTTAATCACTTTCCGTACAAATAAAATGTAGATCCTTAGTAAGGTGCGGGGGCTCTGCATGCCGACAAAGTGACCTGGGAGTGCGCGAGGAAGTAACTTCTTGTTCGCTACGGTTTCCGACCTGTAGATGAATGCGTGTCCAGGTTGACCGAACTTAGGGATGTTCGTGAAGTCGGGCTTTCGCCCAAACCAAAGGGTGTACGGTATCTTCATGTCTATACGGGAGTTCGGCAGTTTGTTTCTCAGGAAGTTTGCGTGTGAGATGGCTTCTTTCCAGAGTTGTAGCGGAAGCTGGGAAGCTTGTAGAAAGGTTCGTGCCATCTTCCACAAGTCCTGAATGATCTTTTCTGCAACACCATTAGACTGATGTGCATACGGTGGCGCGTATTCGAGAATCATTTCGCTTTCCATTGCGTAGGTGATGAAGTCGTTCGATCTGTTCTCACCCGCCGTCAAGGCGAACGCGGTACATTCGGTTCGGGGGTATTTCGTTTTCCGCGCGAGCCTTGTACCATCGGACAGACTGAAAGAACTGGGACTTCTTGTTCATGAAGTAGACAGAGCAGACCCTTGTGTTATCGTCGATGAGTACCAGAATTTAGGTAGATCCTTGTAGGGAGGGAGGATTGATGGGGCCCGTAAGATTGATGTGGGTGAGTTCCAATGGGTGAGAGACCACGGACGTCGTATGGTGGAGTGGGGCACGTTTGCTTCCCGCGTGGATGCAGGGTGTGCAGTGAACGTTACTTAATTCCGTGGAGGAGAGTCTTGGAACCCCTTCGCACTGATCCACGCATGCCAGAAGTCTTTCTAGTCAAGGTTGTCTCAGTTTATCATGCCAATCCTTGGCTGTCTTGCCGGGGGACAGGATGGATCCATGTGCTCGAGGGAGAAGTGCTGGACTTGATAGAGGGTATAGTCCGTCCTTCGAAGTAGATGTGTGGATGATTTGCCCCGTAGTTGGATACTTGATGAAGAACCCCGTTTCTTCGCCATTCGAGAACTCGAAACGAACATGATGTGAAAGAAGAGAGAGAGAAATGAAGTTAGAATCGAAATAAGGCGTGTGTTTTGCCGGTTGCATAACATCTTCTCCAATTGGTAGTCTGATAGTGCCATGCCCAATTATTTCTGAGGATCGGTGGCACCTTCGAACCGTCTGGCGTCATGTTGAATGATATTCCCAGAAATAGTTTCGCTCCTTGACGAAAACGTGTGTGGCGCCGGAGTCCAACCATGTGGGAACTTCATCGCTTTGGGAAACGCTTGCTTGCGCTTTGGCAATGAAGCCGCGTGGTGATCTATCCTCGTGATCGGCATTATTGCGCTGGTTTCGTCTACGGTTGTTGCGATTACTGTGGGCTGGCTCGTGTGTGCTGTCCCACTCCTTGTGTCGTTTGCTATTGTTTCGACCACGAAATTGTTCTTTGGAACGACCACTTTTGCGGTTAGTGGGATTGTTCCTATCTCTCGATCGTTTGCGAGACCAGCATTCGGAGCGTATATGGCCAATTCGTCCGCAGTTCCAACACTCAAGGCGTTTTGAGGCCTTTCGTGGGGGCTGCCTCTGGCGTCCCGAGCTTGACTTCTGTGCCGCAGGATACGGGTGCTTGCTGTTATTCTTTGACTCCGTTGGCTTTGATTTCAGGCTAGAGAGGCGGTGGTTTCGTCGGTCCATCTCGGAACGGACGAGCGAGACAACTTGATCGTACTCCGTGTTGTTCGCGTCAGCCAGTAAAGTAATAGCCATCAATGAGTCGGGCAACTTTCGCAGTAGTGTAGCTGTACGTTCGCGGTCGGTTAATAAATCGCCGAGACGAGCGAGCTCCAGGAAAGTAGTTTCAAGTTCCAGTAAATGCTGTTTTATTTCGTAACCGTCCTTGAATGCTAACGTGGTCAGCTTCTGCATTAGGTTCATCTTGGATTGTATGTTGTCCGTTTTCTAAGTAGACTCCAACTTAGACCAGACTTCCAAGGCAGAGCAGTGTTCTCGTTCCAGTAACTCTGATACGACTACGATGGGTTGCGTACCAAGGTTCTGCACGATGGCAGATCGTGCCTTTCGGTCAGCATCGTCCCACCGTCTTCGAGCTTGTGCGGTGCCTTCGACGGGTCGCGGCTCGGTGAGAACGAAGAGCGATTGCAGGGAATGCATCAGGTCACGGACGTAGATACGCCAAGTGTAGTAGTCGGTACTTCCTTTGAGCCGAGGAATGCGCTTCGACTCGTGCTCTCTGTCGGCTTCCATCGCGGAGTGGTCTCAAACGCGGGAGCGGACAGGCAAATGCAGAGTAAAATCTTCCTCCCGTCGCCTACTGGCTGAGAGATACTTCTTATTCAGAGTCACCGGCAGGGGGTGCTAGCCCCGTACTCCTAAAGGTCAGACCTCTGACTCCGGGTAAACTCTCTCCCGGTGAGGCACGTTTTGCTTCGGCCTGTCAAGTTCTGCGTGCGTCAGAACGAGATGCGTTTTTGCAACTACGAGACGTCCAGAGGAGGTTACTAACAGGTAGATATGTTTTCACCAGTACACCATCTGTAGTCTCTTACGTTGTACGAGCTCGGCGATCTACTCCGTTATGCTTCAGGTTCGCGGGCAGCCCGGGCCAAACGACGAGGCACCCCGTCCTCGTGGGCAGACAGAGCACCCCCCAGCAGAGCCAGTTATTCGGAGTGATATCACATCCCACGACTTGGTACAAGCCCCCAGTCGATTCCCTGCCAGTGCTCAGCTTGCGAGCTGCCCACTCCTCTAAAGTGCCAACTTCCTCAACGAGGGAGGCAACAACGGCTCTTAATCAACAGGCGTAGCTTCCCGCCCGTTAAATACACGACATCACGCAGCTTCCCATGGGCCAGCGAGACTTCAAAACTCAACCTGTAGTTCTGGACCAGGGAGATAATCCAATGCCTAGTACGCCAACACACCACGCCCTGTAGACAACGTAGGCTCTAGGAGGGTGTTTTGCAGCAGCGCGGCCAAGACAGGCGTGGCGGTGCAGGCCAAGGGAGACAAGGCGGCTCGGACAGAGGCAGGCGAGGCGATGCGGCTGGTAGAGGCAAGCGCGGCGGCACGGCCAAATGCGGGTGAGGCGGTGCGGCCGAAGGCCGACGAGGTGACGGGGCCAAGGAGGGACGAGGCGGCGCGGCCGAAGGAGAGAGGCAGCGCGGCCGAGGGTGGAGGTGGCGGGGCCGAAGGCAGAAGAGGCGGTGCAACCAAGGGTGGACGAGGCGGCGCGACCAGGGGTGGACGAGCCGACGCGGCCAAGGGTGGTCGAGGCGGCGCGGCCGAAGAAGAGAGGCGGCGCGGCCGAGGGTGGAGGCGGCGGGGTCGAAGGCAGACGAGGCGGCGCAACCAAGGGTGGACGAGGCGGCGCGGCCGAAGGAGAGAGGCGGCGCAGCCGAAGGAGAGAGGCGGCGCGGCCGAAGGCGGACGAGACGGCGGAGCCGGGGGCGCGAGGCGGGGCGGCCGGGGGAGCAAGGCGGCGCAGCCGGGGGTGCAAGGTGGCGCGGGCTGGGGAGCCCGGCGGCGCAGCGAAGGCGCGAGGTGGCGCGGCCGGGGAAGACGAGGCAGCGCAGCGAACGCGCAGGACGGTGCGCTCAGGGCGCGACGCGGCGTGGTCAAGGCGCGAGGCGGCGTAGCGAAGAGAGACGGGGCGGCGTGGCCGAAGGCAAAAGGCAGCGCGGCCAAGCAGACGAGGCAGCGCGGCCAAAAACAAGAGGCGGCGCAGCTGGGAGAGGCGGGGCGGTGGTCGTCTGGCTCGGAGCGTCGCGAACGGCCGGTCGGAGGGATCGTCGTCGCGAATGATACCATGGACAAGTGCGCACCTTCCCTCCCGGGTCAAGTGGCTTGCAGCCGTCGGTCGCTGTTCTTTAATCTGTCCACCGGTTGGAAGGTGTCAACACTGTGGCCCGTTCCAATCGGTGGCCACGACTACCTAATTTACAACCAGAGCTCTCCGTGACGGCCAAATTCACACAGTATTTGTCAGTCACTCCTTCCTGTCTCGCTTTTCAAGCCCATTTTCAAGATTTTCACTTTTTCAAGAGAAGAGCAAACACGTGTCATGCCAAAGAACGTAAGTTTTTAGGCTAAGATGTCTGTTGAAAGCCTACGCTACAGGTGAACTGACATTACTATCCACCAATGCCAGGTCACTCCATGATCATCGGAGGAATTTAGGATTTCGTGGCACGCGGAAAAGAATTTATTTGTAGGTCAAGCGCCGATCCGTAGAGCTCCCCGCCGTCGCGCGGCATCACCGCCGCCAGCTTCTCGGACCGGCCAGTGATCTGCTCTCACTCCTTTTTTCCGTGTTCTCGGGTTTAGCTTTGCTTTCTAAACGCACGCAGACAGCAATCAGCTATCTGGAACAACCCGTAGACCTCCTCCAACGACTCATTCCATCTGATCGACGTCGAATTGCAACCCCTTTAAGAAGCGAGAGATCCCCCGACTTTCGGACACATCCGTCCCCAACTACGAACGTCAATAACAACAACGACCTCTCTCAAACAACCATCTCAAACACTGCCGTCTACCACAGTCATGGCCACTAAACACGCCCCGAATCCAACTTTAGATATCATTAATTGTCGTCTGCCAGAACTCGTGACGGCAACCAATGAAGCAATATTCAATGCTCTTCAGGGCCGTAACGGTCTCCCCATCGCAGACCCAACATCACGCAGTGATTTGCTTCTGGCTGCGATTCAGGCCAGGGATGCGGCTCAACAAGATCCGCATATAAGAACGCCGGAGGCCGTTATGAGCCGGATCATCTCGTTAACCATTGACGAGATATCCTCAAACGCAGTCAAGAATCCTCTCTCTTTGTTAGATCTAATGAACCGAGCTTATAGTTTTACACGAGTCTACCTGCACCCCCAACCACAGCGGACGCTCCAACGCTCATCACTTCTCTCATGAAGTGGAAGCTTAAGAACCTGGAAAAACTTCATCCACACAAGAACCCAGCGCAAGCCCCTCCGGCTCCAGCGCCCGACTGCGCCCCGCCCCAACTTCCCCCGCCCGTCAACTTGGATACCTTCCTAAGAACCGAGAATGAGAACGGTCTACCGGGCTCTTCAGGCAACCCAAACGAACCCCCTCAACCTCCATCCAAGAAACCCAAAAGCTTAGTGA
The DNA here is from genome assembly GCA_030374805.1 of Gracilaria gracilis. Classification (NCBI taxonomy): domain Eukaryota; phylum Rhodophyta; class Florideophyceae; order Gracilariales; family Gracilariaceae; genus Gracilaria; species Gracilaria gracilis. Next base: position 688,147 of record JARGSG010000011.1, on the reverse strand, counting down.
CGGTGGGCGGGGTGGTTATAATCGAGGAGAATGGACGGAGCACTGCGAACCGTCCGGTTGGAATGAGGCCATACCCAGCAAGAACTGGACAGAAACTGCCCTTTTGTGTGACGGAGTTGATAGGATGCAAACTTCTACGAGGTCTGCGGAAAAAAGGCCGCTGCCTGGAGTCTACTGTAGCGGAAGTGAACTGGTTTCGCAGCCAAAAAGGCGAGCTTTTAGCTGCCGAGGCCGAAGCGTACTTCTTGGCTCGAATTCTCCACCATGGACTGCAGGACTTCGAGGACATGGGCATAGCTCTGGAAAAGTGCTCATGGATGGAAATCGCCATACGAAAGCTTTATGCTCTAATATATGTGAAGAACGCCATTCGAACGATGAACGCAACCAGAGCTACAGCGTGGGCGGCCGGAACGCCGATCTTAGAATCCAACCCCGGAACACCCGCTCTTCTCTCAGAGTACGACAGCTCATTGGCCCGTACACTGGCCATAAATGCCAAGGCACAGAATGCCTTCAAGTCGATGAAGTCTATTCAAAACAGCCCCAACAACCCAAACCGCACAGGACGTCGAGAACGCCAGGAGAACGCGAGAGACCAGCCCCGGGAACGCCAGGATCACTGGAAGAAGCAACCCCACAACTAGATTCATCTTACAATCACCGTAGGGCGGCTTGGCACGGATCAATCCGCAATCAGCGCCGTAGCGCCGCTCCTAACATCTTTTCTATGCCCCTCTCAACCAATCACCCCGCGTCAGCTATTCCCAATGCCGTAATAAATTCCCTCAATCACATGTCCGCAAGAAACGGAAAAGACCACGTAAACCATATTCTTCCTTTCAACTACATCTCTGCGTCACAAGCAATATGCCAACACTCCATCGTCGACCGTATCGCTTCCGAACCAACCATCTTCGACGGACTACATCCACCTTCACACGCAAGCCCTACCGATGATCCCAAGCAGAGAGATCTAGACTACATTTCAGCCAAATTCAACGCGGACACACTCCTTCCCCCACCCAACCGTGGGTCTTTCGCCTACATCAGCCCCGACCTTATCGATCTCCCAGAGAATCCCCGAGAAGAAATGCGGTATGCCTAGGAGACCGATCTCCTTGAGGACTCACGGCACCTGTTTTTGAACTCGCAGAACAGAAACTTCACGCTTTCACTTATGAAAGCCCTTGTTACAAACAAAGCCTCAAAGCCACGCCTATGCTGCGAAAAAACTAAGTACCCCACCCTTTCGCAGCGTATGGACGCCTCCGGGATGCTGTCCTGGTCTCTCGTTTCATCGGAATCCCCGAAGGATAAACGCTTATTTGACTCCATCACTATGACTCTATTTGCCGTTTCAAAATCAGAGACTAGACAGTGGCTGATCAGCTGGCCCCGCTTTCAGAATTAACACATGCCAACTCCTCCACAAACTCCCCTTCCCATCCAAGATTTCTTCAAAACAGTCCTTCAAACCGACACACAGCTCAGCTCAATATATTTGGATACCGCAAACATGTTCCGCACTATCCGACTTCCCGGGTGGCTAGCACGTCTCTTCTCTTTGCCCAAAGCCCATTTTGGAAACCTCCCCGGTCCTATGCAAAGAAGAATTCAGTCCGAGCTTGGCCACAGGCCGAAACAAAACGCCCTCATGCGCCCCCTTCAGCGCACCCTCCCCATGGGTTTTAAATGGGTGGTGCACATTGCACACCACCTTGTCTCTTCGGCCCTGAAGGAGGCATATAGTCAAAACGTACACCGTCGCCCAGGCAGCTTTCCAAGCAAACTTCCAACGCTGTCCCAAACCGTGGCGCAGCATTCCTCAACGGACTATTATGCCCTTCTTCTCCACATCATAGATGAGGTAAACATCGTCCTCGCTGGATGGGACCCTTTCCTTGTCAACGATCTTCACAGCGAAATACTACGCTCCCTCAGAAAACGCCAACTTCCTGTTAAGTGGTCTAAGTCTTTCGACCTGGGCCAAATCGAGTATGCACAAATAACCTTTATAGGACGGGTTTGGAACTTACGCACCGGCCTTATATCTCCACCATCTGCCAAGCTTTCCAAAACAATCAATAACTTAAAGCGCGTCGCAGCTGCCTTGCGAAATACTCGAGCACTGCCCCTTCAACACAAAGACATCAACGTCATACAGAGAGCTGTGGGGCGGGCAACATGGTTAGCTCTGGCAAACCGACCTTTGCTCTCAGTGCTTTGCAAAACCTTCCAGGTTCTTACGCACAACGCGCTGCACCCCATGCAGCTCCACGAGACCGCAACCGAGCTCATGCACCTGGCAAGCCTTCTCCCCCTCTCGCGCTACAACCTAGGGATGCCATGGTGCAACATCATTATCGTCTTCGACGCATCGAAGACTAAAGGCGCTGTCGTGTACACCATCGTCGCAGACAACGCCATCCAGTCCCTGTTTCGGAAGAAAGCGCTCCTCCGCACCCTCTCGCGAAACCGCAGGAGCCAGAGCATCACGCCCGAGAGCAACTCTGACGATGAATGTGTATCAGAATGTAACCCAATTCAAAGCATAAATCTCGAAAATTTCGTTGCATCACAAACTTGGAGGACTGCCTTCACGCATAAGTGGGACCGAGATGAACATATAAACGTTCTGGAAGGCAATACAGCGGTACTCGCCTTAAGGTGGGCCATATCCCGGAAAATTACAAAATGCAGACTGCTGATCCTTGGAGACTCCGCTGTTGTCTTCGGCGCTCTGAACAAGGGCCGATCGTCCAGTGTTGATCTGAACCGAGTGGCAAAGAAGTTCGGAGCAGGATGCACCGCCGCCGACATACACGCGCTACTGGCATACATCCATACATCGGCAAACCCAGCAGACGCACCAACACGCACTTAAACGCCGTGCCTTCACAACCGCAGTCCGCAACGCAGCCTCTTCCTCCCGAGGCCGTCCTCCTGAAGCGAATGTTATAAGCATCCTCTACTTACGACCCGCGCGAAGAAACACCTCAAGACGAGAGCAAAGTAGCGGGGCCTCTTTCCGCACAGGCAACAGGCGACCGTCCCCGAATTGTAGAGCAAAACGGCACCGTGCTCGGTACCTATTTTCCTGTCTCCAGGCTCCGGACTCCCGTTGGGATGATGGCTTGTGATGTTGATGATGGACCCTGCATATGGGTGAGGTTCGGATGACTTGAAGTGAACCTTGTTAGGTGGATTGGATTATGGAACCATTGCATGGTGTTGAACACGTGGAAATTGTGTAGATTTAGTTGAGTGGAGTCACTCATGGGGCCCCTGACAGTGGGTTGGCCACGTGTGTGGATCTCACGAAGTCTGCACTATTTTAGTAATAATATTTAGTTTAATATGCACTAGGCATATATGCTCGGGTGATCTCACCCTGGAGCCAAAATTGTAAAGTTACCCGAGCCGTATCTTCTTCCTGCAGTACGTGATCTTCATCCCGAAAATTTTGGCTATGAATAGTACTGCCTACGTAGGTTCAAGTCTCCATTAGGAGAGTAACCACGACTGGTCTCGGTATACTCACCCCTCAGGGTCGTTTAGGAAGCCACTGTGCACCATTTTCTGGCTCATTTCAGTCTTTGTCTCATCATTTGGTCCTGTTCAGTTATCTTCGCCGTGGTATCAAATCGTTTATTGCATATATCGTTTCCTGGTACAGGCTTTGCTTCCACCCCTCTATAGGGTTATTTTCGGCTTTGGTTGCCGTTGTCGCTCTGCTTCGGGTGTGTTCCGCCGGTTGGCACGACCCTTGGCTCCGCTCCAAGTGTCTGTTACTTAGAGTACTTCCCCGTTTGTACGGTTTCTTTACCCCTTCTCCCCACTTTTTTGCACCCTTTCTCTGGGTTTTCCTGTGCTTCACTACCGATCACCGGTTCCTCATGGTTTTTACCTCTGCAGGTTCTTCTGGTACCGTCTCCGGTTTACACCCGGCTGCCACTCGGCATGCGCACGGGCAGAGGGCTCTTCTGCTGAGTTCTCCCATACAGGGAGTGGAACTCGAACATTCCATGGACGTTCCCTTTCAGGGTGTTTCTCCACACGAATACCAAAACCAGCAAAGACTTTCTTCACGAAACATAGGCTTAAAGCCCACTCGGTCAAACCACCCACTGTTACGGCATATTGTAACGCCCTGGACAAGTTTGCTGCTATGTACACCAACAATTTTGACTCCTTCTACAAACTCGACGAAACAATCGAAGGGCCTATCCAGAGCCTTTTCGACGAAAACCCAAGAGCCGGACGGAAGCAGGAAATGGTGAATATGGTATGCGAATTGTACATAGTGGATGCAAGGACAAAGAACAGACTTCCATTGACCCACAGAAGCCTCAAAGGTTGGAAAAAGTGTCATAAACCCCAACCCGCCACCCCCTTGACTAGAGAAATTTCATACGCACTGATTATGCAACTACTTCAGCTAGGCCACAGTCAAGCTGCCGTTTGTCTAGCCGCCTCATGGGGTGGATATCTTCGCGTCAACGAATCTCTTTCGTTGCTGAATAGCAACTTTGCCCCTCCGGGTGACCCACGGGTCGCAGGTTACGGACCTAATATGGCTGGAGTTGCAATCGAAAACACTAAGACCGGCCCTCTACAATTCGTTCCTATCTCTGATGCAACTTGCAGTGCAGTTATTTGCTGCTTTTGGAAGAAAGTCAAAGGTGTACGACAGAACATGTTCGTCATCAAATACCCGAAGTACGCTACTCAGCTGAAGGAAGCGGTAAAGGACCTAAAGCTGTCACATTTGCGCATTACGTCTCATCCAGCAAGAATTGGTGGGGCTTTGCATGACTTCATGACAGGAAAGCCAGCAAGAGATATAGCCTTAATTAGAAGATGGACGTCTGTGTCATCGTTAAGACATTACTTAACTACTGGTAGGGCATGGTTGATGAAAATGAATATTGGTGCAAATGAGCGCAACAAAATCTCTCAGCTGTCTAATAGGCTTCTTTTCACTGTTAATCGCTATCGCAGTGATGCCTAAGAAAGCCTTTGATCGGGAATGGAAGAACTTCGGCTAAGCAGCCCAAAAAGAGAACATGGATAAGCTCCATGTTCCTGGTCTCACGCCGGCAAGGCAAGAAAGCCTTCTGACCCAAAGCTTGACCGATTAAAATAATAGGATTTCGAGGCACGCGGAAAAGAATTTGTTTGTAGGTCAAGCGCCGATCCGTGGAGCTCACCGCCGCCGCGCTGCATCGCCGCCGCCAGCTCCTCGAACCGGCGAGTGACCTGCTCTCACTCTTTTTTCGCGTGCTCTCGGGTTTAGCTTTGCTTTCTCTCACCCGACCACTCCCAGGCTATGGCTTGCGCTGGCACAACGGGAAGAACTTGGGCTAAGCAGCCCAAGGAGGGAACATGGCTAAGCTCCATGTTCCTGGTCTCACGCCAGCAAGGCAAGAAAGACTTCTGACCCAAAGCTTGACCGATAAAAATAATTTACATTATTTCGAAAGAGAGCTTGGTAGGCCATATTCGCTGCGCCAAAAACATGGTGCTGCGCAGTGCTCGCAGTGACCTGAGATGTTCCCCACCGTTACAAAATGTCATCGCATCGAACGATCCTGAGACTCTTCAGGTTCAAGTGAACGAAACTCTGATGTTCATCGACTAAGGCACAGTCTAAACCAGCCTTGATCGTGAACGCGTGAACGCGTGACTGTTTAAAGGTATAAAGACGCTGTAAATTAAACTGACCGACGCTTGTTGCGGTCCCACGCGTGGTCCTTTTCTGCGTCGGTATTATACCCCTACTTTTCATCCAACCATCATGATCGTGGTTGGAAGCAAAGTACAGGTGCATTGAATTTGGGCTCCCGTGCGAAAAAAATTAACAACTATGAACCATTTTTGCTCTGGATTTGACTTTTTCGCCCTTGATTTTCAAGACTGTCCACTACAATCTACTAATGATGCATGTGCTGGACTTGAAGAGCACAAGGAGATTGTCAAGTTCTCATCGCTAGTGCGGGCGCTTGCACTAAAATCATGACAAATCGTCCATCTACTTGAGTTTTGATAGTGAAACTCTGAAATCCGACACCGGCGCCACATGATTACTGCCGAACGAGAGTAGCCATATTTCCAATCATGTTTTGGCTCAAAAGGTCATCTTATTAGCGCTCTCCACCTTTACTTCCACTTTACGCCTCAATACCAAGTAGTCTTCGCTGTGTTTCTATAATGCACGAGCTTCACCGTAGAGCGCATCAGGATCCGTGGGGCCAACAACTCTCTTTGAATTTAAACGATTGGTAAGATAATCACCAAGTGCGACAATGCGGTTGGCGTAAGGGTTTTGCTTATAGCTCTGAGGCCTCTAAGAAATTGCGTCGGGGCGTTCACGGGCGTTGATGCCCCAGGCCGTCTAAGCCAATCAATGGCCGTATATAGGCGTTCACGCGATCATTCACGCTTGTTTAGACCGCGCCTAATCGTTGCGCTCTTTGCGCACCTTTCCCGTGCATGGAGTACGCTTCATGTCTCCCGCACTTTGCGTCCTCTCTGTCAGACATTTTTTGGCTGATAAGTAAGCCGCATGCTGTGGATAACAAAGATTATGTCCGTGAATCGCCGACAAAAACTCTACCCACCTTTTCCCGAACTTAAGAGCCCAGAATGTCGGTGGGATAGTACTCTTATGGTTTACGCACACGCTGGGGTGGTAACCTGCACGAAAGACCTCATAATGCTAATGATAAACTCCGTTGTTGCCACCTTATTTCTACGACACTATTGGGACCAATATCTGTCTCTGGTCATGACATTTCTGTGGTGAAACTGTCACAGGGAAACTGTAGAGGTAAAGACTGTCTGTGCTATTGGATAAAATTATGTCGCCGGACAGGTACGGCAAAACATGTTGTGGCAATTATTCGGTTCGACGTCGCTCATCGCTTGTTTAGGAGGTTTTTGGATAGGGACATCAATGAAGAGCTCGCAGAACGGAGGAACGGTACGACGCAAGTATTGGGCTAATGCGAGACTCCACAGTTTTGCTATGGACGTCTTTAGACGGAAAAGAAGAACATTTTTTAAACGCGCTTCGTAAAGACAACGCGGCGGCGACGGGCAGAAATCGAGATTTCCGTGATGTCGAGAATGGGCATAAAACTTTGGAACGAAGTTGTTCAGCCAATGCAGAGATTCCATCAACTCTACAGTACCCCACAGTTGACGGCGTATCATCTAAAGCGTAAAGGATGCAGTCGACAAGACAGCGATCTGCTGCATCATTCAAAATCGATAAATAGAACCCAGGCCTTTTTCCCGTAGCACCTCTCGTTATCATATACCGACAAACCGCACACGTTTGCTTTCCGCTGACATCATCGAAACTAAGAGCTCCAGCCGAAAGACTGGAAACCTGTTCCATGTATTCGCCGTACTTTTCTGTGTTCTCCAGCGTGTCAGTCCTCAAAATAGTAAGCGGAAGAAGTGTGTTATTCTTCCCTGTGCATCCGTTTATAAAAAAAACGCCGAAACCTCCAGTTAGACCTCGTAAGGACTTTGCATCCCGAAACGCAACCTCTGCAGAATGCCTCGTTTGGTTGTGATGCAATGTGCAGAAGCGCATCTCAACAACGTTCCGCAAAAGATACTGCACGTCGTCGGAGCACACATTCGATCTAAAAAGAAGTTGTCTACAGAATGTAGCTCTTACATCTTCACGGGCCATCAGAACTTCAAACAGATCTAAATTCAGACGCGGTGTACTGGTTGCCTGTAAACTGCTAGGTATGTCGGAATGTTTTTCTCTGGCCTTAAGCTGTTTGCAAATGTAACAAACATGAGGCGCTTTAACCGCTCGAGGCTGAACTCGTCTGTTCTAAGATTCTAGCGCCGCACGAGACCGTTTTCGTAATGTTTGGGATCTGATATTACCGACCAAACTGTTTTCTTCGAACGACATTCCGTGCACAAAAGAATTGGACATGCCCCTCTTCCAATGAAAAGATTGGCGAAGGGATGCGTGCACACTTCAGAGCGCGCCATGATCTGCTCTTGAGTGTGATTGACATATTTGGTAGGTCGCTTGTTTGAATATGATTGACAGGCGGCGCATTCTTTGATATTGAAGGTAAGGAGGGCGTCCGGCGCCACCACTTTGCCCATTTCTGGACCTGCCGAGAACAACTCTGAGAGCGTTCGGACTGGAATGTTTCACGTGCAGTTCTTCGCTCTACGGCGGTTTTAATGGGGGCATGGAATTGAATGTCGTCGCTCAAGAGGTGGGCACTGGCGTGTTGAAGACTTCTGATGGATCGCTCAAAGCGTCCATTTACTATGCAGAAGGTGGCATTCAAAGCGATTCCGAGGAAGTCAGAATGTCGGGTCAATACACATGGTACGCAAAGATGATTTCCAAATACTTTGGATGATCATGAACTGAGGTTGGTCGTACAGTGGGTAACACGATATAGTGCCACCCTCGTCCACAGTCAGTAGTGGGGCACTATTGTGAAGTGCGCGTTATTCAAATGACCAGTGATAACCACGTTGAGAGGGCCTCTTTAACCTTTACTGACGCAGTTCAGTACTCAACAACTGACTCGTACGTTTCTGAAGCTCCTTCTCTTCGCATCAAGAAACGCACGTCGAGCTCAACGCAAATGGTAGCACATGTCCCTTATATTACTGTTAAATGCCTACTCTTCCAAAAAGTAAAAGTGATACAGAACATCAATTTCAGGAGGTATGGGTTGACTACAGTTTCACCGTCATCATCACAGTTTCATCATCATCTACAGCATTATAAACTTCATTCTTGTCCTGTAAAGTTAAAACATCTTCTAAGACAGCAATTGATACCTCTGGGTCCTCCTCAATTGTAAACCACTTATCAATGTCTTTCTCATCTACTTGCTCAACAACTTGATCGTAGAAAGGATCTCGACGATCCAACGAAATTGAAATACGTTTGAACATCTCCGGCACCTGTTTTGTTGCATCTAACGCAGAATGTTTTCCCATCTTGCCTTTACTGGCCGTAATAGAAGCCTCATGATGTAATGGCAATAAACTTGCTTTAACCCAACACCTAGCAATTGTTTGCTGTGTTATAGAACTCCACAATTCTTCAACCATATGTGAAACATCAAGTAGATGAGGGTCTAAACCCTCACGAATACCTCTGGTAGCAGCTTTCAGTGCTTGGTGACTGTCTCTTCTCTGCTGCCTCGTTTCAATGTCTACCATGATCCTATTAAGAAGAAGATGGCGATACCGGATTTTCCAAGCGTTGCGTTCTGCTCCCCTGACAGTGTTCTTTCCTTCTTCTTTAAGAACATAGGTGCGACGGGGCAGAAGTTTAAAGGACATACCAGTTTCAACAACGTTGTAAATGCAGTCAACGTCATAATTTTGGAGCTTCTCTCTTAGTTTTTTCATCTCTTTGACAACAAGAACTGCAGAAGCACTACCAGCTTCTCCCTGTAGAGCAATGGATCGCAATGCGTGATGTTTGATGAACTTTTGCACCCATGCAATTGATGCAGTGAATTTTTGCAGCTTAAGAATTGCAAGGCTTTCTTTCTCAGTCATGTTTGCTATCATTTTATCTCTGATCATTAGCGCTCTGTGATGCAAAGTCGCTTGTGTCACTGGCATCTTAATGGATCGTGCAAAGTGAACAAATTGCATGAGATGCTGTTCAATGACTGGAAACGCCGGAGGACGAATAGATTTGCGATTCAAAGAAAGAATGTGTGATTCAGCTTCTTTGAGAAGACGAGGGGCCCTTTGTTTCACCGTTGTGATGGTTCTGCGCGAGAGGCAATATTTGCGTATAAAGGCAGCTGCATTGTGCCCAGTAGAAAGTCGTTGTGCCGCCTCAATTTGTTGGGCAACATTAAGTCTGGTGCGTTCAGATTTCTGGGGATTGGAGTAGATGCTATTTGAAATTGTGTGTTGGAGAGCTGTTAAGACATTAAAAGCAGAGCAATGCCTGCTTTGGATGCAATGAGGGGTTTTTTGGGTAGGTTTTGGCAGAGCTTATCGTTCAGAAGGGCCGTTAGTTTCGGTAACCCTCCAGATCCCGCCAAAATTGTGCCATGGGGATTTGGGTAGCGCTATATTGAAGTTTGCACTACCCAATCGAGCACTCTATCGTGACCCCTTCTGTACCAAATACGCCCCCCGCTAACCAGAGAGCGGTGTTACCAGCGCAAGCTGGCGCAAGAACGCCAAGCGCGAACCAATCGAAAAACTTTCGAAGACTTCGGGCTGCGATTAACCTTCCAAAGCCTGCTAACACGCCACTGCGTCATGCACAACGTAGAGCATACTCTCAAGCAGCTATTCAAACTCTCATACCCTTTGCTTGAGCCCTCTGCCATCCACCGCATCGATTCGCTGCTGTGTGTTCTTAGGTAATCGTTTGTCCTCCACTGCACCGCCTTTTACTCCGACAAAACTCTGTTTAGACAACCTTCCATTACCCACGCTTACTTGCTGACTTTTATGGCTGCAAACCTTTTTGCGCAAGCACACTATCTCTTTTCAATGCTTTTCTTACATCTATCATTTTTTTCTATGATACGACGTACTTATTCTTTGTTTTTTGCTTATTTAGAAACACGGTGTTCAGGAAAAACCATCGTCTATTGCTTCAATTTAATTACGGGATTGCACAACTACTCTACGCTGTGTTGTTCGATACATTTGCTCTCAATCTTTTCAAGAATTGCCGCTCCGCTTCTCGTGTTCGTACTAAGAGCGATTGAGGATGCCTACAAATCAGTATTTTCTTCCTCTATCGGCCTCGTCTCGACACGAATAGATCATTTGTGCAAAATCTGCCTTGCGTGTACAGGCCACCGCTAGCTCTAAACCTGTTCAGAGCGCTAGTTTGGGGGTTTCAAACCCAGTTACAGATGCAACAATTCAGAGACGAGGTCAAAAGAGGAAAAGGTTCGTGTGAGAGCTTTTAACGCTCAGTCTGGTCCAAAAATCAGGGAGGGGAGAATTCCGCCATTTCTGTGAAAGATGTGACAAGAACTTTGTTTCGATCACTCTAAATGCTACTCTGTTCGGACAAAATTTGCTTAGGTGTGATTTTACCACCGCGGATTCAAGGCAACGCCTTCTCCTCGAACCTGGTCTGCCGCGGTACTACCGGTGTAACCTTGGTAGCACTGAAGAGTTCTTTGGAAATCCGTTCAAACCGTCCCATTCTCCTGAGAAGAAGCGTGTCTCCATATTTTGGTTCTTCTGGGAGTAACACACGACATGCAGCGTCGCATTCGAGAGGGAAACTTTCTATTGTAGATGAGTCAAAGGAGACGGTGCAGGGCAGTTTAGACTCCTACCGAAAAAAGTCCGAGCTGAACAACCTTGTTACACGGTAAACTGTGAACTACATGCTTTCGTTCTCTCTACTGTGCCGCAAAGAGGGCTTCGATGAATTTTTCCAGATCTGTCGCCTCCTAAACCCCACTTTTGCGTTCCAGATTTTGACTGTGGCACAGATGTTGGAAAAAACATTGAAGCGTACTACAAAACCGTGCTTGGTGGCGTTAAAAAAGCACTGTCTTTTGCTCTTTATAATACGTTCGTGACTCTTATTACTGATGGTTGGACCGACATAAATGACGAGACTGTTGTGAATGTGCTTCTGTCAATCACATGGACAGAGAAAACTCGAAGAACCTTCTTGCTTAGGTCGCTTTACTCAGGCTGGGACAGTTGCATGTCCGATTATTATGCTCGTATTGTCGCAGAATCAATGGAACACTTTGGTGACATGGACCGCGTCTGCGGTGTTGTCAGTGACAACACCAGTTCATGTGTAAAAGCGAAGCGTATACTTGCCGATAAGTTTGATAATTTTACCGCATGTCAGGATCAGACAAATCTGGGAAACCTTTTGATGCAGGACATTGGGCGGCTCTCTTGGCTTGATGATATTTTATCGACTGTATCAGATGTGGTGACAGAGTTGCGGAGCCACCCTAAGCTGTATTTTCGCTTCAAATCGTTGAAAGATAAGCAAAACGCGATGCTTATGAACGCCGGATGCAGACCGAAAACTCGTGAGTAAGATACCTATGGAAGAATGAAGGTATGTAAGTACGCCATTCTGCCCACAAAAATGGCAGCTACACGTTTCGCGTCTTCCGAATCAATGGTTTGTTCGTTTCTTTGAGCTCGAGAGGTCCTTCGAAAGCTGGTCGAATGTGAAGATTTCAAATCGATCCTATGGGGACCTCGAATGAGGCACAAACGGGATTTGTTTGAGTCCACGGTACAGAATGATGCTTTATTTGATGTGTGTGCCGACATCTATTACATCCTACGTCCCCTGCGCCAATACCTTCTTGTTTTTGATGACGAGTCACCTGTAATATCTGAGGCACATATGGCAACAAGGGAGCTGGAACATGAGCTTCTTCAACCCCCGATGACGGACTTCTTCACTGCAGGGCGGAGTGAGGATGTCTTGAAGCTGCTCACCGAGCTTGAGAAAGGCTCTTCTAGACGGCGATCATTGTTGTGCTCCGTTCATTATGTTGGGTACTTGTTGGATGTGGAAAAAAGACTTAAATGACTTCCAGGAACACAAAATTGTACATTTGCGTAAGTTTGTCAGCTCGACTGTGTTTCATGCGGCAGAACGACCACCTCCTCTCGACGGAATTGATAAAGCCGTTAGGAGGATTTATCAGGAGTGGTCGTGTGTGCGGTTGAAATGGCAGTCACAGACTGAGAACGAGAGAGGTAAGGAAGCGCTGTTATTGTACGCAAACTTGCAATTTGCTTATTGGCTACACTACGAGCCAAAATCATCTTTGTCCAGGGAGTTTGCGCTCCGCCTGCTCTGCCTGAGTCCGTCTTCTTCAAGCGTTGAGCGCAGTTTTAGCATGCAGGCGAAGATTCGAACCCGAATGAGAAACCGTCTTCTCCCTGGAAAGGTTCAGAAAATGATATTTTGCTCTTGCAATCGTCTTCTATTTATTCCTCAGCAGGAGAAAAAGGGGAAGGAACGGGAATACACTTTCCTAAATGGCACTGCTCACGAACTTTGAAGTGATTCAAATAGTGCTCCAAATTGTTTAGGAGCGTCGTTTATGGATCTCAACGATGCTATCGATGCCGAAGCAGACGCAGAGGAACCAGCAAAAGAGTATGAGTGGGAAGATATACTGGCTGCCGAGGAACAGATGCCATCAATGGACGAGATGACGGTTGTGACCGAAGTGTAGTCTATATTATTTTAATCGGCTCAAGCTTGGCACGTGTAGCTTTCTTGCATTGCTGGCCCGGAAGTGGTATGGAGCTTTTCCATACCACACTCCCGCGCTGCCTAGCTTGTGAGCTTCCGGAAGCCGCTGCAAGCTATAGCCTAGAGGGTGGTGAGAGGGTGGGAAAGAAAAGTGAGCAAGCGCCTACGGAAAAGAAGAACGCCGGTAGTGGCGCTGTTTCAAGCCGCCGTCGCTCGCGCCGAAGCTGGTCGTCGGAGGCGACGACGGGTCGGCTTAGAGCAGCGCTTGAACCTGCAAATAAATTCTTTTCCGCGTGCCTCGAAACCCCGATTATTTTAATCGGTTCAAGCTTGGCACGTGTAGCTTTCTTGCATTGCTGGCTCGGAAGTGGTATGGAGGTTTTCCATACCACACTCCCGCGCTGCCTAGCACGTGAGCTTCCAAACCCCAGACACAGGTTGTGCCTTTCTAGACACATCTGCGATAGCGATTGGTTACTTGCATGAGGTTTGCATGCCAGGCGTCGACATTTCTGAGATCTGCATCCGCTATTTTCATTTGTACCAGCCAACCGCGACCAGTAGTTAGGTAATGTCGAAGTGAACTTATAGAGTTCCAACGTCCCATCAATGCAATATCTTTAGCAGGTTTTCCGGTCATGAAATCATGTAGAGCTCCGCCAATTCTGGCTGAATGTGTAGTAAACTTTAAATGTGTAACGTTAAAGAAGGCACGTATTATCTTGAATACTGACGCGTACTTGGGGTACTTTATGCTGTACATACTACCATTGTCTTTCCCCAAGCGAGTGCAGTAACCAATTAGAATCAAGACGCAGACCTGATCCGAAAGCGCGACGAATTGAAGCGCACCCGTTTTCGCATTTACAATTGCAACATCGGCCACATTACGACCATACGCGGTAGTCCTGCAATTCCCTGGTAGAGCCACGTTTTCTCTTTCGAGAGAGAGTGCTTCATTCACTCTCGAATATCCGGCCCAACAAAGGGCAAGACACACTGCGCTCTCTGACTCACCGATTGACAACATCTTCATGATAAATGCGTAAGCCAGCTGTTGCGTAAATGGCGTGGATGGTTGGGGAACATGGCATTTATTCCATCTCTTAAGACTGCGGTGTGAGAGCGGTAGGCAGGTCTTTTTTCTCGCGTCAATTAGGGGCAATCCACACAAAAGGTTGGTTACTTCTTGTTTCCTTACAGCCCTGGGGTTTGTTTCGTATATGTGGGTTATGTATTCCTCTATTGTTTGGTCAAGGTGGTCAAGGTGTTGAAAGTTCCCCGAGTGAATAGCCGTGAATGAGTCCACTGCCTTACAGTATTGTGCGATTGTCGCTGGTTTCGCACTCATGGTGATTAGACGGCGCTTTTCAAAGAAGCTTCCCGCTGTTATGGGTATTTTGGGGGGAGGGTTCGTAGCGCGAACAATCCTATTTAGTGCTTCCAATGGTACGTGCGAGGAGTGCCTCGATTCTGCGGGACGAAGTCCATCCCCGTTGAGCAGCATACGTTGCAGCAAAGCTACGGCTTGAGACAGAGCACTCGCGCGACGCGGAGAATGGCAGCGGTTCTCGTTCAAATGCGTGACGGTTCGTCTGCCGGATTTACTGATGTGTGGATGTATGCCACGCTCACGTGTAGATCGGCCGCTATACATGCTGATCCAAATTTCCTTGCGATACGATTTAGCGGCGAACTTGAGGAGCGGCCTTTGTTTAGGCATCCGGTGACGACCGCGGAGTCGGAGAGAAAAAGAAATCTTATTTTCGTTATTTTCCGTGAGATCAGCCAGCGGATGGCCAGTACCGCCGTTTTTCCTTCCAACAGCTTGATGTGCTAGTCTTCTTTCCAGGCGTGAGAAAACGCCGTTGTCCATGTTTGACGGTGAACGAAGTGTTCCAATTCTCGGCTTCGGAGATGTGGCAAGGCCGCGTTGGGTCCTAGGTCGCATCGATTTCCCTCCTCACTACCGAGGCGTTCGTCGCGGTTCGCAGCAGTGCGCAGGGCGCCGGCGCGCTACAACGCTTCTACATCGCTTTCTGCAACAACGGTGTAGACCACGGCACCTTTCTTTTTTGACGCGTCGAAGGCCACAACGATAGTGCACCATGGGGTTGTTAAACTGAATCGCGACATGGGCAGCAAGTTGGCGAGATGCAATAGTTCTGAGGCTGAGCGATTGAGAAGGTACGGTTGGCGTGCGCCGTGGGTGAGCATGTGGAAGGTGTCGGAGAGCAAAGAGAGTAACGGTCGGTTTGCGAGCGATATCCATGTAGGTTTTTTCACGACGCGCTGAATAGCGTGAAGGGCGTTGGCATTAATTTGTATGAATTCAGAGCTGCGCAGAGCGGCAGAGAGCATCTTCAGGCTATGTATTGTTTCCATCAGTTTGCCCGGCGGGGGCGCTACTAATTCATGCAGAGGATTCCAGTCCCATCCAATGAACTTAATCTTGACGCGCTTCGGGCTCCCTGGGGTTGATGACGTCGACCATTTGACTGGTAGCTGCCTGCGTTCTAGTGATGCTAGAAGTGCAACGTTAAAACTCTGTACTAAGCTTGACTCCCACCCAGCGAACACAGTATTGACATCGTCGATTATGTGCAGGAGTAGTACATATCGATTTGAAAGCACATGAGCTGCCTGTGACTGTGTGAGTGTGAGGAGGTGGGCGGGGTCTTCCTCAGCGAAGGGTAATGTGAGGCGGAAGCGGCTGTATGCCTCGCGAAGCGCGGAAGAGACCACGTGATGAGCGATATACACTGCCCACTTAAAGCCCATAGGCAAGGTGCTCTGGCAAGGGCGCATGCGGTCACTTTGTTCCGGGCGCACCTTGAGGAGTCCTTGTATGCTTCTTTGTAAGGAGACAGGGAGGTTACCGAAGCAAACAACCGGTAAGGGAAACAAGCGTGCGAGCCATTCGGGGAGCCTTACTGTATGAAACATATTGGCGATGTCGAGGTAGATAGATGAGAGCGAAGCGGTGGTTTGCATGACTCTTTTGAAGAGGTCGGGAGTAGGCAGGGGGGTATGGGGGGGATCAGGCATGTATTGGGTCTGGTTCCTGGGCCAGCATATAAGCCGTTGGCAAGATTCTGATCTGGTGACGGCAAACAAGGTCATGGTAAGGAAGTCTGAAAGCCGTTTGGTGTGGGCCGGTTCCATTTGTACGATAGACCATGAATGCATTCCCGAGCTGTTCATACGGTTCAGGAGTTCTAAGTATCTGTTTTGTTGGCAACACAGGCGAGGTTTGGGAGTTGTTTTTGAGAAAAGGGCCTTCACAAGGGGAAGCACG
The DNA here is from genome assembly GCA_030374805.1 of Gracilaria gracilis. Lineage (NCBI taxonomy): Eukaryota > Rhodophyta > Florideophyceae > Gracilariales > Gracilariaceae > Gracilaria > Gracilaria gracilis. The sequence goes on along the minus strand of JARGSG010000011.1, from coordinate 671,597 downwards.
AAAACCTTCCTTTTCAGAGAGCGAAACAGCTCGACTGATTCATTTGGAAGGTCTTGCTCCCATTCGTAGGAGGAGGAGTTGCGGGGGGGGGGGGGGGGGGGGGGGGGGGGGGGGGGTGTCAGGGAGGTCGACAGAGTCGGGTGAGATGATAGCGAAGCGTCCGCGGTGATTGGAGAGCAGCAATTTTTCTGGATCGAAAGATGCTTCGATGTATTCAATATCATCTTTGAGGGTAAGGTTGGTAGGGTTATTTGCAACAGTTGCCTGAGGTTGTTCGGCAGAGGAGGTAGGGAGGGGAGGCGGGCGGAGATGGAGCAGAGGCAGGCGTTTTGGGAGGCTGTCGCTTGAGGGATGGGTTGGAAATGTCGGTTGACCTTCGACGCTCTCCTGCGGAGGATGTTTTCATGCCGTAAGAACATGTTATTCAAGGATCGGATGGCTGCGGGGTAAACGGTGGATGTAACCTCGCGGGTGGGAGGAGGGAGACGGAAAATGCAGGCACTTGGGTGTAGATACGTGAGGGATGTAGCTGTATATCGAACTTGAGGTGGGGCCGTTACTGACGGTTGGGGTCTTTTGGTGCATCCGAACGATCTCGGTGTGGGTTTCGAGTTGGATAATTCGGCTTCGCTTGACTGGCCTTGATTGACTTGAATGCGTTTTGCGCCTTCGCATTCAGGGCTAGAGTGCGCGCAAGGGCGCTGCGGTACTCGGGAAGCAGAGCTGGCGTGCCCGGATTTGTGTCGAGTATCGACGTACCGGCTATCAATGCTGTAGCTCGGGGTATACTTATTGTCCTCATTTTGTTCTCCACATATATCAGTGCATATAAACGCCTTATCGCGATTTCCGTCCAAGAGCAAGTCTCGAGGGCCGTCTCCATTTTCTCGAAGTCCTGCAGTGCGAGGTGCAGGATTCGAGCTAGGAAATACGTCTCGGCTTCGGCTGCCATGAGCTCTCCCTTCTGTCCTCTGAACCAGTTTACGTCTGCGACTGTGGATTCCAGGCAACGGCCTCTTTGTAGTAAGGCGCGAAGAAGCTTTGCGCCTACCAATTCCGAGACGCAGAAAGGTGGTTTTTGGTTTGTCCTGGATGGGTAAGGACCCATGGTAGGAGGCCGGATGCTTGTGCTCTTCCCGTTTTCGTCGCTAATGACGATGCCTCCGACTGTCACGGCAGCCTTGGTCTTCTTGTGGGGGCGTGATGGCACTTCGTTTGGGGAGGAGTGGGGCTGCCTTTGGATGTTGCTGTTGGGGGTTGCCAGAAGCAAGCCCAGGTTATCTGGATGAAGAAGTGGGGCAGGCTCATCGATGAAAAGAACGGCGCTCGGAGGCACTTGATTGTTCTGTATCTTTTCGAGACACTTTAGCTTCCATACCATGATCGCTGCCGAAATCTCGGATGGGTTGAGAATAGGCGGGGGACCAGGAAGGCTGGGATCGTATTAGTGAGCGCGAACCATGAGAGCCAGAAGTGCGGCTGGTTCGGACTGGGCTTGGCTAGATATTTCGGCGACTTTGAGCGAGAGAATCTTTTTCATTGCCGTTTCGGGCGTCTGTAGATGAGGGTTTTGCTTTGCGGCATCCCTGGGTTGAACGGCGGCCGGAAGCAGTTCGTTACCTGACGGAGTGGTGGTGGCAGGTAGTGGGTTGCGTCCCTCGAGAGCGGCTTTGATAGCGTCGTATGACGCACTGATTAGTTCCGAGAGGGCGCAGTTGACGATGTCTAACGTGGATTGCTGTTCGGTAGCCATGATTGAGAGAAGACGAAAGCAGGGGGTGGAAATCTGATGGCAAGGCTTCCTGTAAGAGTCCTCGTATGGCTGGCGTATTCGGTTTCTAAACCAGTGGTGTTCAAAGTTTGCTATGGTTAACACGGCAACCAGTTTGAAGATGTCTTTTATAGCGGTGAGCTTTGTGAATCCAGTTGCTTCGTTCGAATGGTTTTGATCCGGGGTTGTTTGTTTGCGCCGCTGCGAGCGTGTCGTGCTTGCTGGGGTGTGATTCTGGCGCTCTGTAAAGATTATAGGAAGGTGATCTGTGCAACATATGTTGTGATCTTGACGGTGATTTTATTCTATGTCGGTTATCGCGGCGGCGGTATACGGTTTGACGCGTCCACTGTTGAGTGTGAAGATGTTTGTCGGAAAATGTACTACACACACTTGACGTAAAGTGTCATTGACAAGGCCCCAACAATTCCAAGATGAATGAAAGTTTGAAACGGTCAAGTGTGGTTATAATGTTTTCGTCACGTGGGTGCACGCACACCGAGAGTAAACTGCGCAAGTCGATGCCTGACCACGTCGGTATGAGGCGACACACGATTTCAAGGCCGAATGGCAAAGAGAGGGCGAAGAGAAAGGGGCGAAGGGAGAATCCAATGTTACCGGTGGTCATTTACTTTCAACAGGGTGAGCGCTGGGCTGTTGCCTGCACGGAGCTTGAATCGTGTGCCGGGAGGGTCGCGTGCTCGACGCGTAAAGAAATGCGAGCAAGCGCCGACGGAAAAGAAGAACGCCGGTAGTGTCTCTGTGCCAAGCCGCCGTCGCTCGTGCCGAAGCTGCTCGGCGGAGGTGAAGACGGCGCGGCTTGGGGCAGCGCTTGAACCTGCAAATAAATTCTTTTCCGCGTGCCTCGAAACCCGATAAACCTCACCAAGATAGCTCGAGATGCAAGATTACCGCTTGGTCGGCGAAATCCACTCCTCAACGGCATCTTCCGGGGAGAGTGTCGTTCAGCATGAAGAGCCGAAGGTATTGGAAGACACATCCGCAGTGGGAACGAATGTATATATCTCAGAAAAGAAGCATCCCGATAAAGCAAATGTTGAACACGAGGTATTTCTGGATGAGCAATTCAAAGCGGTTTTCGGTCCAAATGACAATGAACTAAGCGAGCGCGAAGGCGAGAGAGTGATTGATTCCGCGGCCTTGGGAGGTTGGGAGAAACGTGATGACACATTAATGGCGATGGAGTCAGGTTGTACCTTCGGGAAGACTCTAGATAAAAATGCCGAACACCCTCAATTGGAGTCAACAGAGACAATTTCATTTCTACGTGCACCGTAACATGGGAGATGTAGTACCACTTCTATGACACAATTCTTGGACGAAGAAAGCTTGGTCGATCGGGATCCGACTGAAAACAGTACAAACGTTGTCCCAGAAGTCAAGAGGCAGAATGGGGTCACTGAAACCGCCAAAGTCTGGTCTCAGGCAATTGAAACGGCATTTGGGGTGGAAGACAAAAACGTTGCGGTGCCTCCATCCGTAGAAGAGGTTGGTGAAGTCGTGAATGATGAGGGAGCATCGAGAGAATGGACAGATATTAGCGATTTGCCTTCTCAGCAGAGCCCAGACGAAATTGGTTCAGACGGATTAACGGAGAGCGCGAAACAGTCTTCGCCTCACTCGCTCGGTTTAGAAGTCGAGCAAAAAACTAAGAAAACACCAATACTTGGAGACGTTGCTAAGCATCAAATTTTTGAGCAAAAAGAAACTGAGTCTGTGCCGTATGGTGAGGGATAGTCTCCTGTGCCAGAAGAAGAACATAACCCGGCGCAAGGATCTCCAAACCCTGTTGAACCTGATTCGGCATGCTTTGATGTTCGTGTGGACTCAGCAGGACAGGAACTGGGTAGTTCTGGTATTCAAGACTGTGGTGCGGAACCTAGCGAAGGTGAATGGGCAGGATGGGGAGATTTTGGAGAGACAGCTGCCGCACAGAACCAAGAGACGTCGCCTACAATACGTAAGGAGATTTTGCCAGAGGATTTGGTTTCGGAAGCGCAACGCACGCACGGGTCTGAAAACGCCGAAGAGTTTTTACACGATGGCAGAAATCGAAGTCCTAAATCTTCAAGCGGTGAAATGTAAGAATGATTATCGCTTCTCCTGGTTTCAACAAAGCTTTCAGGACACTCTCCCGAATGTGATCTCTAGAGGCCTGCATGAAATCGCTTGCCTCTTGTCGCACAACACTTTATACCAGAACAGAAATATGACTTTCTTGTCACTGGCAGACGATAACCGAGTATATATACTGATGAAGTTCGTATGGCATTTGATCTCATAGAATACGGTGATGTTTCACAAAATGTCTCTTCTGTCAATCCGTAGCCTTCCAAATTTGTGAAGGAGGAAAATTCATGTTCATGAGTTGGGAGATACGGCGGTGATGTGTCAAATACTTCACAATGCTCTGCCAAGATGTTCCGAGAGATCTTGTACTTTCCATTCTTCTTTTCGAAGAGTATTTCGGATTTCCGGAAGTGACTGGTAGCACAGTTTTGAGACGCTTCAATAGACACTAGGTCCCGAACATTGATTTCAAACTGTTTGAGAATCAAATGTAGAGGGATGAAAGCTGGATGAATGTCTAGTTAGTAAATAGAGGTCTGAAATTCTCAGCGGCTCTTGTGATTTTTGAAGCGGATTTACCCGGAAGAAAGTGAATATCGAAGAGCTAGCACAACAGTTAGTGGGTATAAGTGGTTTAGGGAAAATCCTAACAGCGTACGTAACGGCACCAACGCCATCCACAGCTCCAGCTTGAGCTCATTGGTGCTTATTTCTAAACATAACACCTGTGTAACGTTTACGTGTTCGTTGTAGAATGTTTTGATTGAATGATCCGTTCGACTGCGTTGTGCAGTATTTATGCGTCGTTTGGATGTTGGATATAGTTATTGAAATTTGGGGCACAAAAATAAACTTGAGTATATCTTAGAATGCAAAAAAGAGAAAACTTTGTACGTAAGTTATTAGAGCTGCATAGAATTTTCTCAGAAAATATTAAGCAACATAAATTGTTAGTTCGTGTTTCAAATTATGTAAGTGTCTATTTAGATTGCACAATTGATATAAAAGTATTACTTTTGTGTGATTAAAACTAAGTAAATAGACATTGAAATGAACCAACCTGATATTTAATGTCAAACCTGATGCGGAAATATTTGGGTGTTTGCAAGGAGCACATATTTTGAGACCTTTTTGAATAGCATGAACTCATCTGACATCGGATTTCACTGCAATGCAAAAAAACTTTAGAAAAAGTTTGAAAATCTCAAAAGCTTTTTATCTGTTCAAAATAATTACATTTCGTCTCCAAATGACTTACAGAGACAGTTTGGGTACATCTGAGGTTGGGTATAGGGTATATTATATATCCTATCTCGGTACATCCGCAATCGTCGGTATCGAACACCCGCCATTGTCGGTATGGACGAAAACACGCGTAGGCTTCCTAAATCGGGCACATGGTGCACGGTAGATCCGCAATCGTTGGTATCAACAAAAACACGCGTAGACCTTGACAACGCTTGCTCAAAGTTCACCAATCTCGATACTAGTTTTCTCATTGCCAAGAAAAAATTGAAGGACGAAAATGATCCGTATGTGCACTATCCTGCAAAACACTAATTGGATACCTTTGTGGTCAACTTTTTCGAATCTTGAAACGAAAATTCGAGGTACAAGGTAGACAGTAACATTCTACCCAAGAAAAGTGTAGATGTAGTTCTTAAATCAGTGCAAGAACCAGACAAAGTTCTCACTCCAAAGCAGAAGAAAATTATACGTGATACAGTGAGACTCATCTATCCTTTTCTCCGAAATGTAGCAAAATACACTTTTGTGCAGTTTAATCGTTGCAACCCAAAAGGTTTCAATGAATTGAGAGGCCTTTGCCGTTATCTAATATCCCAAAATGAAAGTGCTAGAAACGCAAAGGGCAAGATAAGACCCAATCTCGTATGCTCCGCGCGGGAAAGGAATTGGTTATGCAATATTCCTTTGGATGCAAGAGTTTTAAATTCCAACTGAAGAGTGGTGCAGTTCTCCTGACCGGAGCTACTGGATGTACTCTACCAGATATATCAAATGTGTTCGAAAGTCAATCCCTGGGCAGGAAATTGAAGATTATTGATCGTTACAAGGAACGATTTAGTACGAAGCTCTATCTTGGTCCCACAGAAATATGTACTTTTGTTGCCCCTGTGAATGTAGAACGCGTTCATTGCGGAGTTTTTGTCGCACTCCGAAAGGAAGGAAGAAAATGGAGCATCTATTGGGCAGATAGTTTGAGGTTAGAATGTCCAGAGAAGTGCAGGGGTTTGATTACGGCAACGATTAATCATGCTCTTGGAGAGCAGAAAGAATGGACTTCGGAGAAGCCCAACTACGTTCTCGATGTTTTGGGGTATACGATTCAGAACAATTTGTTTAGCTGCGGACCGTACATTATGGCGATGATGAACCATTTCTCTCGCACGCGAGGAGTCATGCCTGACGAAGATTTCCTACCGGGTCATTCTGAGAACCTCCCTGAACGTTACCGTTGGGCGTCTGTTGAAGCCCGTACACGCATGATAATGGCAGTGAGTCATCTACTCCCAGTGAGCACAGAATTTTCAGTGTCTCAGATACATCATTGTCGTCTTGAGCTGATCTATTTTGGGCCTCGTAAACATGAGGGATTAGCAATCCAAAGAGAGGAACTGCGTCCTTCGCCACGGGAAACGATTTTTCTAGCCGCGATTTCTCAGAAGAATAATGAAGAGCAAACCGAGTCGGAGGACCTGTGAACATCTAATCAAAAAGGAGAGAGAGTTTCCGCATTGACAGGCAGGGAAGTTTGTTCCAAGAATGGTGAGGGATCTCAGCAACGCTGGCAGGATAAAAGAGGTTCCCAGGTCCTTGACACTGCATCAAAGCCAGGGACGATCTTGGATTGGCCAGGATACGTTCGTGATCTCTGTGGGGTAGAGAGCTATGAGTACGGGGTACAATTTTCCAAAGTGGTGACTAAATCTCCATAGTATGATTTGAATGTGACGTTAAGATGTCTCCGCTACTAAAAAAGACCTCCGAGAACAGGATACAAGGTCGCTTTATGGCCAAAGCACTTTGGACTGAGAAGTGCTGGATACTATCAGGGGTCAACATGCACAACCACGAACGTCTCGTGGGAAAGGAACGGGGTAACAAACAGAAACGAGGTGAGGATATTAGAGCAGATATAAAGAAGAGCACACTTTCTCTGCTGCAAATTCCGTTCATTACGCTCACTCCTACTGGAAATGCGGGTGATACAGATGAAGAGAATTTCATGGAAAAAATTTCTTCTTGTCCATTCTGTTGCGCAAAAGAGAGGCGGAACGACGCTGAGTTTATGGGTACTCAAAACCGGGAGATACCTAGTCGGGGCTAGGATATCATCTCAGTACATGAGGAGGAGGACAGAGGTTCTGTACCCCCTCCTGCCCCAGACACTCAGAATAATGCATCCAATGACAGTTCTTTCATCGATTTGACAGAGCGTGTCAGAAAACAACGCGCGAAGCAGAGCAAGGAGGTACGTGTTCGTATACCATTGTGCACCAGTACTGTATCACAATTCTGACCTCCTCCAACGAAAGCAGTGTCCCTCCTTGGTTGCAGTAGAAACAAGAGAGGAAGACGAAGAGAATCTACACAAAGCACGTGGTCCGGGAGCTGGACTTTCTATTCCGTATATTACAACCGATAAAGATTCTACGATTGAGAATTCAGCCTCGAAGGAGGGTTACACCCCCTAGGAATGCATTCAGAGGGGGTTCGAAGCATATTTGGACCAGATGGATGGCAGCGCTGAACATGACGTTCTGCAACATCTACAGTTCATATCTGAACATTTCGGGTTCAAAGTGCTCATCCGGGACTATAAGTACATTGTCGACGGCGAGGGGAGAAAATTATTACTGCGCGGATATCTTAACTTTTCGTTAATGTACGACGAACAGTGAAAATGCTCCTATAGTTTTAAAATGCACAGAGTTCGTTTATCCCTGTCAGGGGTTCGGAAGTATATACTTTCCTTGGATCTCGCTAGAGCCCCCCGCAACCATCCAGCGAGCAACCGCGCCCTACCATGTAAGCTCAGTCCCGAAATGAATCGAGAGGAAGGACGTCCACGCAATGAGTTCCATTTGCAGTAAAACGTTGTGCTAAAGGTTATCAAACACAAATACGGTGTGATGGTGGACAAAGAGCTGTTCCGCAAACGTTTGAGGTATATGTCCGATTCCTAGTATTCCAAGCAAAAATAATGTCTTAGACTGTACCAGAATCCAAAGCATAAGGTACACTGTCGAAAAAACGATGAAAATGGTTTGCAGTACGTCGCGTAGTGTTTAGAGAAGTGGGTAGAAGACTACCAACGGTTCGGAATCGTCCCAGGGGTTTCGATGGACTGCAAAGCAATCGCCAACCGTTTCAATCTCCCCCTCGTAAGTATCAATGGGCGGGATAATGATGGGAACCTAACTACCGTATTCATGGGATGCATAGGAAACGAAAGTGCTCCGAGTTTGGTGTGCATAATAGAAAGATTTAAGGAATGCATATGCATATCTCCCTCTTCAATCACCGTGGATCAGAGCAACTCATTGATTGCCGCTATACGCCAAATGTTCTTTTTCTCGTACATCCAACTTGACGATTGGCACCTAAAGCATAATCAGGGGATAAATTTAGAACTCTGGTGCAAGTCCGTGGGGAGGACTGATATGGGCAAAGAAATGGACCTTGATTTGCATGTACTCCGGGAATTTTCGACTATGAATAACTTCGAAGCACGGAGGAAACTGTTTGATCAAAGATAATTTTACCAATTCAGGAAGACATTCCCATAATGGTATAAGTTTCTATACAGGGAGAATCCTTCGATGCTAATGCGCTGCTGCAAGGACTTTAACCTTCCTCACAGGTTCTTTCTCCAAGGAACCGGTCACTGCGAATCATTCAGCTCAAGGTATCGTCAGTATATCTTAAACAGTGGGGTTTCATTCTCAGAGGTACCCATCGCAATGGAATCTATAGCGAAACGCGTACGCCGTGACCGTGGCATGAAAGCTACATTAGCAGACACCGCTCTGCGAAATCGATTGCTAACCTCTGGACTCCCGATGTCTGAGGAACTTGCAAATACCTTCATCAATAGCTTCAATAGCTACAGCGTCAAGAAGTTTCTTGACCTTAGCGTCCGATATTCCTCCCGTTACTTTGTAACAAATGCTGCAGTTCTGCCAAAACGCGATGCTCCTTTCAATTACACTGTTGATGTGGACGATCTCCAATTCTCCTCAGGGCAACCACTATTCGTATTAATACTGACATTGATTGGAAAAAATGGCGGTACTGATCCTCCCACCGACACCACCCCGAATACCACATACAATGTGTATCTGCAGAAACACAACACTTTGGGAAACAGGGTTACTGGGAAGTGCAGTTGCAGAAAATGACTGCATGGGAGATTACTTGTCCCCACATGACGCGTTTGTTCGCAGTGTTCAGCGACGTGGCGGGGCGCTGGTCTCCATTTTGGAACACCCTCCCGCCAAACATTTCCATCGCACATCTCTGGCACCCGTATTGGCCCCGTAATTCAATGGACTGGACCATAAAGAATATACTGCCTCTTAGAGAGCAGACACCAGGGACAAATATAGAAGATCTCTCATCTCATACGCAGAAAGAACCTGGAAGTGGAGAAGCAAAAATCACAACAGATGAACAAGTGAATAAGCTACTTACTCAGCTCACGGCAAGGAGAAGAATCGAAATTTCATCGTATGGTGCTTACTCCGATTGCAAATATCTGTGCGACAAAATGCATAGAGTCGCACAGACTTATGGCAATATAGCGATTGAAAGCCTGAAGCAGTACCTAAATGAAGGATTGAGACAGTTGAACGCTGGAAAGTATCCTACGCGGCCACGTCGGTGTTCTCGGAATGATAGTTTAGTATGCTTGATCGCTAATTCTAAACATAAAAGTTCGAAAAAACTAGCATTTTTGCAGTTTGCGCTAGTTGGCAAGGCAAAAATTTGTTTTTGGAAATAAAGTTTCCGTTCAGTGCAGGTCAAACTTCACCTACTAGAGTTGAAGGCTAGTTTGCAGTTCTTCTGCCACCGCTCGTAACTTTACATTCATCACACTCGTCAAAAACACTCTAAAATATTACAAACCCACCACCAGCGCTTCCTTATTCCAACACTGCATTCGGATCCTGAGTCTCAGTTTCCCCTAAATGTCAAGTTGAAGAACTCCAACAGAACACTCTCTCCATTCCCGTACACCCTCCTAGCCCCAAACCGGCTTCCAACCCCTCCCAGCCTCTTCTCCTCCTGCTCCTCCAGTATGCGCTCCGCCGTTCGAACAGCCGCCGCCGCACTACCGAAACCAACTAGTTGCGCTCCACCCGGCAGCTGCCGTGGCATACCCACCTCCCCATCCTCGTCCACTATCACCCCAAACTTTCGCCTCTTCCTCAGTCGACTTCCCCCAACCTCCCCTCCATCTCCCTTCTCTACTCCTCCCCCTCACACTCCCACGCCCACCACGAGAGCCAGGCGTTACCGGTGACTGTTTCTCTCTTCCCGCATACCTCCCAACGCCTCCTTCTCTCACCAGCTCCTCCACCTCCAACAACAATTGGCACGACTTCTCGTCCCACTTGCGCCTCCAACACCTCCACACGTCCCTTCAGTCCCATATTCTCCCTTCTCAGCGTCACCAGCTCCCTCCCAACGCACTCTACCATCCCACTCACATGCTTTCCAGTTCCCATTCCGGGCAACTTCATCTTTTTCCGAGTCGTCGAAATCAAATCCATTGGCACCCCAATCTCCAACACACTCAGCACCACCCCTCCCATCTCACCAACCATCTCAGAAAGCCAGTCGTCCAAATGCTCCTTCAGATTCTTTCCAAGCCTTTTCAACCGCTCCTCCATCTCCGCGATAGAACTCCTCTCCGGTCCTCCATCCCCTCCACCCCCCATCACCCCCACCTCCCTCTCCATCCCCACTTCCCTCCTTCTCTCCCAGGAAAAACTTTTCCCCACCCTCCTCTTTCCTTCCCGGTGGCGTCTCTGGTACCTCCGTTCGGTGAACCAGAGCCACTAGCTCTTCGTCCTCGACGTACCCATTAGACATCTCAGAAATAAACAACGGTTCACGATAACGAAGATAGATAAGAACAAGCAAGATGAACCCAACAGTTGCTTCACTCCCCCCTACTCCACTCACCCGTTGCACTGTCGGCCACACACCCACTTGCGCTGCACAACCCTTTGTACCCCATTCACATCCAATCCTATTTCCCGCCATTCCACACAATTTCCATTTTTTTTCTAGAAATCTCCACATTTTCCCCACCTCGGTCCATACCATATCCCCATGAAACCCCTGATGCACCACCTCTCAAGTACCAACGGTACCATTAAATCTTACTTTCTAAGCTTTATTTCACTGCATACCTTCTCATAAACACACTCTTCGACGCTACCTCCTCTACAGCCCTGCTGCCCATTTCCTTCCATAGCCGAATCATAAAAATCCCCTTATCCCCCGGAACACTTTCTTCTTTGCCCAAAACAACAGCCCAGTCGTGTACTTAAAGCTTTCCCCACTGCTTAGAATGTGGAGTACTTTCCTTCCACATCTACAAGCACCCGACACCTTCCAACAGCCCATACCTTCAATCAAACAAACTCATCGCAATGAGCTCCCATTCATCTTCCCTCCGTTCTACAATCATTCCAGCTGTTTTCGTAGGTAGAGGCCATATTGGCACCATGCTTTACAACAATGGTTCCTTTCGAGACACCTTTCTCTCCATCGAAGATTTCATTTCCGCAGATTGCCTTCCCCAAGTTCCAATCTTCCTCTGTGGCAGGAACGAACTTCTCGAAAAACTAGTCCTATCTTGTTCAGCACCACGAGCAGAAGACTTGGTCTTCATCCAGAATGGTCAAATTCTTCCCATTCTTTCCCAACACGGAATTGAGAATTGCCCACGAGCCGCTCTTTACATCGCCGTTCCCACTGTCGGTGCCTCCCCAAAGGATGGTGTCACGCCTCTCTCTCCCAATGGTCTAAACACAGCCACCGGAAAGTGGGCTCTGGCAATAGCTGAACACCTCTGGACCGCAGGTCTCACTTGCAGTATCGTCGACGAAAACACCTTTTCCAAGTCTTACTACCAAAAGCTCGTTTGGATCTCTTCCTTCAATCTCGTCGCTTCTTCATTGGATTCGTTACCATGCGCGAAGTGGCTACCAATTACAAAACTAATGTCTCAACTATAATGAAGGAGCTTTTAGGGATGGTCACCTTCAACACAGGCCTCTCCTTCAATATTCCTTCTACATTGGAATCACTTCTGGAATACTGCAGCCTTCTTACTTCCTTCCCAGCTTCTTTCTCGGAGTATGAATCCAGAAATGCTTATTTCTATCTCACCTCTGCAGACGAAAAACTAGCCGAAAAGCAGGACCCTGCCCCTTTCCACACCAACTATGTCAATGTTCCAACTACCCACCCAAACCGTTTCTGTTCTCCAATTCTTTTTAAGTTCCCGCTTTAACAAATCACCTGTTCAATGTTTATATCAAGTGTCTATCACAAACAAACACAACAGTATAAGTGCTACATTATACCTACTCATCGTCCTCATCCATTATCATCTGTTTTTCCTCGTAGTCCCCATCTGTATTCCCAGCAAGGCCACCTGACATCTCTTCATCTTCTTCTTCGTACTCGTCCTCTCCATCTTTTATATCTTCCATTTCACTCTCTTCCTCCAAACCTTCATCATCGTCCAGCTGGTCGTTTGGGTCTTCTCCTAGCCCAAAGTCCTCATCTACGAACTTTGGCCGAAACGCTGGCTCCCTGTGCACCGCGTCACGGAACTTGTATCCTTCAGATACAAAATACATGTAATATCTCAAGCAATTCTCTTTCACCAACGTATCCATGTACCCAGCTCCCGCATGAAACACATCCCCTCTCCCAATAAACAGAGAGTAAGGCGGAACCCTGAACTTCTTTACAACCATTGTACGTGATAACCTCCTCAAACTCTTGTCATCCGTTAAATACATATTGTGAGACCTCACACAAACCCATATCATAAATGAACTCCCTCCAGAGGCCATTACGAAGAACCCCAGAATATCTCCCTTATCCTTCTCCACATTCGTCAACCCTCGAAAATCAGTGTGCAAAACTTGCCTTGGGCATCCCTCCCCCGTACACAACACAAGCCCTTTGGTCCGCGGTGCATACATCCTCTTCTTAGCCTTTCTGTTGTTACAAAGGCGAAGAGCCCATGCAATTTGCCCAAACCTCGCATCCAACAACGCCCGCTTCCTCACCATCATCACATTCTTCTCATCAGATTCCATGCAATCAACGATCCCCTTCTTCGTCGTAATATATCGTCTAATTCCCTGCATCCTGTCCCCAGCATCCTTTCCTTCCCCCGCGTTGATTATGGGATTCCATTTCGTTCGGTTCTCTTCAAACTCCAAGTCTGGGTGCTCCTTGAAGTCCTTCTCAAAAAACTCTAGCAACCCTTCTGTGACATCTTTATCCACCACCACGCCCCTCCTCTTCGCCTCCTCTGGCATACCTCCATCAGTTCCGAAGTGTTCCAAAACACAGAAATCTCTTTCTATCAATTCCATTCTCTTCGTCGCAAAGTACTCTCGAGCGAGGTCATCCCTCTCCATCGCCGCCATCCAAAGAGCTTCTTCCTCCTCTCTCGGCTTTCCCTTCAACGGAAGCTTCACCCCCAGAACTAGTTCTTTCGTGCTACCCAGCTCCTTGTGCACATTCCGGGTGGCATGCCAGTACACCGCGTGATGGACTGCTCTCAAATCCGCCACCCCCAAACATCCCGCCCTGTGCTTTTTTCGCAAATGAATCATCACCATCCACGGGTGCTAATGTTTCACTGCATTCTTCCCTCCCGGCCACTCAGTCGGTAGCGCATTCACCAGACTCATCCATGACATATCCGATCCACCAGCCCACTCACCTTCCTTATTCATCCCTTTCGGGGGTTTCTCCGGATTTTTATTTTCAAATCCACGCATCGTTTCTTCCTCCACCCCTTCCTCCTCGTCCTGAACGAACCTACTATCGTTCTCACTGCCACCACTTTCATCCCCTCTCGACGACACCATATTTATTTTCTGTTCTTTGAAGAACTTCTTCAATGAAGGCTTCGTCATATTCCTGAATAAAGTAACAAACTCCATTGGTAAATCACAAGAAGGTGTCTTCACTGTACCCTTCTTTATCCTCTTCGAAGCAGGTTGGCTTTCTAAACCCCCAAAGTTGCGACATTTCATCATCGTCGCCTCCTTGTGTCCCAGATTCACACTTCGTACTGTCCTCTTCGGGATTTCAATCATCTCGATATCCATCGTCAACCTGCGCTGAACATAGTCAGCGACGAAAACCTTCTTGAGAGACAGGTTGTTGTTTTCGTCTTCCGACGGAACACTGTCTCCTTCATCGAACAAGTCCTCCTCCGCGTCAGCAAGCGGAGCCTTACTCGTCTGGAAGACCTCCACAATATCGTCCTCAGAGTCCTCTATGATGCTGACGCTCGCTCCCACGGGCTTCTTCATCCCGTTAGAAGACTTTTACGGAGTTTTGGAAGCTTCCTCAGCGGGTTTTCTGACCTCAAAAGCAACCACTTTCTTAGGCTGAGATATAGAAGACTTGCAAGCCCCAGACTCTGGAGTAGGACTTTGCAGAATCTCGATTGGTGCGATCATCGACGTATTCCACGCATATAACCCAGCCCAGAACCAATAGCTCAGCGTACTTGGTGGGTCTTCAGGACCTTGAAAACGGTGAGGGTACTTCGCGCTCCATGACTTATAATCTTCGTCCTCCAGATCACAACCAAGTCTTCACCTTCTAGGGCAGTCGCGCTTAGAAGATGCCCATGAAGCGCACGCCAAAGAGCCTTCCCTGCACCACCGGCAGACCCCACACCTCTCACCTCCGCGGTCCAACTTTCACCCTGCTCTTTTCTTTCCCAACCGTCAGAAACAAATGCACCGCACCGCCGCCTTTCACTACCGGCGTAGCAGCGGGCGGAACCCTCTTCGTCATTGCTCGGGCTGGTGGCATACGCGGCGTAGTGCCTTTTGCACTCCCTCTCCCTCGTGTTAGGGGCGGCATTTCTGACACCCCTGCACTTGGGTTCGGTTGTCTTGAATCCCACCCCCTTTTATGCTTGCGAGGCGGCATCGCAGTTACACGCGGCTGATTGAATGAAAAATTTTGTTTACGACCGTCAAGAACGCTCGCGAGCTCGGTCAGCTAGTTGTAACTTTCACTCCCGTATTTTTCCGTCTACTTCATCACGGATGCGCGTTCGCTCAATATTAGTTTAAACTATACAATGTGCCTATTTAAAAATTTTGTAGCGTACTCGCGGGACGTTTAAAAATCTACATGAAGCTAGTAACGTTACTAACATCTATAGTACACTTGTACATCAATGTTTGATAAATAACGAAATATATAAAATTTGTGGCGCACTAATTTCACTCTGGGACAGCGGACCGGGGTGTCGTGGCGCTTCATCGGTGCACCGATGAAGCGCCACGCCACCCCAGCCCGCTTTCAACCGCGCGTTGGCCGGGCCACATATGCCAACACCACAGTTTCATCACACACGGCGCGTTGACAGCGGGCGAATTTCACCGCTTACGGCTCGTTGGCGGTGCCACGTGTGCCACCGCCCCAGCTTGATCACTCACGGCGAGTTGAAACAGCTGACTGGGGTGTTGTGGCGCTTCAACGGTGCACCGCTGAAGGGCCACGACACCCCGGTCTGCTGTTCCAAAAAAATTATTTTGAGTTATTTTGTAACGAGCGGCTGGACAAAGATGATATATCATTTTTTTCAACATTTCATCCTAGCCACCGCAACCACACGTGTGTTGCTGTATAAAAGCCGTCCTCACTCCCCCTCGCAATACCTTCCACGCCCTACCTTCTCCCTGGTCACACCTTCTACCGAGATATATTCATTTTTTTCCACAACCGAAAGTATGTGTCTCGGTTGCGGAAATAGAACGATATATCTCCGTAGAAGGTGGCACACCCTCACGCTCTGAGCTACGAATAGGACGTCCCCTATATGATATAAAATTAGTACATCTTCTATTTTTTTTATCATAGAGGATATGCCCTATTCCTATGCTGCTTGCGGAGGTTTTCGCACACCATCTCGCTTTGTTGCTAGGAATAGGACATCCTTCATATGAGATTAAGTTAGTACATCTTTTTATCTTAATTTTATAAAGAGGATGTCCTATTCCTATGCTGCTTTCGGAGGTTTTCACACACCCTCTCGTTTTTTTGCTAGGAATAGGACATCCGTTAGATGAGATGAAGTTAGTACATCTTCTATCTTTATTTTCTATAGTGGATGTCCTATTTCTATGGTGCTTGCGCTTTGAAGCTAGAATTACGACATCCGTTAAGAATAGGGTAGCCATAGTAAGAGGTGTAGCATAAAGTGAGAGCAGGAAATCGTTTGAGTCGGGATCCATGTTCGTTTCACCCTGGGACAGCCGATCGGCACTCACGGTGCGTTGAGACAGCGGACCAGGGTGTCGTGGCGCTTCATCGGTGCACCGATGAAGCGCCATGACAACCCGGTCTGCTGTCCCAGAGACGTTGGCGGTGCCACGTATGCCAGCACCCCAGTTTCATCACACACGGCGCGTTGACAGCGGGCGAATTTCACCGCTTATGGCTCGTTGGCGGTGCCACGTGTGCCACGGCCCCAGCTTCATCACTCACGGCGCGTTGAGACAGCGGACCGGCGTGTCGTGGCGCTTCATCGGTGCACCGATGAAGCGCCACGACACTCCGGTCCGCTGTCCCAGGCTGTCGTTCAAAAATATGGAAAATAAAATATTTTTTGGCAAGACAGCGGACCGGTGGGTCTTGGCACTTCATCAGTGCACTTATGAAGCGCAACGTCACCCCTGTCCGCTGTCCTAACAGCGGTTCTCTATATATTCGCGTATATGTTTGAAATCACCAAGTTCCGTATCCATCGAGTGTCGCCGCTTTCCCTGACACCTCTTTACGAATTCACGTGCATCTCAGGCATCTTGCACAACTCCCTGTCGTGTTGAAAGAACCTGGTTTGTGCTGTATCGTTGCTATCCTCTCCCGCCCGCTCCCGTCTCCCGCGCACTTTCATATCTCGTCGGCAGTTATCCCCCGCCCGCTGCATTCTCCCGTGCGCTGTTTCCTCCCCTCCGCTGCCATCTGCCGTCGGCTTCCATCTGCCGTCCGCTCCCATCTCCCGTCTGCTCCGGAAATTTGAATCATAACCAGTCAATGCACCCTCTCTCCGTGCAAGCATAAAATGGCTCCACATAGTTCATCGAGGTCTACGTCACCGGCACCGTCAAGCTCCGATATGAAGGTTGGAAAACTGTATGGCTCCGGAGATGAGCTTGTCACAGTATGCCTCGCAATCCGCGATCATTACGAGTCCACAATGCGAGATGAAGACCGGCCAAGGAAGGTGGGACACAGCGAGTTCGTTGATTACGTTATCAAGAATCGCAACGTCCTACCCCTGGCCAAGAACTACTTCTATATTCTTGAGGGTCCAGGAAATCTGGCGTTTACTGACAGTGAACTACGGGTCGTATCTCTGAAGGGGTCTTATCGTCAGTTATACCTTTCAACGAGGTTATTGGACATTTTGGACGGTGATAAAGACTGGATTGTAAGGGACTTCTGGGATGCTTATACTGAGGTGAACTTTAAAGGAATACCGAAGAATGTGACTTTGACCGAGTTTTTCAAGTCAATGACTATACCTCCTAAGCGAGTGGGACGGGTGGTCCCCCCCTTCGCCACAACCGTTGCCACACATTTCCAAAGGATTTTCTTTCTCTCGCTCATTCAGAAAGTTTCCATGGAAAAAAGATTTGTAGGCCAGAAGAGGAAAAGAGGAGACAAGGGATATCCCACACCTTTTGTGAATGTTCAAATATCAAACAAACTCCAAGCTAAGCGTGTTGGCTTTGGTATGCAGCTCATAACGAAGGCATGGGATGGTTTCTCTCAATTCCTGGGATTCCCTACCGTGGAGGTCATGGTTTTTCCATTCATCCGAGTCATGTACGACGAAATGCAGTTTCAAACGATTGAGACGAGGGCAGAGGGGTTCTTCCACCGGGATAACGACCATCGCTTGCTACCGAGCAAACGTGAAACTGTTATTGAAACAGAGGTCATCGCGTGGGCCTGTAATTAACCGCAAGACATCGATGCTGCCCTCCGAATACTTGCCAAGGAGTTCATTTCGGACCTCAACAAGGTTATTGTGAATGAGCAGTTCTTCTCAATTTCCGAACCAGGACGATGGACAGTTCTGAAGAAGTTTACCAGAGACCCATCACGGACGTTTGCTCAGAGATTCGATAGTTTGTCGAATTCGCTTGTGTCCTCCGTCATGGAGGCCATAAGCCCGTTGAAACTGAAAGAATCAGTGAACGTACCTGATATGGCGGTAACGCCGATATCCAAACCAGAACCTGTCATAAAAATAGAGGATGATGTGGAGGAGGTGGAGGAAATTGGGAAACCAACAGAGCCGAAGGAGAGGAGAGGCGAAGAAGGAGATGGTGATAGGAACATAGTGGCTGACATTGGGAAAGGAAGTACTGGTGACGAAGCGTCCGGGGTAAGCGCAATACCTCCACCATCCGTTGCGTCGTTGGATGACAAAATGGCTTTCCGAAGTTGTGACGAGGAGATGGAGAAGTACTTTCGCTTGTACAATTGCGGATTTGACGATATGGTAGAGATGGACGAGACGTTGCGCAGAGATGGTTTGTCTCCGTTAGGAACAGTTCAACTGGTTCTCATGGACCCTCCGTACAACATCCGAGGGAATAAGAACCTAAACAACAGCTGGTACGATGTACTGAGCCCTCAGGGCATGAAAAAGGCTGCAAAGCTTCTATCAAGACTGCTACGTCGTGGGGGCCATTTCGTGATCTTTAGTGCTTTCGGGCAGGTCCAGCAATGAAGAGATGTACTTTCTGCCATTGGGTCGAAAGACGAAAACGGAGTACCGAGGCGTTCATATGTTGTGGACCAGTCCCAAATGCACTTTGTACGGTCGCAAGGCAACCCGATGCGTAACTCTGGACGTAGGTCGTGCTCCCTTTTCCCTGCAATGGAGTATGCTGTACATGGAGTTCGAAATGGTCTCAGCTACGCGCAGCAGCATGTGATGGTGAACTATGAGAACTTCAATTTCGTGCAGTCGAGGTACCCGGGGTACCACAGTGTCATTGACCAGGTACCCTTCATGTCTAATGGGGAGACTTTTCAGTGGAAGAGAAAGAAAGAAGGTGGGGGCTACGTTTTACAAAAGGTGAGGTCCGAATAGAAACCTAGGGCATTGTTGAAGGAGCTAATCAGTCGGTTTTCCCAGGCTGGGGATATTGTGGTCGACTTGTCTGCGGGGACGTTTTCGACAGCAATGGCATGCATGGAGTTACAACAGCATCGTAGGTTCATCGGATGTGAGCCGGACCCTGACTGCTTTGCTCATGCTAGGCACGCCGAAATTATTCAATTCTCATTGTGCGTGACGGAAAATGAGACGGATATCCAGGTAAAGCAGGAAGTTCGGAAGGCTATGATTAGGGTGTTGAACGTATTCCCGAAGTAGAATGTCCGCCCATCGAGATCATGGAAGGCTCCATCCGGCTACCCCCAGTATCAAAAGTTTCCTACGTATATTGTGGACTTTCTTGCGTCAATGTGGCGGAATGATAGCTTGGTTACGACTGGTAGGCGTAAGGCCTTCCACGAATGGCCAAAAAATGTGCAAGGAAAGATGGGGCTTCTGGATTGGAATGCAATGTTGGCACTGGAAGCGACGATGTGCGGTTGTTGTATCGGGAAGCCGACGACTCGCCACCCGGGCGCCGGAGTGGGGGTGTTCACTACACGCCAATTCATGAAAAATGAAGAGATATGTTACTTCTATGGAACACTGGTGTAACATGACCTGACGAAGAGAAAAAAAGGTACACAAGAAATATGGTGAAGGTTTACTGGGAGCCACTTCCGAACGCTTTCAGAAGTATGCGATGGAGTTTAACGTCCGCGGCGAAATATTCTATAACCTCCCAGAAAGAAGACAAGGAGTAAGTTTAATACCTGTATGGATTGTCTCCGCTCCTTTTTCATTGGGTGGAACGATTAACGATCCCAAATATATGGAAGGCGATAAGGGCATTGATGCAGTTGCGCATGGTGTGACAAAACGAAGGATTGCAAAGGTGCGGGTCATTGGAACTCCAAATACAGGACGCACCCCGCATCAACTACGAGAATACCAAATGCTTGCGGTGCGAGCACTTTGGAAACTGGAAGTGGGAGAGGAGTTGTTCGCGGATTATGGAGTAGAGTATAGCTGGGGTACATCTGCAAATCCTATTATATTAATCGATTAGAACGTGTAGTAAACTAACTACATATAAAACAACACCCTAAACCTCGATAATGAAGTGACACTTATTGCATTCCAACTTCGCCGTTGAGCACGAATTAGAAACAAAACAATTTAGCTCAAGTGCAAGATGGAAGTACGTAGATACATAAAAGGTAGTGAAAGACATCGAATATGATGCGAAACCTTGTACGTTTTTTAACATTATGAGAACTATTCAGAAATGGAGATTTCGGTGTAATTTTATCGTTTCGGAATCCGGAAATAAAAAACCGCACTCGGTGATTTCCACTACACTCCCCTCGATTGGGGGTGTGCATTCGATCGGTGAAGTTTGATCATGGCGAGTGTCAAACACGTCGAGAGCAGAGCAGTTCCGGTTCCAGTGACCTTCGATCACGGTCAGCGGCTAAGACTTCGTGAGCCCAGCGTCAACCACGAGGAACCGTTCGGATTGTATATGGCGAAACTTAAGACGAGGGGTGTGAATGCGGAGGAGGTTAGCAGTCGCGCGTCAAAGAGCCGAAAGCGTGGCGAAACGGTAAGTTGCGAGGTTCGCACCGCTCGGAGTACACGTGCGCCTCAGAGTGGTTTACGTGGGAAGGGGAGGAAGGGTGCGGCGAGGAGCGACGGTGCGGCGAGGAGCGACGGTGCGGCGAGGAGCGACGATGCGGCGAGGAGCGACGATGCGGCGAGGAGCGTCGGTGCAGCGAGAAGCGACGGTGCGGCGAGGAGCGTCGGTGCGGCGAGGAGCGTCGGTGCGGCGAGGAGCGTCGGGGCCGGACCATCGGAGCAAATGGAGCGAACGGAGCGAACGGAGCGAACGGTAAGCATTGTGGTGACGAAACTTATTGCGAACGCACGAGATCAAGAAGTTAGTCCCAAGAACAGCATAGGAGCGCGCCGAGGTATGCCGAAGAAGATTCTGCGCGGTGTTCGGAAGAGAGGTGGTCGTAGAAGAGGGGCAGAGACTGCGCAAGTTTTACAGGGCAGCGATAGCGGGGATATGATAGTGAAGGGTAAAGAGCTTTGTACGAGTGTCAAGGGAAGAACGATAGCAAGGAGTATTACCATATTAGGTAGTGGGGGTCTTCGAGGAAGAAAGGGAACTAACGGTGATAAAATGCCTAAGGCTGGGGGACCCGAAGAGGTGGAAGGAGAAAGGGAGCCAGTGAGGTGTGTTCACCCGGCGAGGACGCGAGGAGTGGAGAGTTTCGTTGCTGTGATGCCAAATAGAGTGCCAGAGAAGGGAAGCATTGGTTTCGAGCAAGAGAATGCGAACCGGGAGAAGAAAGGAGTGGGGCATGTGCGGCGAATGGCAGAACGTGAAACAGGGGAGGGTAGTGAGAGAAGAATAGGGAGTGTGGTTCATGGACTGGTGGGTGTTCAAGTTGTGGAAAAAAGGAGAGATAAGCGACGAGAACATGCCGACGGGAGAGTGGTACGACGTAGAAGTGGTGGATCAACCAAGAAAATTGTCGGAGGGACAGCAGCAGTGGTTGAGAGGGATTTCGAACGGGAGGACGACGTACAAACAGAACGGCGTGGGGAAGTGAATGTCGTGGAGACGGCGCCACTAACACCCCAAGGGATGCGTGTAAGGCGCAACAACGTTTTACTTCCGAAGGATGTGGGAGACGAAAGTGACGGCGGTCGTGGAGAAAGCGGAGGTAGAATTCGAGGAGATGAATGGGGATCTACAAGGGAACGGGAAGGGAATGAAGAGAACTTCAGCGTATTGCCACGGTCTGCACTTTTGTTCAGAGGGTGAATTCACTGAAGGGACAGTTGGGAAATATGAAGGAAGATCACTCTACATTGATGGTAAGTTTGAAGCTGACGCAGGAAGAGCTGGCACGGCTGAGGGAGGAAAATAAACGGCAAAATGTGTTGATCGAAAGTCTTCGGGAGGCAGTGAAGGGGAGAAAGCGAGGTGGTGTAGGAAAGAAGGTCAGAGGGCGTCGAAAGTATGATATTGGAGTGGAAGAATGTTTTATGGATTCGCAAGGGCTGTGTATGATAGGATTCTTCATTATGCGAGGTTGGAAGCGTTTGAAATTGGTTTCGACGCGGAAAACGTTGGTAGAAGCTGGAAAAACAGGAGTGAGACGGTGGGAGAAAGTAGAGAGGGGAGCATGTTTGTAGTTGGGGGGAAGGAGATGGTGCCTAGGTGCCCAATTCAGGTTGCATATGGGATGAGGGCGTACACACCTCGACAGAGGGTGGAAGTATTGTGTTGTTGAAGTATGTGGTCGAGACAGAAATAATGGGAGAGACGTGGGAGAAGATAAGGGAAGCGGGGAGGAAACAAGATTGCGTGGAGAATGTGAGCGCGGACAAGTGTCTGAAGCAGCGGATGAAGCAGACGATGAGCGATGTGATTGGGGTACAAAAGCGAACTACTCCGGACACATTGTTCTCTTTACAAGAGGGGAAGATCGGAGTACTTGGTGAAAATGGAAGTAATGGGAGCTGCATCGACCTCGTCACAGCAGCGGTCGAAGAAGGCGCCGATGAAGGGGAAGACCATGTCGAATGAGCGGTAGTCTTTTGCTTCGAGCATACCACGCAAGCCGTCGGTAGTGAAAAAACCGTTGAGAATTTGACCGTTGTCGGAAGAGGAAAAGTCGATGTGGAGTCCTGTGGCTGGGGAGTGCTTTTCGATGGCGGCGAGGATGGTGTTCGCGTTTTTCAGGATGGAGGAGCGGACAGAGTTGAAGGAACGACGGGACTTGGAGGAACGGGGGGTAGTGAAGAGTGATTATGACTTAAGTCTCTCGATGGCTGCGAGCTTGATGAGCTTAGAGATGCCGAGGTGGAAGTTATGGAATGGTTCGAAGGGGAAGATGTTGTAAGGGGAGAGGAGAAGGGTGATGTTGAGGAGTGGTAAGATTCGAATAGGAAGGAGTACTTTGCGAGGGAAAGGGAGTGAGAGTGGAGTGCTTCAACGTCCTTTTCCTTGGTGTTTCGGGTGATTCTGGGCTTTCTGGCCAGTAGAGCCTTTTCAGCATCTTGGAGGAGGGTAGAGTGTGATTTGCGGGCATCGAGATTCTGGGTTTAGGATCGAAGAGGGGGGGATAGAATTTGTAGGTGGAGGTCGGAGCGTGGGACGGTACATCGGTGGCATGGATGCTTGGGGCGGGTGCCGTAGGAGATGGCGAGAATGTCCTTTGCTTCTGGAATTTCTGCGCAGTAGCTGGCGATGATTGGGTGACAATGGCGGAGCACGCCATTACCGTCACGAAAGGGGAAGCCGGTGAGGCCGGAGAAGAGAAGAGGTTCGAGGAAGTTGGAGATGGCACGCTGGGTGAGTTGCATTTTGGTAGAGCGAGAGATGCTGGATGAGGTTCGGGGGATGGTATCGGGGTCTTGAGAGGGGGTGGCGAGATTGAAAGAGCTTGGAAGGTATCCGAGAAGGGTGAGTTTGTCGGTGACACATTTGCGACGAAACGAATCGGAGAAGTTGAGGAGGGTGATGTGAAGGGGTTAGGAGGTGATGGAAGAGGAATTGAGGGAGGTGGAGGACTTGTCGGAGTATACTTGGACGAAGCCGATGAAGGAGTCGATACCGGTGTTCTCAGGGGTGTGCCAGATGCAGGAGTTATTGGAGGACTGCATGATTGCATGCTTGAGGGCTGGTACAGCTTCTTTTCCGAGGGAAGAAGCCATGGGGTGGGCGAAAGCGGGAGAGCCGGAGGAGGTTGAATGGGGGACGTGGTGGAAGAAGGTGTTGTCGGAGTGTGCGAGTGCGAGTTGTTCTTTAAGGACTTGGATAGCATTCTTTCGGAAGATGGTGGCTGTGAAGAGGTGCTGTGGGTCGTGGACGGTGGTGGAGGTGAAACCGATGTTGGTGACTTGGTTTTGGAAGAGGTTTGTCTGAAGTTTGAGACACTGGGAGGCGGAGGAGACGGCGTTGTGGAAGGCTGACTTGGAGAAGGAGGGGTCGTGGAGGAGAGAGATGAGTTCGTTTGCCTTGCGGGGGCCGAGGGTGGAAGCGATGGAAAAGATGTGGAGGACCATTCGTTCGAGGTGGGGGTTGTTGAGGAGAGGGAAGGAGGGGGGCGGTGGAGGAGGTGGGGAGGGGGAGAGGGAGCAGACGGGGGTGCCTACGATATGGTAGGCGTCTTGAGTGCGGACGGAGAGGGAGAGCTGCTGCTGGTGGTAGGAGTCGTCGTAGGCGATGGGGACGTTATCGGAAAGGCGATTGGAGAGAGGAGGTGGGGGTGGTGGTGGGAGTAGGGGGGTGGAATTGTGACGCTTTTTGCGTCGGGGGAAGTAAGAGACGTTGCCGCCGGGGGAGAGGAAACGCTTGTTGGCGATGAGACGGTTGGGGCATCTTCTTTGGTGCCTTTGAATGGCGAGGATGGTGCGAGCGAAGAAGAGGCCGCTTTCGAAGCAGCAATTAGGCATGGCGGGGAGCGGTGTGGGGGTGTTGGGGGAGAGGGAGGTACGTAGTGGTGGGGAGCGTAATATGGCGCACGGAGGGTGGGCCGGAGTGATGGGGGAGGTGGCACGTGATGCGAAGGCGTTTCAAAAGTGAGAGAATAAATGGCCGGTATCTGATATGATAGTTGTTGAATAGATGTGCTGTATATCTATAGAGAGTTTCTTTTCGAAGCGTTTGTGTTCTTCTAATCGTATTCCATAAGTAGCTATATATGTATATATATCCATATTCGCCGCCGTATTCACCCAGTACCCGTAATTAGAGTGGGTAACGCTAATTGACGAAGCCGTTTCGTGGTCGAGGCAACAGAAAATAATTTGGGCCACATTATCAATGGTACCACACTAATAAGAGTTCAAATGCAAACAAAGTGGCCCACATTATTTATTTCATACTCAATTAGTGTGGGTGGCAACACACTACGTGTGGGTCATCCTTCCACAATTTCTCCATCAAAGTGATTGCGATGCTTTGCAATCACCCTTTGAAGCTTTGGAAAGAGCTGCCTCTCCTCCCAAAGCCCATTTACGTTCAATGCCATCCCCGTCCTTTTCATAGCCTTGCGAGCGTACGTGAGACTATCAGCGTCTCTCTGCCTGTTAACATCC
Source organism: Gracilaria gracilis (assembly GCA_030374805.1). Taxonomy (NCBI): domain Eukaryota; phylum Rhodophyta; class Florideophyceae; order Gracilariales; family Gracilariaceae; genus Gracilaria; species Gracilaria gracilis. The sequence goes on along the minus strand of JARGSG010000011.1, from coordinate 646,185 downwards.
TGCACCGCAAGCCCGGCCAATCGGAGAAAAAAGCTTTTACCAGGGTTAACCACCTTTCCTGAACTCGACCATGCTCCCCTCTTGATCCTTTCCATTTTTGTAGCGCTCCCACATCGCGTTCCAAGCGCTTTTTATCTTCTGGATGATAAGAGAGTCGCCGGGCTGCACCATATCTGTGGCATTAGACGGAAAGTATCGGACTTTGGTGTTAATATCTGCTGCAGCCTCGAGCAACTCCGGTGTCGTATTGTGCCCAATGCAGTCGTCGACATATATTATTTGCTTTCGATTGTGTGGCAGCTTATTGATAACTCTACTTTTGCGGAGCCACTTCGGCATTACCATAGTGTCCATCAAACCCTTAGGAACACTCCTGTACGACACGTTCGGAACATCATCTGGAACACCCCTTATGGGATACGATCGGTTTTGGTTCTGAAACAATAAGAAAACTGGTCAATCTTGGCGTTAACTCCACCGCTGATACGTACTACCATCGTCATACCCTTTCCTCCTGACATGACATCCGAGTATTTTACTTCCCGTTCACCACAAAACCCAAGCGTTCGCCCATTATCTAGATTGATTTGGAAGTGGGTTTCGTCTGCATTCTCGACATCCTCTTCATTCAGATGTCCACCTCGAAAAGCGCTTGCCATGCGACCGAGGTGGTAAGCGACTGTCTTGTCAATGTACTCCTGCTTCTCCGGCGAGATCATATATTTCCCTGTGTGAGCACGACTCACAATTCGATGGCGATCTGTGAAGTTTTGGATCCAACGCCTCGTAATTTGCGTGGCAATGGCGTTACCGGTATTGCAATCAATCATATTCTTGTGGTAGGATGGCTTGTCTGATGAACGGATTAGGTCTAAAGTCTGGAGAGTTTTCCAATTAAACTTCACACCTAATTTGAGCAAGCGATCAAACTCACTTACCGTATCGAGCGGCAGTTCCAGTACCCACTGTCTTGTTTTGCGCCCACGTCCCGCCCGCACCTTTAGGTTGACTCTTTTGGTTCCCTTGTATGTGTTGCGGGTGATTGTTGATCCTGAACCACGATTGAGGGATCCTCCGTTTTCGTCAACATATTCGTAACATCTCTTCCACAGTCGGCTTGCCTTCATTAAATTAGCCTTGTCGCTACTGCGAAATAACGTCGGGAACTGGGCAACCGCTTTCGATTTGACGTGTTTTGAATCTTGAGTTACTGCATGCTTTGTCATTTAGGACGAAATTCTTGTACGATCTGTGATTGTGAGCACATTGTTTGCCGCTCTTTTTGATTTAACTGCGTCTGTTGCGCTGGTTTCGATGGGGTTGGCGGTTTGAGGTTCGCCGTTTGGGTCATCTTGAGCGATAACAGAAGGAGCAGGGACTGAGCGAGGCAATGTTGCGCGCTGAAAGGCTGCCAAAATGGGCGATCCAGTGGTTGGCACGTTCATTTGGTGGAATGGAACGGTGCAAGGAGTGGGGATGATAGATCTGGAATGGTGATGGTAACAAGTCGTTTGGTCCCACTGTATGTCCTAGCCTACTTACGGAAGTTCCCGCATAAAGCTGAGCAATTAACCACATTAATTTAGATAGCGTCCAAGGCGCTATGCACCGTATATAAGCTGGCCCACACTATATCTGTTACCACGTTAATAAACCACCCACTCTAATTACGGTCACTAGGTGTAGTTCTAAATATGTGCCACTTACACACTTACATTGGGTTCGGAAACTAGCGTGAACGGAAGTAACATGCTAGTTTGTCTTCCATCCAAACTAGCAATGATGGAAATAATCGTGAATGATTCTTTCCACACAAACTAGCACAAGCGGAAATGTGGAAGTATTTTCGGAAATTAAGCACATCCAAATTTGGATACATTCACCGGTTTTTCGATCATTTTAATTCGGTCATTTTTGACACCAAAACTAGCATTCCGAAAACACCGACGTTTGTTCGGCAGCAAGCGATAGTCGATATCCCGGTGGAAGAACCCCTCTGCTCTCGTCTCAATCGCTTGAATATGCATTTCGTTGTACATGACTCGGATGAATGGAAGAACAATGACCTCCACGGTAGGGAATCCCAGGAATCGAGAGAAACAATCCCATGCCTTAGTTATGAGCTGCACACCAAAGCCAAAACGCTGAGCTTGGAGCTTGTTTGATATTTGGACATTCACAAAAGGTGTAGGATATCTTTTGTCTCCCGTTTTCCTCTTCTGGCCCACAACTCTTTTTTCCATGGAAACTTTTTGAATGAGCAAAAGAAAGGGAATCTTTTGGAAATGTGTTGCAATGGTTGTGGCGAACGGGGGGACCACCCGTCCCGCTCGCTTAGGAGGTATAGTCATAGACTTGAAAAACTTGGTCAAAGTCACATTCTTCGGTATTCCTTTAAAGTTCACCTCGGTATAAGCATTCCAGAAGTCCCTTACACGCCAGTCCCTATCACAGTATAAGATGTCCAATAAACTCCTTGAGAGGTATATCTGACGATAATAACCCTTTAGAGATACGACTCGTAGTTTACTGTCAGTAAACGCCAGATTTCCGGGACCCTCAAGAATATAGAAGTAATTCTTGGCCAGCGGTAGGACATTGCGATTCTTGATAATGTATTCAACGAACTCGCTGTGCCCCACCTTCCTTGGCCGGTCTTCATCTACGCGTAGTGATCGCGGATTGCGAGGCATACTGTGACAAGCTCATTTCCGGAGCCCTACAGTTTTCCAACCTTCATATTGGAGCTTGAGGGTGCCGTCGACGTAGACCTCGATGCACTATGTGCGGCAATTTTATGCACGCACGAGAAGGAGGTGCCTTGATGGGTTATGATTCGAATTTCCGGAGCGGACGGGAAATGGCAACGGATGGGAGAAGGTACCGGAGGGGAGAAGGCAGCCCATGGGAGACTGCATCGGGTGGGAGGTAACTGCAGACGAGATATGAAAGCGCGCGGGAGACGGGAGCGAGCGGGAGAGGATAGCAAAACATCCGCAAGCAGTATAGAAATGGGACATTTTCTGTACAAGATAACGATAGGAGGTGTAATAACTTCATCTCATCCAATGGCTGTCCTATACCTAGCTACGAAGCGGTAGGGTGTGCGAAAACCTCCGCAATCAGCATAGGAATAAGGCATCCTCTAATTAAAATAAAGATAGAAGATGTACTAACTTCATCTCATATAGCGGATGTCCCATTTCTAGCTACGAAGCGTGATGGTGTGCGAAAACCTCCGCAAGCAGCATAGGAATAGGACACATTTTCTATGATATAAAAATAGAAGATGTGCTAATTTTATATCACATAGGGGATTTCCTATTCGTAGCTACAGAGCGTGAGGGTGTGCCAACTTCTACGGAGATATATCGTTCTATTTCCGCAACCGAGACACATAATTTCGGTTGTGGAAGAAGATGAATATATCTCGGTAGAAGGTGTGACCAGGAAGAAGGTAGGGCGTGCAAGGTGTTGGGAGGGAGAGTGGAGACGGCTTTTATATAACACCACATGTGTGGCTGGAAAGCGAAATGCTGAATATGAAATATCATCTTCGTCCAGCCGCTCGTTTCAGAATAGTTCAAACCGATGAAGAGCAACGACACCCCGGTCCGCTGTCCCGACGCGCCGTGAGTCATAAAGCTGGGGCGGTGGCACACGTGGCACCGCCAACGAGCCATAAGCGGTGGAATTTGCCCGCTTTCAACGCGCCATGTGTGATGAAACTGGAGTGCTGGCATATGTGGCACCGCCGTCCAGCCGCCCGTTTCAAAAAATCTCAAAAATATATTTTTTTGGGACAGTGGACCGGGGTGTCATGGCGCTTCATCGGTGCACCGATGAAGCACCACAACACCCCGGTCCGCTGTCCCAATTCGCCGTGAGTGATGAAGGTGCGGCGGTGGCTCACGTGGGACTACCAACGTGCCGTGACCGATGAAATTGGCCCGCTGTCAACGCGCCGTGTCTACTGAAACTGGGGTGCTGGCATACGTGGCACCGCCAACGTCTCTGGGACAGCGGACCGGGGTGTCGTGGCGCTTCATCGGTGCACTGGTGCACCGATGAAGCGCCACGACACCCTGGTCCGCTGTCCCAGAGTGAAATTAGTCCGCCACAATTATTATTTATTTCTTTAATCCCCAAACATTGTTGTACAAGTGTACTATAGATGTTAGTTGGTTGATGTAGCTTTGTAACTGTCCCGTGATTGTGCTATGATATTTTATGTAGGCAGAGTGTATAGTTTAAACTAATATTGAGCGGACGCGCATCCGTGATGAAGTAGATGGAAAGGAACGGGACTGAAAGTTACGACTAGCTGACCGAACTCGCGAGCATTTTTGACGGTCGTTAACAACCTCTTCGATTCTTTCAGCCGCCTGTAACCGCGATTCCGCCTCGCAAGCATAAAAGGGGGCGGGATTCAAGACAACCGAACCCAAGTGCAGGGGTGTCAGAAATGCCGCCACTAACACGAGGGAGAGAGAGGGCAAAAGGCACTACGCCGCGTATGCAACCAGCGCGAGCAATAACGAAGAAGGTTTCGCCCGCTGCTGCGCTAGTAGTGAAAGGCGGCGATGCGGTGCATTTGTTTGTGACGGTTGGGAAAGAAAAGAGCACGCTGAAAGTGAGAACCGCGGAGGTAAGAGAAGTTGAGTCTACCGGTGGTGCCGGGAAGGCTCTTTGCCGCTCGCTCCATGGGCATCTTCTAAGCGTGACTGCCCTAGACGGTAAAGACTTGGTTGTGATCTAGAGAACGAAGATTATAAGTCATGGAAGCGCGAAGTACGCCTACCGTTTTCAAGGTCCTGAAGACCCACCAAGTACTCTGAACTATTGGTTCTGGGCTGGGTTGTATGCGTGGGATACGTCTATGATGGCCCCAATCAAGATTTTGCAAAGTCCTACTCCAGAGTCCGGGGCTGGCAAGTCTTCTACATCTCAACCTGAAAAAGTGGTTGCTCTGAAGGTCGAGAAACCTGCTGAGGAAGCTTCCAAAACTCCAGGAAAGTCTTCTCACGGGATGAAGAAGCTCGGGGGATCAAGCGTTAACATCATGAAGGACTCTGAGGACGATATTGTGAAGGTCTCTCATCTCAGACGGGTAAGGCTCCGCTTAGTGACCTGAAGGAGGACTTGTTCGATGAAGGAGAGGGTGTTCCGTCTTAGGAGGTTGAAAACACCCTGACTCACAAGAAGATTTCCGTCAGAGGAAAGAATGTGTCTGTGATGGAATATATGGGTGTGCGGACAGCAAAAATGGAACTTAGCGGTACAAGGCGTTTATGGGACGAGATGGTGTCTAGAAGGGTGAATACCGCGGGTGACAAGCTTCAAGATGTTTTCAAAGTATCGCTTCGAACTTCAGAGAAGGTGGTTGAGGTCGTGGGTGTAGGTGATGGTACGTCAACCGCAGCACCTAATGAGGCAGGAGAAGCTCCCATATTGTTGGAAGCTTCCATGCAGGGGGAAGAACCTGAAGCAGAGCCATCAGGGTTGAAGCGAAGCACACGAAAGAAGATTGATCCGGGCCGGCTGAAAGAGGATTGGGGTAGCAAGGCTGGGAGCAAGAAGAAGAAGAGGGGAATAATTGATCTTACTGACGTTAAAATGAGGTAGAAATCCAAACTGCTTCGAAGAGGATGAAGAAGGGCACAGTGAAGACCCCTTCCAAAGATATACCGATGGAGGTTGTTTTCTTATTCAGGAATATGACGAAGCCGGCATTGGAGAAGTTCTTCAAAGAACAGAAAATAAATTTTGGTCTCGTCGAGCGAGGATGAAAGTGGTGGCAGTGAGAACGACAGTAGGTTCGTTCAGGACGAGGAGAAAGGGGTGGAGGAAGAAACGATGCGTGGATTTGAAAATAAGAATCCGGAGAAACCTCCGAAAGGGATGAATAAGGAAGGTGAGTGGGCTGGTGGATCGGATATGTCATGGACGAGTCTGGTGAATGCGCTACCGAGTGAGTGGTCGGGAGGGAAGAATGCAGTGAAACATCAGCACCCGTGGATGGAGATGATTCATTTGCGAAAGGAGCACAGGGCGGGATGTTTGGGGGTGGCGGATTTGAGAGCAGTCTTTCACGCGGTGTACTGGCATGCCGCCCGGAACGTGCACAAGGAGCTGGGTAGTACGAAAAAACCAGTTCCTGGGGTGAAACTTCCGTTGACGGGAAAGCCCACAGGGGAGGAAGAAGCTCTTTTGATGGCGGCGATGGAAAGGGATGACCTCGCTTGAGAGTACTTTGCGACGAAGTGAATGAAATTGATGGAAACGGGTTTCTGTGTTTTTAAACACTTCGGAACTGATAAAGGTATATCAGAGGTGACTAAGAAGAGGGGCGCGGTGGTGCATTAAGGTGTGACAGAATGGTTGCTGGATTTTTTGAGAAGGACTTCAAGGATCATCTAGACTTGAAGTTTGCAGAGAACCGAACGAAATGGAATCCCACCATTAACGCGGGGAAGGAAAGGATGCTGGGGGCAGAATGAAGGTAAGTGGACGATATATTACGACCAAAAAGGGGATTGTTGATTTCATGGAGTCTGATGAGAAGAATGTGATGATGGTGAGAAAGCGGGCGTTTTTGGATGCGAGGTTTTGGCAAATAACATCGGGTTTTTGCCTTTGTACCAACAGCAAGGCGAAGAAAAAGATATCTGCGCCGCAGACCGGTGGGCGTGTGTTGTATACGGGGAGGGATCCCCAAGGCAGGTGTTGCACACTGATTTTCGATGGTTGAAAAGTGTTCAGAAGGATCACGGAGATATTCCGGGGTTCTTCTTGATGGCCTCTGGCGGGAGTTCATTTATGGTATGGGTTTGTGAGAGATCACAAAATATGTATTTGACGGATGAAAAGAGTTTGAGGAGGTTATCTCGTACAATGGTTGTGGAGAAGTACAGAGTTCGGCCTTACTCTGTGTTTATTAGGAGAGAGGATGTGTTTCATGCAGGAGCTGGGTACATGGATGCGTTGGTGAAAGATACTTGCCTGAGGTATCACATGTACTTTGTATCAGAAGGATACAAGCTCCCTGACGCGGGGCACTGGGAGCCAGCGTTTCGGCCAAAGTTCGTAGATGAAAACTTTAGGCTAGGAAGAGACCCAAACGACCAGCTGGACGATGATGAATGTTCGAAGGAAGAGAGCAAAATGGAAGATATAGAAGATGGAGAAGACGAGTACGAAGAGGAAGATGAAGAGATGTCAGGTGGCCCTGCTAAGAACACAGATGGGGACTACGAGGAAGTACAGATGATAACGGATGACGGCGATGAGTAGGTACAATGTAGCACTTATACTGTTGTGTTTGTTTTTGATAGAGACTTAACATAAAAGGTGAACAGGTGATTTGTTTCAGCGGCAACTTAAAAAGAATTGGAGAACAGAAACGGGTTGTGGGCATATTTGCAACAAGTACAAGGTTTAAAATTTATTCTAATTACTAGAGAATGTGATGTCTAAGAACGTTGAAATAGTTGGTGTGCAAAGGGGCAGAGTCCTGCCTTCTGGCTAGTCTTTCATCTGCGGAGGTGAAACAGAAGTAAGCATTTCTGGATTCATACTTTTAGAAAGAGGCTGGAAAGTAAGTAAAGGTGCTGCCCTATTCCAGAAAGGATTACAAGGTAGAAGGGATATTGAAGGAGAGACCTGTGTTGAAGGCGACTATCCCCAGAAGCTCCTTCATTATAGTTGAAACAATGGTTTTATACTTGGAAGTTACCTCATGCATGGTAACGAATCCAAATGAAGAACCGACGAGATTAAAGAAAGAGATCCAAACGAGCTTTCGGTAGTGAGACTTGGAAAAGGCGTTCTCGTCGACGATACTGCAAGTGAGATCTGCGGTCCAGAGGCAATCAGCTATGGTCAGAGCCAACTTTCCAGTGGCTGTGGTTAGACCATTAGGAGAGAAAGGCGTGACACCATCCTGTGGGGAGGCGCCGACAGTGGGAATGGCGATGTAGAGAGCGGCTGGTGTGCAGTGCTCAATTCCGTGTTGGGAGAGGATGGGATGAATGTGACTATTCTGGATGAAGACCAAGTCTTCTGCTCGTGATGCTGGACAAGATAGAACTACTTTATCGAGAAGTTCGTTCCTGCCACAGAAGAAGATTGGTCCTTGGGGAAGACAGTCTGCGGTAATGAAGTCTTCGATGGAGAGAAAGTTGTCTCGAAGGGAACCATTGTTGTAAAGCATGGTGCCAATAGGGCTTCTACCTACGAGAACAGCTGGGATGATTGTAGAACGGAGGGCAGATAAATGGGAGCTCATTGTGATGAGTTTGTTTGATTTAGGGTATGGGCTGTTGGAAGCTTTCGGGTGCTGGTAGCTGTGAAATGAAAGTGGTGTACATTCTAAGGAGTGAAGAAAGCTTTATGTACACGACTGGGCTGTTGTTTTGGTCGTAAAAAAGTGTTTCAGGGGTAAGGAGATTTGTATGATTTGGTTACGGAAAGAAATGGGCAGCGGGGCTGTAGGGGAGGTAGGGTCGAAGAGTGTGTTTATGAGAAGGAATGAAGTGCAATGAAGCATAGAAAGTAAGAGTTTATGGTACCGTTGGTACTTGAGAGGTGGTGCATCAGGGGTTTCATTGGGATATGGTATGGACCGAGGTTGGGAAAATGTGGAGATTCCTAGGGAAAAAATGGAAATTGTGCGGAATGGTGGCAAGTAAAAGTGGATATGAATGGGGTACAAAAGGTTGTGCAGCGCAAGCGAGTGTGTGGTAGACAGTGGCACGGATGTGCGGAGTTGGGGGGGAGTGCTTCAACTGTTTGGCTCATCTCGTTTGTTCTTATCTATCTCCGATATCGTGAACCGCCGTTTATTTCTCCGATGTCGAATGGGTACGTCGAGAACTAGGGGATAGTGGCTCTGCTTTACCAGACGGATGTAACAGAGATGCCACCGGGAAGGAAGAAGGAGGGTGGGGAGAAGGTTTGCATGGTGGAGAAGGAAAGAAGTGAGGATGGAGAGGGAGGGGGGGGTGATGGGAGTGGAGGGGATGGGAGACCAGAGAGGACGTTTGCGGCGGAGATGAAGGAGCGTTTGAGAAGGCTCGGAGGGGATCTGAAGGAGCATTTGAACGACTGGCTTTCTGAGATGGTGGGTGAGATGGGAGGGGTGGTGCTGAGTGTATCGGAGATCGGGGATGCCAACGGATTTGATTTCGACGATTCGGAAAAGGATGAAGTTAGTTGGAGTGGGGATTGGAAGGCATGTGATTAGGATGATAGAGTGCGTTGGGAGGGAGCTATGACGCTGAGAAGCGGTAATATGGGGCCGAGAGGACGTGTGGATGTGTTTGAGGCGCAAGTGGGACAGGTGGAGAAGGCGTGCAAATTGTTGTTGGAGGTGAAGGAGCTGGGGAGGGAATGAGGTGTTGGGAGGGAGGACGGAAGAGAGAAAGGGTCACCGGTGACGCCCGGCCCTCGTGGTGGGGGTGGGGGTGTGAGGGGAAGGAGCGGAGAAGAGAATGGAGGGGAGGTTGGAGGAAGTAGGCTGAGAAAGAGGCGAAAGAATGGGGTGATGGTGTGCAAGGATAGGTAGGTGTGTGTGCCGTGGCAGCTGCCGGGTAAGACGCCGATAACTAGATTTGGTAGTGCGGCTGCGGCTCTGCGAACGGCGGAGCGCATACTGGAGGAGCAGGGAGAGAAGACACTGAGAGGGGTTGGGAGCCGGGTTGGGGCTAGGAGGGCATACGAGAATGGAGAGAGTGTTTCGTTGGAGTTCTTCAACTTCACATTTATGGAAACTGAGACTCAAGATCCGAATGCAGGGTTGGAATGAGGGAGCGATAGTGGTGGATTCGTAATTCTTTAGAGTGTTTTTGACGAGTGTGGGAAATGTAAAGTTAAGAGCGGTGGCAGGGGATCTGCAAAATAGCCTTCAATGCCATTTCTTGAAGTTTGAACTGCACTGAACGGAAACGTTATTTTCTAAAACAACTATTTTGCCTTTCCAACTAGCGCAAACCGCAAAAACGCTAGTTTTTTCAGACTTTTATTTTCACAACTAGCGATCTAGCATACGAAACTAGCATCGCGAGAACACCGACGTGACCATTCTTCTGTTTTACCTGCTCGCGAGCACTCTACTCGCGTAGCAGAATGCTATACTCCATCCTCCGCCACTCCGTCTAAGGAGGGGGAGGACGTCATTTCTGCGAAGATAATTTGCCGTCGCAACGGGAGGAACACAACCGTGGAGCACGGCAGGCTGGTGTCACACCGGATACTCCGTTAGAAGAGCCGCAGATACAGTCGTGGGAACCCAGCGCGTCTGGATTATCAGGCCTGAGAATGGGAGGTACAATCACACTAGAAGCGGCGAATGTACAAGCAGAACCGGATCGGGAAATTCCACCCTCACCTGAGGCAAGCCGCAATCGTGTTATGGCACCAGCTCAGCTGGGCAGTAGGGAACCAACCCCACAGGGGACTGCTCCCAAAAATCGGCCGCACGTGCCCGCCACGACGGCGGAGGCGACGCTAAAACCCACCGCTGAGAGCGGGACTCGATTCCTTTCACGGAGGCAGAACGGCACCGCGAAGTTTGAGTGTCTCGGCAGACCCTGGCATCGTCGCCAGGAAGAGACCGGTCACCCCGGATGATGTTCGTGGCAGGGACGAAACGGGCACACCAGTTGAGGCGGAGATTCTTCAAGTAGTGGGCACGGCACGCGTTGTGCCCAGCATTGGCTGGAAAGCACCGCCCAGTGCCCGGAGTTGCCGGAAGTAACGGTTGGTTACGGGTTGACACGCCGCCCCCACTTGGCAATCGCCAACAAGGACACCCTGTCCGTGGAGGCGAGTCGCGACACGGCGCACTACGGCCACACGCCACTGAAGTCACGTGCAGGCACGGAGAGGTAACAGAACAGTACACCGCTCGCCGCGCAACGCATGAGCACAGCACCGCCCTCACCACGACCCACGACAAGACAAGTAGAAACTCGCAAGCTTGCGGTACGCCCAGAAGCCTGCAGGCTGGCAGTTCGCGCTTGTGATGACCTCCGCAGGGGACGGCATCACCAAATGTGGCGCGCGTGAACACACCGGAGACGAAAACCTCCCTTCCACAGGGTACTGAGCTCCCTGCTGTCACGTTAACTCGGCAACGCCGGCAGTTATTCACTCAGGAATACATTTTTGACCGACTTGTCATGTATACCTGTAATCAGGATGGTATCTTGGAGTATGGCGTCCATTGGTACGGTTATGATCCAGACTGGGGTACTTTCAAACCAATCGAACATCTCCCACGATCGAAGGTGGTACAGTATCATCTTCGTACGGGAACCGCGCCACCAGAGACGCTGGACAGATCCCAAGTGGGCTAGGAAACCTTTGGAAACGGAAGAAGGATGGAAAAAAATACGTCATAGATGGGAGAAGTCCACAAGTAGATGTTTTATTTCATACTATTCGTACGTTGGCACATTGCCACCCCATGACTGGGTATATCAGCACCCAGTACTACTGGTTGTTGTGACTCCCCTCATTGGAAATTTGTAACTCGCCGAGGTGTTGCGCAAGCGCATTTTGCATCGCGGCCATATCGCCAGTCGCCCTGTCGGCACCAAGCCCCACTCGCCGGAAGAGTTGCCTTACGATATCATTCGGGTTCACACCCGTCTGGGGAACGTTTCCGGCAGCCGCCGTGCTGTGCGAAGGTGCAGAAGCGGAACCCGCTGCCGCGGACCCAGGCTCTTGAGGGTCAGGCTCATCCACCTCCGGAGGAATGTCAGCCGTCGTCGCCTCATCGGGGTCATCATCGCCCGCATTTTCGGGATCATTGTCCACCATGGGATCATCCTCCCCGCTCGCGTGGTAATAGTCGTCAGAGTCAACGAATCCGACCAAATGACCGTCTAGAATTTCTCTCGGAGCATTCCGGAGTTCTGCCGCCTCGCTGGCGGATATCTTTCGTTGTTCCCATGGATCAAAATAGACGAAGTATCCCGCCAGTGCGGTGTTACTACCAAGACCCAGGCCATGCGCGCCACTTCCGGCGAGCAGGCCGCTCTGCTCAGGCGGGGCCGATCTCCAGTCAACACTGTCGATGTAATCGATCAACTCGAGAAGCTCTTCGGCATTAGCCTTGACCGCAAGGGGGTGGAGAGGTCCAGTCGACGGACAGCCGCCCGCACGCACGGAGTGATGAACCACAGTCGATACTGGTCGTACGCCTTGCTGAGGATATAAGCCGCAGCACGGACCACCCACTCGGTGACTACGACGGACCAGAGCCCGCTACGCGTATCGGTGAGAAATTATGACCCTAAATAGGTGAATACCGGGGGCAGCTCAACATAACAACCTCGCCATGCCTCAAGCTGTGCCCACCAGGCCAGCAGAGAGACGTATCGACCTCGTCGATGAGCTGAACCAATGCGCCCCACTTCTACGTTTTGATACGGGACGAAGTACCCGAATCGAGATCTGCAGCGCCGCTCAAAGCGGATGAACTCCTGGAGGAAGCAGGATTGATTTCGATGCGCCATATAACCGAACTCAGCCCGAATGATCGGTCTTTTCCAGCACATGGCTTCTTGGAGAGCAGCCGGGAATCCTCGCCAGGCGAAAGTCTGCAACGCCGCGAGACGGTCAGAGTATCTGATCTCCACGCGAGTGCGGTACTGTTCGATGTCGAACTTCATCTCCGCAGGGAGCGGGAACTCGAAGAGCGCCCGGCTTCGCCGCTGGGAGCCGATGCGCACGAGCGTGGCATAAGCCTGTGCACGGGACTCGCCCGCATAGCGGAGGCCCTAGTGAGCAGGCAAGGCGACGCGCCGGCGCCAGTCCCACGAGAGAGAGACGATAGACGGGAGGTCTCCGGGACGCCGTTCCGTTCCGTCGGAGTACTGGGCGATGAGCTTCCCATCGAAGGCCGCAATCGGGTGGAACCACGGCCCAAGCCGGAAACGCATCGCATCTTGTCGCTCGCGCGGGTTTCGCCCCACAAGGGGATCATATGGGGGCCACTCACGGCCTGCCTGGGATACATACGAAGCCTCGCAAAGGAGAATTGATTTGCCGTACCGGTTGGTTGTCCCTGGTTTGTACTGGCTTGCTTCCCGCTCTGCGGTACTGGCACGCATCAGAATCCGGTGAAGCCCCCGGAGGGTGGTTGGTTCGACGGTTGTGGATTGCTACTCATAGAGAGGTCAAACACGGGGGTATCCGGAAGTTGTTGATATGACGCCGAGGTGTTAGAGGAGCATTGTGGTGTGATAGGTACTGCGGTTGCAGGAGGGCGCGTTGGTAATGCCAGAAGAGTTCCCGGCCAGCCGGGGGAGGGCGTGCTTATACGTTCCATCGTTGCCGCCGTCGTTTCTCTCTTCGAGGTGATACTTCCGCCTAAGGAGGGGTCATGTGGTGGAACGCCCTCTGGGAGGTGGTTACCGATAGTTGGTCATATTCCGACAAGTTGTTCAGCCCCCTGAGTCGAGGCATATGAATAGCAATAGCCACTATAGTGGAAAGGAAACGTGGATTAAGGATGAGCCCGGAGGTTGGCCACATACAGGTGAAACGGTCGCCATGACGCCTGGCTAATTGCCACTGCGCGTGGGCCAATTTAGTTATTTTACTTAATTAGTTGGAGGCGAGTTACACTACTTAGTGCGCCGGCGACCCCGCCACTGGACCCAGTAGATCTCTCCCAACCAGGGTTGACTCTAGACTTCTTCTCCTTCGGAGGTCATCGACTTCTTCAAGGAGAGAGGATCCGTTGCCCATGAATAGTCTATCCTCCCTGCGTCCTGTGAAGGAACCCAAATGCGGGAGTGTTATACCGCTGTTTGTCTGTTCGACCCTGTACAAGGATAACCCCGGTGTTTACCGTACCTTTTGCCTCTTTTCCACCTCTCCATTCCCCGCTCTCGCGGATCCCCTTTTCCGTTTCCCCACTTCTGTGGGCCCGTGCCTCTTGCGAGGATACCTCAACGCACGCACGTGGTGCCGATCCGAATCTTTGCTCAACTCTCTACGCTCCGTCGTGACGGCTTGGCCTCGGCTTACACTCGACTTCGTCGTGCTTTACCAGAAAGGCTCTGTCTGCTGACTGCCCTCGAAGTGAGGAAGATCTCGGACGTCTTCTTGGTGTCGTTCCACCTCTGGGTTGCATTATACTTAATAACAGGACAGGTAACAGTCTTCCTTTTCACCCGACTCTTATTTCCAAGTAAAAAACACAGTTGAACTTGGTGACCTTCGCTCGAAGAGAATACAGAGAGCTTTGTGAGAAGGTTTCTTCCGTTAGACCGTAACCCACTAAGTTCAGAAAGGAGGGAAAGCCTTTTTCTGATGTAGGGAGATAGGGAGGCGTTTTATCGAAAACGTGAGATTCGCCAGCTTGAATATTGCCGAAAATACGGCAGTAGCCGTCCTTAATGCCAAAAAGTATAGCAGATTTCTCATGTTGTTCAAGCAAAGAAGATGTTTGGGTTGAAAGCAAACTTGCGGAGTCCATGGGCTCACACTCGGTGGCAAAAATGGTCAAGGTTTCAGTTCTTGAAAGCAATTCTTGAACGAAACAAGGATACGGGACTACTACTCAGTTCATCAGAACATGTGACTTCTAGCTCATCGAAATAGCATCGTATTGTTCTCAGATCTACTCCAAAAACTATCCGTTACAAGCTTGGAATGAAAAAATACTAGAAAATATGCACCGTTAAGTATTATATGCGTATTGATTTTTTTATATTGGTTCCACTTCATTCGCTCAAAATTTTTTATAAATTGCAATAGTATTAAGTACATGTGAACTAGAAAGAACGAATCATATGTTTCTTTGATGCACTAAAAACTGTCCAATGTATCGTTAACTTTAAAATTGTTCAGAAAAGTTATACCAATGCGTCTCAAAATTTTTACGAAATATTCATATGCTGTCCGCTTTTGTATGTTTGCGGAAAATATAATAAAAATTAGTATTTCATTCGATGCAAGAACCAATTTTCATACTTTGAAGATTGGAAATATATATAAGCTATACTTTTTTTCGTACTTTGACAAAAATGAATGGGAAAACAACATTACACAGAACAGGGAAAGTTGTTTCCATGAAAAAAAGTGTGTATTGATATACACAAAAATTCATTATCACACTATATTTTTTTTAAGAGCAAAAAAGTGATGATAATATTATGTTTTTTCTCTGCAGAAGTAATATGTTTTTTAGGGGCACCAAAGAAAGAAAGGTTTGAGACATTTACAAATTATAAGCACAGAATTGAACTAACCATGACATGAAGGTATCTATTTTTTTATGGTGCTTATTTTTAATTTTAGTTCATTGATGATTTCAAATCATGGTCTTCGAACGTAATGAATACTGAATATGTAAATTGCTTTTGGCATTTCAAATCTTTTTTCGTGTTTTGCATGTCATAATTATAATATTTTTTTACGCCGCGGAAATTGTTTGATGTTGCCTCGCAGTATGCAGCGAAAGACAGTTCATGCATAGGTTGAATGAAATTGTGAGTGTATTAGTGTTCAAAAATATATGTTATTCTTGTGCCACTAAAAATATTTAGTTGTTATAAACGTCGGTTAAGGGCCTATTCTACATTGTTTATCGGCTTTAAGCGGTAAATGCAAATTTTGAAGTTCACCAAAAACCGTGAAAACCATAAAAGAAGAGAAAAGAATGTAAAACTTTTGCTCTAAAAGAATCTCAAAATCTGAGCTTCTATATGTCTTAATCATATCTAATGAGAAGTATTTGTTACAGAAACCAAGCAAAACTACTGTGAATGCCACTATTTTTTAGAGGGAGACAAGTTTTTATATGTTCATGGGTAATTTGGTCATAAATGTACTTTAACTAAAACTGAGGTTTGAAAACATGAGTAACTCAAAGAAAAAGCTTATTGAAGCAAAAAACATATCTTGTTTGGTTCCATTATGTCTTGCAGAGGGTTGGATTTTGGATTGACAATCAACGCAGGAAAGGATGTTAGCTGCTGTTGAGCATTTGATTAGAATCATCGTCGTCGTTCTTTTTATATTTAATTAATTCAATTTACTTAATACCGTTGAATATCCACGGTTTTCTCGACATTTGCTGTCGTATTCTTGTAGGTACCGTGACATTGCTGGGTGCACGGATATTTGATTCATTTTGTTCTGAATGTCTAATTTTGTTTACGGATATCCATGTCACTGTACGGATAGGCATTTGGAGGGATTCCATGGATACTTACAAGAGTACCACAGGGTACAGCCAGGACGGTTACTATCCGGCATCCACGGGTGTAAAAATCTAGGGATTCCGCGCAACTCTGGTACAAACGTCCGGGTGCTAATGCTCTGGTTTAGATCCTCGAAATTGTGTCTGGGAAGTCATCCGTTCGTGAAGCAAATCTTTAGCTCCTGTTTTCGTAAGTAGATTGCCAGTCGTGAGGCAGGGAAACGGGGAGGAAGAGCTGTACGGCTGGTCTGTTGCGATCCAGGCGATGCTCATGCAGAAGGACCACGCGAAGTGGTGTTGAAGAAGTATCATAATCCGTTGGAAGCTAACGACCATATTTGGATGTTCAAGCACCGGGTTACCTAGAGGGCATCTCAGACATTCGCACCGGGGTGACCAGAGTATTGGCTACAGGGCCTTACACGAAGGATAGTGCAAAGACGGAAGGTGAATATGTATTGCTAGGGTTGTGTCATTGGCGCCTAGAAGGCACGCTTCGGAAACTCACCATGAAAGAAAACTGATTCACATGCGTCTGTCTAAGAGAGAACTGCAACGTCATGTTGTGGTGGGCACGGTCCAAGTCACGTCAGCAACCACCTCGTCTCAAAGAGCAGTGATATTGTGCCGGCTAAAGTTGTGGAATGTGATTGCCTTGAGTACAGTAACCTTACCTGCTTCTGTCTCTGTGCCTTCTACAGCGGATCGAAGAGGAAAGATGCTGCGAGCCCGCCTTGGGATCCAGGTGCTTTTGGTTCGGTGCTGTTGCCCTTTGGCTTTCTTCGCTTCTTCTTCTTCTTGTTCGACGAGTTGCGTGCGGATGCCGCGTCCGTATCTGGTACACTCTGTTCGACGCTTTGGTTCGCGTCATCACGTTTCCCTACCCTGTTGTTTTTGGCCTTCCTCGCTTTCCTCAGTACTCTCCTTCTGAACGTGATCATTTCCGCTTCGTCGGCCTTTGGTCTGCAGTCCCTACGCACTCCTCTTTCCACATTGTTTGTGCCACAGCCTTCGCAAGTGCTGATGATTACATTTCGAAACGCCTCGCACCTGCGTCTCGTTTTCTTGACCACCTTACGAACTCGTACTCTTGATGTGCTCGTCAGGGCCGCGCATTTGTTACAATGCTTTCGTTTGGCAAACGACGACATGCCATCTTCCGGAACAGAAGTTGCCAGTGTTGCTGCAAGTCGTTGTGAGACCGTGGGCGCGATCGCCTGGAGTTCGTTGGCTGCATTCCACAAGTGCTCCAAGGTCGCGTGATCCACCGGGGAGCTTCCTGGCATCGTTGTGGTCTCCATCACAGTAAGCGTTAAAGCGGGTTAGCCCTCATACCTTCTTGGTACCAGAAAGGGACCTAGCACAGTTGGCGCGATGGTGGTCAGCCAAAAATGGGGTGCAATCCAGCAGGTGGGCGGTTTTGATCCTTGTTTTGTGTTCGTCGTTGAGCATTTGTACTTTGCATCTCCCAATTCAGTTTTGTATCCGTTTGCGTGCATAACTCCATCCACGTCGCTCTCCTACCACCGCTCCTCCCGCACCTCTCGCATCTCCCGCACCTGTCGCACTGCTCGTTGTGTTCCAGCGCTTTTCGGCTGGAGGAACTCGCTGACAGCGAAGCTGTTGGGTTTTTCTATAGAAGGAGGACCGGGCTCCATCACTCCACAACTAGCTCCCCCCGGTTCACTCAGCGTCTTTGTCGCGAGCCCTTCTTCCCCTTCGTTCTCATCGTTCCCTTCACTCCCTTCAGTTCTTTCACTTCCTTCCTCACTTTCATCCTCTTCCTCTCCCTTTCCTCTCCCTTTCCTCTCCCCTTCCTTTCCCTTTGCTCGTTTTGGGGATCCATACAAATTCCTGGCTTGCTTGGTGTGCGACGGGTTTTGGATCTCCTCTCCCATGCAAATTCCTGGCTTGCTTGAGGTGCGACAGGTTTTGGGACGGGTTTGGGGGCGGGTTTGGGATGGGTTTGGGAACGGGTCCGGGGACGAGTTTGGAGGGCATTCTGGGTCGTAAAACTGCCGTTGTCGTTCCTGATTGATCACTTGACTGCGTGTCGTGGTTCATTCAGGTTGCTAGATTGTATTCTAAGCGCAAAGTACACGGCAATCGGTCCTGGTCGCTTAAGGTGCGACGGGTTATAGACAGTTTCCCGTTTGTCCGGCCTGTGTGGAGCTAGCGAGCGAGCGAGCGTTCCACGAAATCGTTTACTAACTTCCAATGTTTCTTTTGTCACTCGTTTTTGTCTCTGCCTGTCTTTGCGATGAAGCAGATACTGGGAGGAGCGCCGAGGGAAGTTGGATTTGTGGTTGG
The DNA here is from genome assembly GCA_030374805.1 of Gracilaria gracilis. Lineage (NCBI taxonomy): Eukaryota > Rhodophyta > Florideophyceae > Gracilariales > Gracilariaceae > Gracilaria > Gracilaria gracilis. Next base: position 627,656 of record JARGSG010000011.1, on the reverse strand, counting down.
GAGTTGGACTGACTTTTGTCATGTTTGTGTTTTTTGTACGCACAGGGAAAACTTGCGCTCCAGAGAGAGAGAGAGTAAATCACTGGCACACTGTTGCTGAATAGCTCGCGAGTACCCTTGTATATAAACTGCTTTCGTTCGTTCGTATACAAGTAGTTTGAAACGGAGTGTTAGAACATGATTGGAATTCCTATAAACGTATCAGACTTTGGGCATTGTACCTCTGTCATTCGAACACTCTTAATCCTCTTCTTCTTTCCCTGTGCAATGGAGGTTGGTAGCACTTTCTATAAGTTCTTTCGTAGTTTGACACGCGTTAATGGGCACTCCGCAACAGGACTTTGTTCAGTTCTGAGTCAAGAGGAACCGTCTGCTGGGTACTGGCATTCCACGAGTAAAACATTATTGTAGATCGTGCATCCTTTCACAGAATTCCTGTGACCACGCAAAGGAAATGCAGCCCAAAGGATTCACGTAGGTACGCCAGAACGAAAGTTCTTAATGCCCGTTTCAGGATATCATGAGTTTACTTCCCTTCGTAAACTCTGAAACATAAAACCACCCAGCCGCCATTCTTCTACTCGCACATGTTCCCAATGCTGCTCGTCTCTTGAAACACAACACGGCACAATACAAATATCTACCTATATCGCTATTCAATTCAGTTTAGTCAAGTAATGTGCTATCTGGTGGTTCAACAAAGGCTGCCTTCACAGCAGACACTCCCATTACCCCAGCTACCAGCATCTCATCAGGTGCCGCACATACCACTTTGAACGAGTCGTTCTTATCTGACGAAATCGGAGCCACACTCTCAACGCCTCCAACTTTGCGCAACGACTTGCATATCTCATCACTCACATTCGGCCCAATCTCAATTCCCACCTTCGTACGAACAATTCTTTCTCTCATTTCACCGGGAAGTTGAGGGTGCGCAACCAAAAGAGAGTGACTCTGTCCAGCCCCCTTCGAACTACTTTCTGGCCTCCGAGCCGTTGGTGCAATTCGTGCCCGGAACAATCTCGTTACGCAGTTACGCACTTCATTGTCATCTGCCCCGTCAAGCAAGTCCAAAAGAATACTGTACAGACTAGGTAGATGTTTCTCAAACTGTTCGTAAGACATTTGCATCATCCCATTCACAATGAAGCAAATCACCGCTGAAAACGCTGTTACTTCACGTCGCTCTTCCGAATCTGCGTTCAGTTGAGATTCTTCACACGCGTTTATGTAGTTCCGCAGAACACCTTCGCACAGAGCCATTACCTTCTCTTCTGTCTTTTCTTTGCCCTCCATTCTTTTTGGGTCCAAATAAAGCCAGAGCAGTAGCCTTAGATAAGCCATCAGACCTTTCGTTTCCTGCATCAGAAGATTTGGAACCTGGTTCATAAACCCTGTTCTCCAAAGAGTGAATCGCAGGTCTATGTTCGCATTGAAATTGTGCGCGAACAGGTAACTCAAAGAAAGTGACTCTCCCAGGCTTAACACGTTTGGAGTGGACAACCCCTTGTAGAAGCACACTACCAATTCCTGAACCAGTTGAATCAGCTGTAACTGAACAACACATTTCGCCCGAACAACTTTGAATCGAACACGTTTCGGTTCGCTGTCTTCACTATCTAAAGCCGCTTCTGTCTCTTCATCTGTATTCCCAGTCGTTTCGTTCTTTTCTGAGTAATTCGTATCCTCCAGGGTCCCATTCGGCACATATTCCAATTCTTCTTCACCAGACGGATTACTCAGAACACCGTTTAATTCCTTTGAGTTAAAAGACTTTTCCGATACAGGGGAAGAACTACTCGGTCCAAGAATTTCGTGAGGTATGGTATCCACAAACAGAGAATGCACATGCTTCACAACCAACTCCCAGTCTGCAGAAGTGAGAGCTGCTCCCACAGCCCTCAGCAAGCGATCCAAAACAAACATTCCTTCACGAGCTATAATTTCCGTTTCTTGCAAAACCCATCTGCGAATGATATCCAGCAGATCCTGCAGCAGTTCTCTTGTTACAGTTATATGTTGTACAAAAACGTCAACGAGAGACTTCATTGACACTGACCCAGTTGTAGTAGCCCATTCTTCGATAGCTGCCCCCTCTACTCCGTCATTGCTCGACGACAGATATCTCACATCATCAAAGACCGGCGACAGTACCCCCCGAAAGATGAGAACCCAAAGGCTTGGTGAGAAACGTCCGCCATGGTTTTCAAGAACTCTGAACAAACCTGCGCTTGCTGCTGAGCGCACTTGAGGCCGTTCATCTTGCAGCGCCGCAGCAAGTCCAGTTAGTATCGGGAACCAGCTCCCGATATGTGCTTCAGTGTCAGCGGTGAACCATATATCCTTCTCTTCACCCTTTTCTTCTCCGTCTTCGTTTTCACCTCCTTGAACTCGCAAAGTAGACAACGCTTTTCCTTCCGCCAAAGATGTAGCGCATAGTCCACTTAACAGATTTATAGCTGCTATTGGCACGTCTGTGGCAATCGTGGTGCGAGTATACGAAGTTATTCCAGTGATGGCATCCACGTACACCTCGTCAATCTTGCCAACGTACTTCCGAGTAATAGAATCAACGGCGTCCCAGCCTGTTTTCATGATGTTGTCAACCTTGTCATCTGCGGCCAAAGCCAAGACACCAAACACAGATCTCCATCCGGATTTGATGTTGTGAGCTCGAGCATAAACTAGTTGCGACACGCAACTAAGAATAAACTCGCGAATCTGAACAACCTTCGATTTCGCAAAACATGTCTCGAAAGGCTTGAGAAAAGATCTCTGAAAAGAAAAGTTTGAAAGCTCGTCCTTCTCTAGGAACTTCGACGACAGCTGCCGGAGCGCATCAATGGCGTATAGTGCGACAGTGCGATTTGCATGACACATCGCGGAAGCGAAAAACCGGCCCATCTGCTCCCAAATTCTTCCCCATTCCAGACGAGTGCGAGAATCCATATTGTAATAAGCCATTTCTACTATCTTTTGTACGCAGAAGATTCGAGGTCCCGGCCTCTCGCCCAGCTCTTCTAGCGCAACAGTGCACAGAGCAGCACAAAAGTCGGCAACTCCATTCGGCGACAACTGTGATGAATTGGAAAAGATCCGTTCGATTTCATTTTCGGCAATCGTAGACGCCATCGAGGCCGCCTTAGGGTCAATGCGTTGAGTTGCGTTGCCAGACCGTTGTATGTTTCCATCTGACGAGCTTGGTCGAGTGCCGGAAGTTCTTCTCGCATTAGTTGTAGGACTCAGTAGCATGTCCGGCGTATCCCCCCTGCTTTCTAATGTTATTGTCCCTGTTGACTTCCGGGCACTGAGGGTTACATTGCGGCCATTCGACGAAGTATTCGTCACCCCTTTCAGCGGCTCTTTCTGAAGAATAAACTTGCTTGGGTTTCCACTTGCTACAGCCCGTACTTGCTCCAATTGTGATATGGCTCTCACAATCAGAACCCATTGCTCACCGAGGTTATTTCCTTCAAGGGCGGCAATCGCCAAAATCATCCGGATACATTCCACATTCTTCGGTCGCATTTCCGAAATGCTATGCAAGTGCGTGAACTTCGCTAGGGAGGACACAAACGCATTCTTCGATGTCCCGATACTAAAAGTCGACGCAATCGCAATTCCATTTCGGAAGCAGTCCAGACATAGGGTTATCGTACTTGTGTCCGCAGGCGGCGCTTCTTCCAAGTTCAAAGAAATCGCGGCTAACACCGGATACCAAGCAGTTTCGAACATCAACCGCGCCAGATGAACATTTGTCGCTGTGTAGTACGTATAATCTTGGGCCGGACGTCGGTTCTTAGCGAACAGTACTTTAGTCTGAGCCATCAGCCTTTCGCTCTCCTCTTCAAACTGTTTTGCTCTCTGTGAAGCGTCCATCGCATTGCCAGCAGCATTTAGAGCCTTCGAGTCCCCGCCAGTAGAATCCTTTTTGTTAGAAGTAAGACGAATTTCCGTGGTCGTAATACGGTCGTACAAGTTTCCTAAGAACTTGGGATCAAGATCACCGCCGTCGTTTATACCTCGATTATTCTTAATAAAGTCTTCCTTGGTCATCTTATTCTTGATAGTGTCATTGTGAGCATCTGTGTGCAACATGATGGTGGAATAAGCCAAAACGTACGCTGCATCAGCGTTTGCAAAAATTGCGGGGTTACACTCGCAGTATCTCGATGCATACTTTTCCATGATACGGTCAATCTTCTGAGCTTCCCCAGGTAATCGAAAGCCGCTGAGATGCATTCGAAGCGCATTGTCAAATGTCATATCGACAAAATCATGCATGTCGGTATACGCATGCATGACATTGAGGTTGAAGTTGCCAGAATCACCAAGATACTCACCGACCATGGTGGCATCAAGGTTTTCGGACTTGTGAAGGAATTCAGCCACTGCTTTCGGTTCATGCTCTAAGCGGCCATTCTTGACAAGATACTCGATGCCACGCTTTGGTTTGTTATTGAACAGTGTGATGCCATGCGCCGTGTCCCGCTTCGCCTTTAGAGTCTCTTCAAAGCGCGTTGTGTCCCTGTCATTCCCCTCAGAAATCACACCAACGACTGCGGCACGCGACGTCGACTTGCTTAAGCGCAGAGGTGACGACTTCTTATTCTCACCCGGAGACTGTCCTTCTTCAATCTTTTCATTGCTGCTGGTTGCATTACTATCAGTCTCACCTTTTTGAAGGGCTTCTTCGTCGGTTAGCTCACTTTGAGACTCTGACGGAATCGAATCCGAACTAAGTTCTTTGTTATAAGCCTTGGAGTCTTCAATTGGTTTCGACCACTCTCGGAGAGATCTCACAATCTGCGTGACAGAGGTAAGTGCCATCAATTTGACATCTGGCTGGGCTGTAGTGGTTTGCTGCGTACCATTGGGAGGCGAATCAGCCTCGGATTTGCTTTGTGCAGCCGTGGACACAACGTTACACATTCGCTCAAAGACCTTTGCCGACTCCATGTCGCAGTCGTAGTTGAGAAACAAATCAGCCATCGTCTGCCTATCAGAAGATAAACGATTAAGAAGTGTAATAGCTCGTCGCTTACGCATGGAGCCTGCGGTTGGTGACTCGAGGAAACGAAAGACAACGGTGTCAAACAGAGCACTGATTTCCGTTTTCAGCAGCGGTCTTAACGTGTCTTTTCGAAGCAAAATCTCGAAGATATCAAACGAGATATCCATTACCTCCGCAGAGTTCCACATGCAGTTGACCAAAAGTGAGGGAGTTAGATAGTGACGCAACGCATATATAAAGCGCTCTCCACCGCGAAAGGCGGGGCCACTGTTCGTGATAAGGTTACGGATAAGCTCAAGAGAAAGCAGTTTGGAGCGCAACGAAACGGCGTCAGATGAGTTGCTGTCTACCATTTCCTTCGCAGATAGTTTGCACAGCGCTCTGAACAACAGGTACGCGTCCTTTTGTAGGATACTTGCAAAATGGGTATCACCTTCCTCGGTGGTATTGGGCACATCCAACGCATGTCGGTCATTGGTGATGGAAGAAACCAAAGATTCATCAGCAGCAGTCTCGGCTTCCATTCTGCCGAACACGAGGTTTAGAACCTGAGTGAGCGAAACGCGCGCAGTGGTTCTTGTGCCAGGTGTGCGAGCATTGAGAAATATGTTATAAATGGTACGCACGGCTGCGAGCAAAGTACCCTGATGCAGACCGGTGCTGGTGCGAGTGGCGGCAGTGAGCAAGGTCTGTACCATTCGCAAGTACACATCCTCATCCTTGACCTCCAGACAGGCGCATACCATGGCAACAACCTCATCCAATGCACCGGGCCGAGCGTCAAGACGAATGTGAGTGGCGTCGGTGGTGGCACCAAGATGGCCATACTCGAACAGTCTGTGAATGCAATCCAGACAAGCGTCAACAATAGCGGTCTTTCTCGACTCGCATCCGTGTCTCAAAGCATCGACAACCAGCTCCGAAACAGCGCTATGATGGACCTTATCGGGGTACGAAGCGATCTCTGTGGCAGCGGCATCGAAGGAATCTCTCAACGGCCGGTGCTTCCTGCCAGCAGCCGCCTTCTCAACGCGTGAGTGAAAGCGCGCGAACAGCTGTGCAAACGCAGCAAGGTCGCCGGCGCGCACAGGCAGCAAGTGGTCGGCGGTGGGAGAGAGTTGCATGGGGCTGGAAGGTGGAGTGGGTTCTACAGGCGTTTCGATGCCGTGTACGACCGGAGCAGTGACATCTTCGAGCGGTGGCTGTGGAGGCGGCAGTTGAGGCAGAGTTTGCGGTACAGGCGAAGACATTGTACGCGCATTGGCGCGACTGGGAGGGAAAAGGTGGGGCGCAGCGACGTGCGGGGAGGCGAGCGGCGGGGGGAAGAGCCCGACACGGGGCTTTTTGGTCTGTGTCAGCGCAACAACGCATGTGGGCGAGGACGTGCACAGCACCTCAAGTGCAGACGATGCGCGGCGGACGCTGGCGGCGCGGCACCCAATTTCTGGCAATTACAGGCGTGCACGCGCAATTGCTGGAGCCGGGCCAAATACATTGCGGATCAAAAACATTTGCGCTCTGGACCTGCCGGGCTTCGATCCCGGTACTTCTCGTAGATTCCGACGCTTGACGCGCCGCGGTTGCTGATGCGAAACGAGCACTCTACCAATTGAGCTACAGGCCCGATAGAACGTTGCACTTCGCGCTCTTTCCCACAGATTTTATTGTAAATTTGATCGCAATCCGCGCAAATTGGATGCAACCCAGCTGAAACTGCCAAGCGGCGCACGGCTATCTCGTAGATAGCCTACTGTATCCATACGCCGTCAAAAAATCGTCGCGCTTCGCGACGCCCACCTTCCCATCCCCAACCGAAAAGCCCGCCCGCCACCAAAGAGCCACGCGCGCGCGCATACATATCGTACGCCACATTAGCCCCATCGCCAACCGCCACGCACCATGAAGCGAGCCGCGGAGAAGCAGCTCGGGCGCGACGACGTCGACGCCGCCAACGACGAATCCGCACCCGAAAACCCCTCCCATTTCGAGCGAGCCGCGCCGGACGTGCTTGCCAAACGCCGCATCTTGAAGGTTCGTCGCACCGTGCCCGCACAGCCTGCTCAAACATCCGCCGCCAAAGCGAACCCCTTTGCATCGCTACAGCTGCCGAAAGCGCCCGCCACCGCCGCATCCCCGCCTGTATCCGAGTCTGCGTCCAGCGATAAGATTGAAGACGCCGCTGCTGCAAACGCGCCGGACGTCACCGCCGATGCATCCGCAGACAAACAACAGTCAAAGCCGCCACACCACCAACCACTGCCGCCGAAAATGCACAAGAAGTAGCGCCGCCAATACCCGACAAGCAAAAAGCAGATGCCGAGAGCGCCGCCGCCGACAAGCCGCCCGCCGTTGAACGCAAGTCAACGGCAGAATCGGAGGAAAACACAGCCAGTGCACCTGTTGAAAGCGGCGTGAAAAAAGACGAAAAAGCTCAGCACGAAGAGCGCCACAGTGCCGACGGAGATGACAGTGACAAGCGTGTTTCACCCGCCGTGCCGCAGGCAAAGAACGCGAGTGCGGGTGAACAGGCGCCCACGGAGGAGGTCGACAAGGCGCCAACGTCCGAAACGAAAACGGAACAGGCAGCAACCAAACACGTCGAGAGTGAGCGTGGCGTACAGAATGGCGCCACTGCCGGCGCGTCACACCCGTCCGACAACGTCGCCGAAAAAGAAGCGAGTGAGAATGTGACTGCTGCGCGCGCTGAGTCAAAGCCTAGCTCGGTGGGTACCAACGAGGCGGTGAATGGCACCAACGCGTTCACAAAACTGGGATCCAAACCGGCCATCATCTTTGGTGGTTCTGGTGCGAATAACATCAAATCTTTCGCCACGGCGGCGAAGGCTGATGGAGCTTTCAAGTTCAATGCTGGCGGGGCGGCTGCACCTTGTTCGGACGCACAATCACATGAGTTTAAGGAACAGCACGTCAGCTCTGGTGAAGAGGAAGAAGAAACGTTGTTTCGCATGCGCTCAAAGTTGTATAGTTTGGAAGGCGAATCTGATAAGATGCGCTGGAAAGAGTGTGGGGTGGGTGCTCTGAAAATGAATCAACACAAGGAGAACAAGCGAGTTAGACTTTTGATGCGCTCTGAGGGAGTGTTGAGGGTAATATTGAATACGCCGCTGTTCAAGCACGTGAAGCTTGATCGAGCCACCGAGCGTTCGGTGCGATTCCAAGGGTATGAGCAACGAGCATCCAAGTGCTACCTGTTGAGATTTGCAACACATGACGCTTGCGCGGAGTTCATCGCGGCGGTAGAAAAGTGGAAGGAAACTGCGGAGGACGACGAGTGAGGTTATGATGTACGTACAGATTTGCTTGTATGGATATATTTAGTGTGAGACATAAACGTACGTGCGATGTTCGCTATGAATGGTTTGCAGAATAGCTGATGATGATGGTTGCAGTGGCTGCAGCACTACAGGAGAAGAAACGACTGATGGTTGCGGGTCGCACATGCTCGTTCGCCGTGCAGCCAATGGTGCCATCGCAGACAGCCTGCGTGGGACAGCCTGCGCGGGACAGCCTGCGCGGGACAGCCTGCGCGGGATAGCGGGTGGACGGTGGACAACGCAGCGGCGGCAATGGAAGAAAGGCGCGGCGATGGCGCTTACGCCGCTCTGGAAAGTACGTGATGCTTACCAACGCTAGCTTACGCGCTGGCGCCGCTGACGGCACACCATCGTCGCGCTCGCCTGCGTCGTGGAGGTCGGCCGTGCTGAAAAGGAGCGCCGGTGCGTTCCCGGAGGTGCTGCGCGCCAGTTCCGGGGGGCGGGGGGCGAGCCGGCGTGCGTTAAGTGTCATTTCGGCACGTTCACCAGTGCGCGCCATAAACACGCGCCACGTCTCGCGCCATGAATAAAAGCTTGGCGCTTCCAGTGGCCCGGCCAACAGGGGCGTGAGGGCAACAACCGCACGCGCAGCGACGCGTGCGCAGCGCGACGCGTGCGCCCCCCCGACGCGTGAAGTCTACGCACTCGGACTCGTGCGCACTGTTGACGCGTGCGCCAACCGCGGTTAGATAGATCCTTGTCTCAGGATGGCCGTTAAAAACAAAAAACTTGATCAGATTTTTGCGATTGAAAATGCGCCAGTCTGTGGTGCTGGTCCGTTGCTTTCAGTTGCCCGCGCTGTGCCCCACCGTGTTTCCAGTGCGCGGCATGTTGGAGCGCCACGGGACCCGCTGGTGTCCAATTCGAGAACGGGCTCCGTGCCTCCGTCAAGCTTTAACCACAAGCGCGCGGTGAGACACCGGCTTCGACGTGTGCCACCAGCATGGAATGAAACCATCCAAACCGTTTTGTGTACGCGCTCGTCTTCCATATGTCTGCCACTTTCCGCCGTAGCAACGGCTCACCTGGTCCACCGGGGTCTTTTAGCCACCGTTCAACTCGATTTTTTCACAGCTTTCCATAGACTCCTCATTGCCCTATTTGAAAACAAATGCGCGTCGCTGTTGTGCGTACCTCATTCGCACAGCCATGGAAGCGGTTGGCGTGTAGCTCCTACCCATCTCTGTCACTAGCGCGCTGCGTGCGCGCAACGCATATCGCCAATCAATCTTCCAGCGAGTCAATACATACGTCCAGAGCACTATTTAAGTACCTCATCCCATGCTTCGCCATACAATAGCACAAAGTGCGTCTTTTACCCTAGTAGGCGATAGCAAGCGCTCTCGCTGGACCTCCCCAACGCACCACCCCCTTTTACATCTTGTCTACATAGCTCCATAGACACCACAGAATCTCGGCTATCATCCCGCGTTTTTTCTGAGGCTACCAACCTCGGCGCACCCCGACTGTCGGTTCTCTGCCAATAAATAGCCACAAACCAAAGCTTGTCCATCCCAGTGGTGCAATGGCGCGCAACGGGGCGCGGGAGAGAGCATTGTGAGCTTTCATTTCGGAAGCTGCGTCGTGACGAAAGCTTCGTCACGGCTGCTTAGGGCTAGATGCTCCATTTTACTCAAATTACTGTAACTTACGGGCGCGATCGCCCGCCGACGAACACGTCCGCATCTGGAGCAAACATCGCCACGCGCGCTCAAAGTCAAGCTCCGAATTTCGAGCCGCTTGCGCGTGTGGCCACGACCGCGTTTGCGCGCTAGGGCGGTCGTGTCCATAGTGTCGGGTACGATCGTGGAACCCCGCAGGGTTCCACGATCGCCCCGCGCCCATGGTACTATGGTAGAGATGTTCATCAGAGCCATGGACGTTGAAGTCGTCAAGCTTGAGGCACGAGACATGCCATCGCACGAGCGCGAAGAATCGATACTTCTCACCATCGCAGCCAAAACTTGCGCTGCCTCAAACCCGTTTCGTTACGCTGTTACGCTTTCACTTTCACTCGCAAGTCATCCAGCTCACCTGCGCAGCAAAACCTGCGAGTTTGCGCGTGTTTTCGGGGGGGCTAACGCTGCAATCTACAGCACTACTTGTCTGGCGTCGTGCCTGCTTTTAAACATCTGCTTGCGTTATACTGACACTTACATAGCAAAAGGCCTCTTTCCATCTTTAAGATAATCCACTTTCACCAGTGTTGCGTTCGTGCTGCGAAAGCGTTACTATTTTCGTTTGCTCTCACCTCACCGATTGCCGGAGCCTTTTTGCCTACTTAAACCCACCGCAATCATGGAGGCCGATCTCACCGTCGATGTACCGGACAAGCTTTTGGATCTTGACAACGAGCTATCTACGTCTGACAGCCTTTTATTTTCTTGTGAAGACTACCCTATTAGTGAGTTGCTATTTGACACCACAGACAACCAGCTAACCGAAGACATGTATCGTTCATCTGTGTTCGACGGTGCATCCACGGAGATATCTAGATTCGGCTCCAATACCAATACCGCTACGCCACCCTTCAGACCCGGTGCTCCAGACTCGAACCCGGGAGCCAGCAATCAGCTCTTTCCTCAGGAACCACTTACCGAGAAGAGCGGAGGACTAGACTCTCTACAGCCCTACCCAGCCTCAGGTTTCGCGATGTACAGTACTGCTGGTGCAGTACAAGGGCGGGAGGGAAATGACCATCAGGATTACGGCAGGCAGTCATTGCCCCTAGAGGACGATGGAGCCACGATAAATGTGGGCGCGGGGCCCAGCACTTACCAACCACCGCCAGCAATGAACTTCAGTCCGACAATGATGTGCGCACCGGTGAACTCGCTGAGAGAAATAGTGCACCATGTGGAGCCCGTGGAGCCCCCGGCACGGGAGTGGGAGCCTCGGATAGCAGAGGTTCATCAACCTGTGCCATGGGGAAACAACGCACCGATAAGGCAACCGGTGCATGCCATTCGCGATATGCTCAGTATCCCGCCGAAAGAGAGACCTCCAAACCCCGAACACGTATGTAAGATATGCAAGAAGACGTTCAAGCGAGGTCACAACCTCAAGATTCACCAACGACTGCACACTGGGGATCATCCTTACGCATGCCCATTCCAAGGGTGCTCGAAAGAGTACAAGTGGAAGTCGAGCATTGTCTCGCACATCAACTGGCATCTGAGGAAGAAGAACGACAGAATCCAGGGATACGACACGGTATCAAGCCTCGTGAATCTTGGAAAGCAGGTGAAGTTCTTCAGGGAACGCTCGGTGCCGATGCCCATGGGGGCAGTGCAAGCCGGTCGAGTGACGAGGGCTCTCGGGTCTGGTGGAAGGGCCGCAAGACCCAACACATGGCAAACGTCGACGGTAGATGATGGGAACGCAGCGACACTTTCATACTTACCATCGGGTGTATTGTTGGAACTGCCGAGGTTACAACCGTTGCGGGAGGGACCAATGCTAGCATCGGCAAATGAGGTAGCAGCTGCGCCGATGGCGAATCTACCGGGCATGTCGTCGCTGGGATTTTCGATGGGGCGACGAGAAGCATACGAACCGTTCCGGGCAGAAGTACAGAGCGGCAACGGGCAAGAAAAGTGGCAAACGCAAGACAGACGGCTACCACAAGAGGGCCGACTAACTCAAGAACGGCGGCAAGCGCAAGAGCGCTGGTCGGCACAAGAACGGTGGCGCACACAAGAGAACAGGCAAGCACAACAAGACTGGTACACGCAAGCGGGCAGGAGCGCAGAATACGTGCCGCAAGCACGAACAGTGGGCGGGGTGCATCGGTTGCCGTCGTTCAACGACGTGAGGGAGACGGTGGGCGCCGCGCGACCGGAGACGACACGGTCGTGCTCCTCGTCGCGCAGCTGCGGATCGGAGTCGGCGGGCATGCAGCCACAACAATCGCCACCGCCATCGGCTGCGGCGGCGAGCGCGGCGGAGAGCGCGTACCGAATAGCGGCGTGCGATCTGGTGCAGAGTTGCTCGCCGCCCGGCGCGTCGCCGCCCGGCGCGTCGCCGCCCGGCGCGTTGCCGCCCAGCGCGTCGCCGCCCAGCGCGTCGCCGTACGGCGCGCTGCGCCGGTGGAGCGGCGAACGCGGGGCGGCAGGGGCGGCGGGATCGATGGAAGGAGGGCTGGGGTCGGCGGCGGCGGCGGGCGGCATGGAAGCTTTTGGGGCGTCGCTTGAACGGCGGCTGTACGACGCGGGCGACGCGGGCGACGCGGGCGACGCGGCGCCAGGCTGGCGCGAGGGCGACAGTGAGTGGTAGCGGACGGTAGCTGCGCGCGCGCGTTATGTGGCGGCGCTGCGAGTGCTCAACGTTGAGCTCGCATCTCTGCATCCATCCGGTGTTGTACAAAGTAAACTTGTATCTAACTGTTGAAACTGCCGGCGCGTGGCGCATATGTGCGGCTTGATTGGGTGTATGTTTTGAGCGCCGCTTCGCGCGCGCCGGCGCGTGCCACACGTGTCAACGAATAAAGGAACGCACGCGCACGCGCACGCGCACGCGCACGCGCACGCGCGCCGCCCGAGTCGGCGCCTTTGCGCCAGCCACGTTCCGCAAGCGCGCGCGCGCGCACGCGCTCAGCCCGCCGCCGGCTCCCGCCGCCGGCTCCCCCCCCCCCCCCCTGTCTCCTCCTGCCGCCACTATGCGTCGCGCGTCGCCGCTCGCCGTGCTGCTCGCGTGCGCGTACGCGAGCGCGAGCGCGAGCGCGAGCGCGAGCGCCGCCGCCGCGTGGGCGGAGCCGCGCGGCGAGCGCGTGTGCGCGTCCAACCGCACGACAGAGCCGCCGCCGCGCGCCATCTTCGACATGTACGTGCTGGCGCTGCAGTGGCCGTTCTCGTCGTGCTGGCTGCTGTCGTCGCGCGCGCCCATCTGCCAGTACCCGCCGCCGGCGTTCGTGGTGGGCGGGTTGTGGCCCACGTCGCACGAGCTCGCCGCGTCGCCCACCTGCTGCGCCGGCTCATTTTCGCTGTCCACCATCTTCGACATCGCGCCCGCGCTGCGCCGCTACTGGCCGGATCTGCGCCGCGCCGACGAGCAGGCGCTGTGGCGCTCGCAGTGGCTGCTGCACGGCACGTGCTCCGGCCTCGGGCTGCGCACCTACTTCAAGAAGGTGCTCGAGCTCAGTCGCCGCTACGACTTTGTGCGCTCGCTCAACTCGCACGGCGTGGTGGCCAGCGCCAACAAGCCGCACCGCTTTGAGCTGGTGCAGAGCGCGCTGGACGAGGCCACGGGCGGCTATCACGTTCGCATGCGCTGTGAGCGCGTCAGTAACAGCTCGCACATGATGCTCAGCGCCGTGCATGTGTGCCTGCACAAGACGCGATTCGACACCATCAACTGCGCGCCCACATGTTCGCAACCGCATTCCGGCTGCTGCGATCGCTACCACCCCATTCTCATCCCGTACTGGAGCCACGGCCGCAGCGATGATCTGGACGATTCCGCACAGGGTGCCGACAGCCAACAGCAACAACAAGCGTCGGACCAGCGCAAGCCTTACCGCGTGCTCAGCTGGATTGGCGGCGTGCTTTTGGCGGCGCTGCTGTTCATGTTGGCTGTGTGTTGGCTTTCGCCCCTTTTCACAACAGCGCCTTGGTCCACCACACTGCCCGACCGAACCTCGTACACGCGCATCAACGCTTGATGATCACGTAATGGAGCACGCACTTGTTTTTAACTCTCATCAACAGCTATAGCTCTACTAATTCTCAACTGCTCGAAAACGCGCACGCACCATCTACATAAACAACACCTACTCTCTAGCTGCGTCACTTGAATCGCGGCGAGGTACGCGCTATTCTACGAGTGCCTCTAGTCGTCACACCATCCGTGCGCGTAGCCACCACTTGTTTGCGACGCGCCCCGCGCGCGGAGCGCTTCCGCTTGTGCGGCGCCGTCTGCTTGACGTCGCGAACCACGCGCTTGGCGGCGGCCGCGCTCGAAGTAGCACTGGTGGCGGTGCTCGCTTTAGCGCACGCAGCAACAGCAGCAACAGCAGCAGCAGCAGTGGGCGCACACTCGGCGGGCGAAAGCAAAGGCGGTGTGGGCGTCGATTGCAGCTCCTCGTCCGAGTTGAGCCGTTGGTGAAGCGAGGCGATGTTGGTAAGCGTGCTGTGATGATCGAAAGGCAGCGTATCAGTATTCCTGCTGCGCGACTCGGACGCGCACTCCGACGGCGCCAGCGGCGCGGGCGACAACAAGCGCGCCGCGTGCTGGTACGCCGCCGCCTCACATTCCTGCCGCCGTTGCTGCTGTTGTTGTTGTTGCTGCTGCTGCTGCTGCTGCTGCTGCTGCTGCTGCTGTTGTTGTTGCTGTTGCTGTTGCTGTTGCTGTTGATGCTGTTGCTGCGCGGCCAGCGTGTGGCGAAGCTGGTGCAGCGTGCGTTGCAGCGCGCGCACGCGGCGCGCGTGCGCCAGCTTGAGGTCGGCGAGCTCGAAGGCGTGCTGCGCGCGCTGCGAGCTCAGGCGCGCCTGCGAGAGGCTGCACTGCTGCGCGTTGGACACGGTGGAGTGCGCGCCCAGCTGCATGAGCTGGTGCAGGCAGCTGCTCTCCGTGCGCGCGCTCTGCAGCGCGGCGGCGAGGCGCGACGGCGACTCGGGCGCGGCGTGCACGGCCATGGCGGGCGCGGCGGGAGGCGGATGGGATGGCGGCGGGGAGCGGATGGGGGGTGGCGGCGGGAGGACGGTGGCGGCGGAGGGAGGGGGCCCGGTGGGCGCAGGGGGGAGGCGGGGGGGGAGGGGGCGAGCGGGGGAAGCGGGAGGCGGAGGGAGGGGGGCAGGCGGGGGGAAGGGGGATGGAGGAGGGGGGCAGGCGGCGAAGGGGGAGGGGCAGGCGGGGGAGGGGAGGGGAGGAGGAGGAGGGGGAGGAGGGGGGAGGAGGGGGATGAAGGGGGAGGAGGGGGGAGGAGGGAGGGGAAGCGAGGAGGGCGGACAAACAAGGGGGGGACGGTGGGGGGACCAGAGAGGGGGGGGCGGGGGTTGGCGCCAAAAAGGGCGCGACACGTTTGCAATTGAAGGCAGCTGAGGCTGAGCCACGCGGCGCGTTTGTAAGCCGAACGGCGCGCGCGCGCTCGCGCTCGCACTCGCGCTCAGCCAGCGCGCGTAGCGGCGTGGCGCGCGCCGCGTGACGGACGCGCAGCACACACCGTCGCGCACACCCGCGCCCGCCGCCGCGCCGCCAACGGGCACGCAGCAGCGTTGTGGCGCCGCAGCGCGCGCGCGCCCGAGCGCCCGAGCGCGTAAACTTTATATAGCACGCCGCACCCGCCGCACCCGCCGCCCGCATCCCGCGTCCCGCGTCCCGCATCCGCCGCCTCCTTCCCGCCGCCGCCGCTGCCGCCGCCGCCGCCGCCGCGCCGCCGCCGCCGCCGCCGCCGCCGAAACCGCCGCCGCCGAAACCGCCGCCGCCGAAACCGCCGCCGCCGAAACCGCCGCCGCCGAAACCGCCGCCGCCGAAACCGCCGCCGCCGTAGCCGCCGCCGCGCACAGCCGAGATGGAGCGCGATCGCGTGGGCGCGCAGCAGCAGCGGCAGCAGCGCCTGCCGCCGGGAGCGCGCGCGAAGCCGCCCACGGCAGCGGCGCTGCGGTCGCTGCCGCTGCAGCAGCTGGCGCCGCCGTGCGTGTCGTCGGCGGCTGACGGCTCGCCCACGTGCGTCATGTCCGCGTCGGCGGCCGCGCTGCTGCGCGCGCCCGCCGTCTCGGTGGAGGCGCTGCACATGCTGCGGCTGGCCGATACGTTTGCGAGCATTGTGAGTGACGTGTGCAACAACGCGCCGCTCTGTACGCTGCCGCCGTGCTCGCACCCGCTGGCGTTCTTCTTCTGCCCTACCAGGCAGACTAGCTTCACCATGAGCTACTATTGCCGCCGTCTGCTGCAGTTCAACCACTGTAGCAAGCAGTGCGTGCCGCTGGCGTTGGTTTACCTGCTGCGCATTGACCGTCGACAAAAGCTTTCGGTCAATCACTACAACGTGCACCGCCTCGTGTGTACGGCGTTGGTGCTGGCTGCCAAGTTTCATGACGACGTCTCGTACACCAACGCTCATTACGCCACCGTTGCCGGCGTCGCCTCCACCTGCGAGATGAACATGCTGGAACGCCAGATGCTCACACTGCTGGACTACAACCTCTTTGTCAGCGCCGAACGCTACGCCCAGATCGAAGAGTACGTCGTGCAGCTGGCGCTCAGCAACTGACCTCCGTGTGTTTAACCCCCTCCGCTCAGCTTTGTTTCTGTCTCATTCATTCATTCATTCATTCATTCATAACTTGATATATAAAACTGTACTGTTGGTGGTATATAATTATACAACACAGCGCCCCGCAGCACGCACGCCCTCAGCGCACACCGCACCGTGCAGTGCTGTGCCTGCGCCGCCGCAGTAGACATGTACCGCCGCGCCTTCCTCGCCGCGCCCGCGCTCGTCGCCCCACGCCGCCCCGCCCCACCGCGCCTCTCGCCGCCGCGCCCACGCGCCGCCATGAGCGACCCGAGCGCCGCGCCGCCGCCGCAGCCCGCCGCCGCCGCCGCCGCCGCCGCCGCCGCCGCCGTCGCAGCAGCGCATGCTGCAAAAGGCGCGTCTCATCCAACAGCGCCTCGAGCACGTGTACCCCACCGCCCCAAAAGGCTTCCTGCACCACTCCGACGCGTACACGCTGCTCATCGCCGTGCTGCTCTCCGCGCAGTCGCTGGACGTGAAGGTGAACCAGGTCACGCCGCATCTGTTCGAGCGCGCCGACACGCCGCAAAAGATGGTGCAACTGGGCGAGGCGCAGGTGCGTGCCATCATCAAGCAGATTGGGTTGGCGCCGCAAAAGGCGCGCAACATTGTGCGCCTGTCGCAAAAGCTGTGCGAGCTGCATGACGGCGTCGTGCCCGACTCGTTCGAGCAGCTGGAGCGTCTGGACGGCGTCGGACATAAGACGGCGTCCGTGGTCATGCTGCAGGCGTTTCACAAGCCGGCGTTCCCGGTCGATACCCATATCCATCGCCTGGCGTGTCGCTGGGGCTGTGGTCATCCAAAGTCGGTCGCCAAGACCGAAAACAACCTCAAGATGTGGTTCCCCGACCCCCACAGCTGGGCAGACTTGCATACGCGCCTCATCCTGTTTGGACGGGAGCACTGCCCGGCCAGAAAGCATGACATGGACCAGTGCCCAGTGTGTAGCTTTGCGGCCACGGATGAGGCTCGCCAGCTTAATCGACAGTTTCCCAACAAGTTTGTGCCCGCTGCAAGCCATGGCGACCCTTTTTGTGTGAGCACGGTGCCGGAGAACGTTGTTGAGCCACAGCGCCACGCTGTGGAACGCGAGCATCCTCCAGCTCGCGGTAAGAAACGAACACGCACGGAACGGGGCGGTGGGGAGAAGAAGGCCACTCGAAGAAGCAGTCGGCTTGCACACAACAAACAAACTCAGTAAGCACTGCTATTTTCATTCATACGATACAGGCTCGAAAAACAACGACGACGGAGGCGTTACGCTTTAGAAGAACAAAAAACAACAACAACATCAATCACAAACAATACATAAAAAGGCAACAAAAAAGAACAACGAAACAGCACTTCATGAGTATGAAGTGGTGGCGTGTTTTTGAATACTTTCCAAGTTCCTCAACCAATAATCACGTCTCATCGTATGATTGGCAGCAATCGTATATCGTCTCTTGGTAGTTCTCAGCACGAATTCGCAGCGGTAATCATTATCCTTGGTGGTAGAATTCTTTCCCAGTCGCACGCGAGAATCCACCAACACAATCATCAAACTGTTGTGTAACGCCACATTGCCCTGCGCGTCATACTTGAACAGGAACAAAACGGGACCGAAATACGCATGGTCCACTATGCTGCCGTAGCGTCTCTTCCATCCCATCATTGGGAAGCGGCTCTTCAGCCACAGCTCGCCCTTACATCTTGACAGCGAGTCATCCGCGCGCGGCGCAGCTGTGCTGCGGTTTTCATGATGTTGCACCTTCATGCTATTTGTTTGCATTTGGTTCACCAATTGTTTATGCACGCGAATAGTACATCTCTGCAAGTCCAATCGAGCGGCTGCGGCGCCCGGACGCATGGTGAGTCGATGTGGAATATCCATAGCGTCGTCGTCGTCATCGTCATCGTGATGCGATGCATTGCTTTCCAGCGGAGCGTGTTGAATCTTGCCGTAATCTAGGGACTTCTCCCATGGTTTATTGCTAATTGACGCAACGTTTCGATCCACAACGCCGCTGGGTTGGTTGGTAATGTCTGGCAACGGCGCGTCCACATCCATGGTGAAACTGGGGAACTTTGTGTGTATATCGGAAGAGAGATGGTCTGCGTGGGACACTTGCGGTGGTGGTGGTGGCGGCGGCGGCGGCGGAGGCAATGCGGTGCGCATAGACGTAGGAGGCGACGGCAGAGTAGGAGCCGGTGGCAATGAAGGAATAGTATCGGACGTGAGTCCCGTGGGCATGGACACATCAGTGACCGGGGGCGGCGGCGCAACGGCAGGAGGCGCAACGCGCGACGCAAGCGTGGGTCGCGAGGAGGAAGGCGGCGGAGGGGGAGGTGGCAAAGTTCGTTTGGCGCCGCCGCGCAACGGCAACGGCGGCGGCGGCGGCGGCGGCGGTGGGGGTGGTGGCGCCGGCATGATGTGGAAACGGGGCGCTCGGAAGCTGTGGAAGACGCGGGGTGGGGGGGATGGACGGTGACGGCGCGCGGTGGTTGATAACGAGACGGGCGCGGAAGTTTGAGCGGCGCGCGACCGCAGCGGAGGTAGCCGTGGCACGCAGTCGTGGACGGCGTAGGGGTAGCGGCAATGATTGGGTGCCGTATTCAAACGGCTCAATTTGAAATTTTGACGGTTCAAACTTTGAATGTGCTTGCCGCTTGCCAGCGATGACAGCGCCCAACACCGAAAAAGAGAAAAAAAAGGCGACTGGACCTGCCGGGCTTCGATCCCGGTACTTCTCGTATGCGAAACGAGCACTCTACCAATTGAGCTATAGGCCCTTTGACACGTTGCTCTCTAATTCTACAAACTAGATTTTAAACCCCACATCACCATGATCTCGCGACTTCGGCCGTCCACCCATCACAAGAATGGTTCACAATCTCCGCCGCCGTAAGGCTCCTCAGTTGCCTCTCGAGTCGTTCCCTCCAACATGTGTGCAATGGCAATAAGGACAACAAAGTAACTCGAAGCATCTACACGAAAGAAGGGGAATGAAGGGGATACTGGAAACAACACCCAAACTCTATACTCTCTCTACCAACAAAAACAACAAACATCATGCCCTACAAATCAATCCCAACCAAACTCACACTTAAGCACTCAAAGCTCAATTACGCTAACCTCGCTTCTCTCCTCCTTCCTGCCGCCCCAGTCAATCCTCAGCTCCCTCTGCAAGTACCTCAGCAACCCGCCCGCCACAAACACATGTCTCTCTCCAGCAAGGTAAGTTCGCTCATTACACTGGTCCCTCCCCGAAATAAACGCCCCGGGGTAAGTAGCACCCCTGGAATCACTCATAGCCGACAGTTCCTCAGCCAGCGTGCTTTTCCGATACAACTTATCGAACACCACTGGCACCTGAACGTCATTCATGAACACCGAACTTTCATCAACAATGGCACCTCTCCGATTCTCAATCGCGCAGTTGAAGCACCCTTCCAGACAGCCGTACCCGTCACACACATACAGTGCCACACAAGTAGTCCAAGCTTCCGAAAGGTTTTCTTCTTCCGCAGACGCCGAGTAAAGCGTCCCACCGTCTTCGTCATATTCGGCATTCAAGTACGTAATTTCTCGACACAGCGAAAGTACCACTTCCGACGTACTGCACATTCTCCGAATAATCGATCGTTTGGGAACGTTCTTTCCATTTCTCTCACGTTCATCGCTAATAAGCAGGCTCATGAACAAGCTATTATGTCGAATCTCAGTCTGAGGTGCACTAACTCGAAACGCGATTCCATCGTAAACAACGGCCAACTCATCTCCTTCAATGATATGATTCGTAGCCGATCCAGTAGTACCATGCTTCATAAAGTTTTTCATGTACATGAAATAACCACGTGCAGCAGAAAGCGTATCCACCTTCACGTTCGCATTTTTCGATTTATGACCCAAACAATGGTAAACAATTCGGCAAACTTCAAGCCCATCGGGAACGCCGTAAGCCTCCAAGCGGTCACGGAGCTCTTGTAGATTAGCTGGTCTCATCGCATCCGCGTTTGGCGGAGGGTGAATGTAACCAAACCATTCAGGCGTCTCATATTCTTCCCATACATTCACGGAAACCGAACAGCTCAAGCGGAATTTGTCCTTCCTGCCCTTTCTGCGAGTCATGAATAGATCCTCTCCAATGATATCTTCACCATTCTTGACGGGTCTACTCATGGCGTCTGGCAACACGTTTATCTTGGTCAACATAGCCGTCTCACCTTCTCGCACAGCGGTGAAGGTCGTGCCCAAGCGGTCCACATGCACGTATCGACGGTAGAAACCCTGCTCATAAATGTCCGTCTTGAGCATCATGCACAACACGCGCGTGGTGAAAAACTCTGGGCGTAACAGGTTGAGCGACGGCATGTCCAGACCACCGGCGTTGAGATCATCAATGGCGTCGGCCTCTTCAGCAGGTCGAGCAAAGCGAATGCTAGAAAGAATGCCCTGCAGGTCGTCCAGATCGGCGTCGAGAGAGCTCTCGATGACGGCCTTCATGATGAGGTCAATGGGGGTGTCATCGGACTCGGTGACGTCAAACTGAATCCCCTCCCATAGCAAGGAGATGATGTTGTGCATGCGGCATACAAACAGCGCACCTGCACCGTTGGACACCACGGAGACGGTGATATCACGACCGTACAGCGTGATGGCCATGGCGTTGAGACGTTCGGCGTACAAATGTGCCATCGCGGAGTCCTGACGCTCGTGCACGCCAACAATGAGCTGCACGTCACACGCGATGCGGAACAGTCGTAGTAGGCGGTGGTAATCACCATGCATAACCATTTCCAACCTATCAACGGCATCCGGCGCACAGCGTTGGGAGAGTTGACGCAACCTGAGCAACTGCTCCTCGGGGGTAACCCTGGCCAACTCATTCTCGGCGCAAACGGTGCATGGCGGCGGCGCGGCCTTTGGGGCGTGTTTGACCGAGCGCGCCACGCGCATCTTGGCGGACGAGTCCTGGCCGGTAAGTAAACGGCGCACAGCAGACATGGCACCAAAGGACTTGGGGTTGTCCGAAGCGGACGCGGAACTGCTATGGTCGGAGAGCGGCGCCGAGCGCTGCGTTTGTCTTCGCGACCAGCGACGACGCGGCGCGACGCCAGGAGAGTCGTCTTCTTCACTCCGCATTCGGCGCCACTCTGCACGGCTTTGTACCGCGTCGCGTGGTGTCTCTATCTATGTGCCACTCTGCGGCGCGCGACGAAGCCAGTCACGTGGAAGCGCTGCGCGAACGCAAACGCGCGACTTGTGTGGGGCGTTTGCCTCGCGCGGCGACGCCCACGCACTCCGCCCCACCGTGCGCAAAAATCCACCACTCGCAGCCGTCCACTGTGCCATCTCTGCGCGCGCGCGTGGCGCGCCACCTCACCGCTCGCACTCCACCACCATCATGGTGACGCCCTCGCCACCACATTCGTCTTCGTCCTCTTCCCCGGCCGCCGCCGCTGCCGCCGCCGCTGCCGCCGCGGATGACGACGCCGTCTTCGCGTTCCGCTCCGCGCTGGACGCACACCGGCTCGCTGGCTGCTCCATGCTGGACGCCGTGCGCCAGCTGTTGCCGCCGCCACCGTCCAGCCGAGCCGACCCTGCCGCGCCGCTGCTCCGCGCGCTCAACGCAAACCCCGAGCTGCGCTCGGATTCTGCCGCAGTCGCAAACCTGCTACATGCGTTCTACCAGCTGCGGGAGAGTCTACCGTCGCCGTCCAGCCCGCGGCCGTCGCGCAATACGCTAGCGCATGTCGCGTCGCTCGTGCTCTCCGCGCGCAACATCGTCGCGCTTGTTGGCGCCGGTGTGTCGGTTTCGTCGGGCATTCCTGACTTTCGCTCAGCTGGAGGCGTGTATGACACCGTCATGCGTCGCTTCGACCTGTGCGACCCGCAGGAAATCTTCTGTCTGGAGGAGTTTCGTCACAACCCTTCCATGTTCTTCCAGTTTGCGTCACATATCATGCCGCAACCGCACGTGCGTCCATCTCCCACCCACTTCTTCCTCGCCGATTTGCAGCAAGCCAATCAGCTATTACGCCTCTATTCGCAGAACATAGACGGCCTTGAGCGCGCCGCTGGCGTCTCCAAGAAGCGCACCGTGCTGTGTCACGGCTCGTTCCTCGGTGCAACCTGCATTCGCTCCGCGTGTGCTCGACGCGTTCCTGGCTCTTCCATAGCCGGCGATGTCCACCGCGCGCGTGTCCCTCGTTGTCCCACATGTGAGCGAGGAGTTCTCAAGCCGGACATTGTCTTCTTTGGTGAGCGTTTGCCAGACCGTGTTGGCAACTGCCTTACCGCGGATATCAGACGCGCTGATTTGCTGCTCGTGTTGGGCACAAGCTTACGTGTTGCGCCCGTGGCCCGTATTCCAGGCTTCTTTGACGAGAAGGTACCGCGTGTGCTCATTAATCGCGAGACTGTGGCAGGCCGCTTTGATGTCGAACTGCTGGGTGATTGTGACCATGTCGTCGCCTGCCTTAGAAGGGAGCTGGGCTGGCCTGACCGTTCCGACAATGCTTCTGCGCGTGACGCAGACCAGGTGACCTATCGTTTTGAACCCCCAAATCGCTTTGTGTTTGAAAAGCGAGCTACTGCTCCACAGGATAATGTCCAGGACAGTACGCTCAGCGACGAACGCAGCTGCAATGAAGAAAGCGATTCTAGCATGGATGAGGCCCATGACTAGCGTAGCCATTAATGCCACGCACATCTGTACTAACAAGAAGTAACTGAAATAACTTATGGAACGGCAAATATCGAATAACTTGTCTGTCGCTATGTCACCTCTCAGCCTAAGCCCTCGCTACACTTAACATTAAATGTATTGCACAACTCCCGCCTAACTAAAGCGACTCACGGCTGCCTACTAGTTTTTGGCCACCAGAATTGGCTTAGGAACATCCTAAGTAGAGCGGCCTTTTCATCAAACCCGTTAGAATTCTCTAGTTGGGCGCTTATTGCCCATCATGCGGCTTTTCGACTTCTGCGACCAGCGGTGAGCGTTCTGTCTCGAAGAAAAGTGAGCTGCGGTACGCTTGCACAACGCTCCGGACAGCGGACTCAACAGCGAGCGATACTATATGGAGCGAAGCTTTCGAAGCGTCGATTTAAGTCTAGCCATTCTTCGATTTCCATCTTCATCTGCTGTGAAGTTGTGTCAAAGTAATATAGTGATGGAGTTGAGTTGGCCTCGTGTAGTGTAGCTGATGCTGCCAGACCCCTCACATTGGCGTTAATCGCTATGTCACCCCCACCAACGTCACTGCTCTCCGGCCTTTCACCACTGCTTCTTTCCCTCACGTGTGCCATCTTACTTTCGCTGTTATCTTGTAAGTCTAAGAACAAAAGATCTTAAACGTTGTCGAGAAGAGTGAATTGAACATTTCGTTTCTCTTAGGAGCTTTGCCAACCATACAAGATTAACCTTGTAATTCGAGACTTGAATTGTTCGGGTAGCGCAGGTATGTACAGCCGTTATTCAACTTTAATGGCTGCATCCATAACACCGTAACAATGAATTTTACCAATGAGCATGTTGGTTATGAAGGCTGGCCAAAGAAACACAACCGCACCTTGTGGGCTATGACCGCATAAGTCTAATAAACACGACTTGATGCGCAGCGTTTTGCAAACCGGTGGTCTGCCTAGTTAGTTATCTGAGTAACATTGGTCAGAATGATCGTCATTTATTCGGTTCACTGGGGTCAATAAAGACCATTAGCTTCAGAAGAAGCGACATTTCGTTTACGTTCTTCCCTATCTTCATGTTGCTCCCCTTTTAAACTTTACGATCATGTGAAGGGCTCAACACTAAGATAATAGTTGCTTTACATATTCATATGTTACATATGATATGTATCTACATCATGTAGACTACATGCATTGTTGTTCGCTCTGCAACTGGGAAGAACGCTCTGTCTCCAACATTCTCCTGCTTTTATTACATAAGCGGCGTAGCTATCGATTGGGAAGCCGTCATAGAATTCACACTAGCTAGAGAGAGTTTTCATTATCCAGGAAGCCCAATCGCGTATTTTGAAAACCACTGGAAACTTTCCGGCGGAAAGCTCCTGCCGATGCAACCAGACAGCAACTATCGGACTGGTAACTTGATCGTACTTCCGGTGGTCCTTTCGTAGGTTTGCTAATCGTGGCCATTACTCTGCTCGTTGCGGTGACTCCTGGTCTGGTGGTGGCTCAAGAACGGCCGGTCCGGCGTCAGTCTCAGTTCTGACGATGTTCTGCCGTCTACAAGGTTAGCGCTTAATACTATCTACCAAGGGTAGGAACGCTACACCCTCTACACCTACCACGGCAGCATAGCAATGCACACCAGTTTTGGCCGGCGAGGGAAGCGCTAGCTTTGCAGCATTCGAAACATTTACACGCTCATCAACTTTCTCTGTATGGGTCTTGATCTCCCTATTCTATTCGATCTCCTGCCGCTTGTTCAAAAGTTGGCTTTGTCCTTATCGATGTTAACACAAAACCCTCTTATGATATGACGCGTATGGGTGTCATCAACCACGCCTTCATAACACATCTCCCTGTGTCGGCCAGCCCACGTCGGCGTCGCAGTTGCAGTCAAAGTCTTTACGCATCTGCACGAAGTCTTGGCCCTGAACCTGCCCCTCTAGATCAGACGCGCGCGCGAGTTATTGTCGTGGGCGGCGGAGCTGCTGGTCATCTCGCTGCCATAAGCTGTGCTCGGAACTGTAACGCCCAAGTCTCCATTCTCGAATCATCCCCTTCCGTGTTGCACAAGGTACGAATCAGCGGTGGTGGTCGTTGCAATGTGACATCTGCTAATGATGCCCATGACACTCACGCATTTGCTCGTCACTATCCGCGTGGTTCAAGGGAGATCTTGTCTATGCTGTCCCGCTTTGGGCCGAAACAAGTCCGAGCCTTCTTCGAGGCGGAAAATGTGCCGCTCAAAGTGGAACAAACTGGTAAACTTTTCCCAACCTCGGATGATTCGGACACTGTAGTGCGCGCACTGGTCGAAGCGGCACAGAAAGCGGGCGTTAGTACGACGCTTCGTGCACGAGTGCGTGATGTACAAGTTTTGAACGGCGTCTATCAGCTAACCATGGCGGCTGGGCGACAGTTGGAAGCCGACTACGTTGTAGTTGCTACGGGCAGTGCTCGGACTGCGTATTCTTGGGCACAGAAATTGGGCCATAAGGTGGTCGATACTGTGCCAAGCTTATTTACCTTTGGAGTTAGAGATAGTCGTCTGCATGGTCTCGCAGGCGTATCTGTTCATGATTGCCGGGTTCAATTGATTCCGAAGCCAAAGCCAAAAAGACCCGTACCTGGGTTGATACAGCGTGGACCTGTTCTCATAACTCACTGGGGGCTCTCTGGTCCAGCCATTCTGTCGCTTTCTGCTTTTGGTGCGCGTGTACTATATGAACATGGTTACCAGATGGCCTGCTCTATTGACTGGATACCAACTTTGTCATTCGAGGCGAAGCTTAGCAAACTGAAAGAAGCCCGGAGAACCCTCGCTCAGAAAAATGTGCTTAACATCCATCCCTTCAAAGGTCAGATACCCCAGCGGTTATGGCGTGGACTGTTGAGCACAATACCAGATATAGATGCGTCTCTTAAATGGGCCAGTATCAACAATAATTCGTTAAATACTCTGGTTGACCATCTGCATAGCTGTTCTGCTGATATCTCGAGCAAAGGCCAGTTCAAGGAAGAATTTGTAACGGCCGGGGGAGTGGCTCTATCAGAAGTCAGTATGAAAACCTTTGAGAGTAAGCGCTCGTCCAGACTTTTCTTTGTCGGGGAAACATTAGACGTCGACGGAAAGACAGGTGGATACAACTTAACGTTTGCATGGGCTAGTGGGTACATAGCTGGGCTTTCTATAGCCGCTGAAATCGGAAGACGTTGATGAATCGTAATGAAGATGTTTCCCCGAAGTGCAAGGCGTCATTGAGATTGTTTGCTTCGAATTCGATACAAAGCTTTCCGTTGCCATGGTGAAGACAAACTTTCATTGCCCAAATTCCAAGCACAGACGAACACCTAGAACGCTTAAAGGACAATGACACTCGGCACTGAATCCATTCCCGGATATTGCTGAGCAACCTTGGTCATGTTCGATTTAAGTTTTTCTTCTGCACTTGAGTCAGTTTTATGTAATGTTAATATGATAGTCATAGTTATATCATGGATGTAAAAATGCACTGGATTTCCATCCTACAATCCTGTCTCTACAGACAACTACTGACCACACGATGCTCCTTCGATAGGCTTGTGTGTTAATAAAAAGAGAGAGAGAGAGAGATTCT
Organism: Gracilaria gracilis; assembly: GCA_030374805.1. Taxonomy (NCBI): domain Eukaryota; phylum Rhodophyta; class Florideophyceae; order Gracilariales; family Gracilariaceae; genus Gracilaria; species Gracilaria gracilis. The sequence continues at coordinate 600,781 of JARGSG010000011.1, read as the reverse complement.
CCTTCGGATCTATGGCAGCTCAGGTCTTCAAGTTCATCCGCAGTAGTCGTAATAACGACCTGCTGGAGATTAATAACATGGCCCGTCCTTCTTCTTCTTCTTCTTCTTCTTCTTCTTCTTGGGTTCGAAATGAAAGAAGCCTTGCTGTGCTAGTGCCCACTCTCGTTGAATTCGAAGGGTTTGCTGTGGCATTTTCGTTGTCCCCTGCTCCACCGCCGACTACTGGAAGACTTTCTACAACCTGCTGAGTACTCGGGAACCACACAGGAATGTATTTGACCAAGACGGGAGTGAGTATAACTACGAGTAGCACAACAATAAGCAGTATCACACACATTTTCTTCTTTGTTGCCGACTTCTGATGCGCCCTTGCTTGGACCAGCTCTTGGAATCCAGCCTCGGTCTTATCCTTTGTTTCGCCCACGTTATACTCAATAGTATTCAGCAGCTCGCCCTGAGCGTCCACTAATATCTGCATATCCACAAAGAGCTGATGAAGCTGAATAATGTTTTCTTCCAGCTTCCTAATGTCGTTGTTTCTTGACTGGAGATCAGCCAAGCCATTCCGAAGTCTTTCTTGTTCTTCAAAAGGCAGCTCTACAAGAAGAGGTGAATTGTCCACCACAGCCTCCGTTTCGCCTCTTCGCAAGGCTGTTGCAATTTCCTCATCTGTAGCAGTCGGGTTCATTTTTCGCAGTTGTCTCTCGAGCGCTCCTCTCACGTGGTCTCTATGCTTTTCTTGTGCCTCTTCATAAGATTGCATGGCTGCCATAAACCTCTT